>OZ005661.1:156613694-157006194 GCA_963930645.1 Salticus scenicus
CATTTATTCTCGAGTTTCATTCAAAACATTCTAAATAAAAGAGCCAATACTCACGAATACGATTCTAAGTTTTAAAATTTGCAAACACGAGACAAGATTTAAATTTTGTATATGTATAAATACATTATTATATAAATTTGGCTTATAATAAAGAAAATATTTATTTAGCATCTATAATTTAAACATATATCTTTACTCTAAAGCAATTTTTAGGAATGTTTCTCACGAAATTTATTAGAAAGCAGTACATCTTTATAGATTTAACATTAATTTTACCATTAACACACGTAAAAATATGTTTTTTATTTCAGTAAAGTTAATAAAGGCACGTATTTCTTTAATATCAGATTTTGTATTTAAAAAAAAAAAAAAAAAAAAAAAAGAAAGAAATATATATATATATATATTTTTAGACTTGAGATAACTGTTGTTGGTTAATTATTTTAAACGATATGAATGATAAATCTAAATATTTCAATAAAGTTTATACAATTTAATATCTGTATTTAATATTTTATTAATTTTAACTATAGGGATAATTAAAATGGAAATAATTAATTTCGCTGTCTTTTTGGTATTAAAAAACGAATATTCAATAAAAGGAAATATAAATGTGTCTCAATATATAGACATCTCTAACGCAGATTTTCAAAACCTAGAGTGTTTAAGGAAATATTTACCACTATAATTTCATTCTCATAATTTATATTTTCGTATAATTTAGAAATTGACAAAGCTGAATTAGTTTAGATAATTTTAGAAGTAAGTTATAGTTTTACCCTAATTAAAAGTTTTATAATGTATGCATATATATACACTCTATAACAAAAAAAACGACGCACCAAGAAGAAGTAGGAACAAAAATTGTTTGATGGGGTGGAATAGGTTTGATTACAGTTTCAGAAAATTTGAACGATTTAATCAAGAGAAAATGCCTCACAAAGTAAACAAGTCAATGACGCTTTGGTACACTTCTGGCCCTTATGTAGGCAGTTATTAGGCTTCGTATTAATTGATTGAGTTGGCAGATGTGATCCTGTGAAGTATCGTGCCAAATTCTGTCCAAGTGTTGCGTTAGATTGGTAAAATTCCGTGCTGGTTATAGAACTTTTTTTATGATGCACCAAACGTCCTCAGTGGAAGAGAGTTCCGGGGACTGCGCGCAACCCCACTGAGCCGCCTATTAAGGGTATTTTAAGTCACTGAAGTACCAGTTGCACGTAGGATCGACGATAATGATGAATTGGTGGTTGATTCCATCAAAACCTGTATGTCAATTTGTATCCAGTTTGCATTACTCCTTCTTGGTGCGTCACTTTTTTTGTTATAGAGTATATTTAACATCCATACAAAGTGCAAACATACATAAACAAATCTATCCTCCTATTCATTTAAATTTACATACAGCACCCTTTTAATATTTATCTCAGTGAAATATCACAGTTTTGTATATATATATACATATATATGGTTTTAAAAAATTAATAAACGTTCCATAATTAAAAAAAAAAAGATTTTTGATTCTAAGATTTTTTATAAATTGATAATAATACATTTCCTACTTCTAACAACGGAAAGTACGAAGCAGGAATGGGATTATAGATTCTTTCTTAAAAAACTAATGAACGCATTCTGAATGATCGATCGTGAAATCTTATTCTTGTATTCTAACACCGTTTCAGTTTTCTTCTAAGGAAGCAACTCGGAAGCAATTGCAAAATTTTTTGGAAAGTTTTGCTGATTGGGCGAGCATAAATCACATTTTCCTTGTTATGTCAATTATTCTTGACTGTTCGTAAATTTTAATTTTATTTATAATATCGACTAAATTACGAAAGAGTAGTTTTCTGTTGAGAAGATTCACAAGCATTTTTGTATGAGAAAATATAACAGCAATAAAAAGTAAAATATTAACTAAAACAAAAATGCACATAATAGAAATATAAACAAGAATTTTGCCAATATACAACAAACACACACACACACACATATATATATATATTTATAGATATATATAAAGTTGAAAATTGTTAACCATTATAAATTTTAGCAATCGAGAGATACATTGTTAATGCAAACAACATTCAAATTATAATTTTAAAACAAGATAAATTTTAGTACTAAGGTACTACTTAATTATTTTATTTACCTTCATTAAATTAATTTCTTAAAACCATTATTGGAGATTAAATATGAAATTAATACTTACACTAATGATTTCATATTAGACCCAATACATGTAATCGAACAAAAAATTTTTCGTTTGAAATTTTAGAAAGTTATTTCTCACAATACATCAATTTTATAAAAGAATGGAGCAAAAATATTTTGAAATTAGAAATAGAATTGGAAAATGCTGAAAACTAGAAGGATTCCGTCATTAGAGAATATATACTTCCGAAATAGGGATGCAATATTGCAAAATTTCGGAAAACTGTACAGTGATAATAGCCAAAAATATAGTGTATGTTCCAATCTTGCGACAGTACCCAACATTGAAGAAGAAATAGAGAAATATTATTAACAAATCATAGATTTACATCCTCAGTTAAACAAGATAGAAAAAAAAAAAATCAACATCCTTTTCAAACACCCAATTCATACAAATCGAGTTGCCAACAGCATTTCGTCTAAGTAAGTGCAAAATTTGATTACGAGATTTATTCCTATTAAACGAGTAAAAAATTCTTGAATTAAGTTATTAACAGTACAATAAAAATTAGTAATTTAATTTACTGAAACGGAAAGTTATATATATCCCTAACAGCACAAAATCTTACAGAAATGTTATAATAATATAACATCGAAATATTGTAAATATTTCATAAACGTTTCGAAACGCTCAGTTTGCTTTCCGATTAGTTTCAAAAACGTAGAAATGTCCGCGATCGTAACAAAAATTCGGATACGTAATAGAAACGTTGCAATCACTTAACAGATAGAACATTAAAAAGGCTGAATGTTTCGGAAAGGTATCAGAGAGCATACTTAAATGTATTACGTTTTTGAAAGATTGTAAGCTTTTTGGAACATAACTGAAACATTCTGTGCTGTATGGGATATATATATATATATATACATTGTGTCCCAGTTAACAGGGAGATAGGATACACTTAGACGACTGGAAATACCGCGTCGAAAACTCCTTCCTCCAGCAATACGTATATTGAAAAGTTTGAATTACGCAAAGCTGATCCTTGGCCGGATTTTTGAGATTGGCGCCAGTGGATAAGAAAGGCAGGCTCCTCGGCGCGAAGTTTCGCTAAAAAGTATTAAAGTGACAATATGAAAACATCTCCGTTCTGAGTTGAGCCAGCAACCAGAGGAACGCAACAATAGTAAGGAGACGCGCTGAGATAAAACTTCATTTCGCACGCCAATAGAGAGGCTGTTTGATGGCAGACTACTCGAACTTAGAGAAAGCTGGTGTGCTTCTGACATACGGGAAAACAGACTGTAATGGTCGAGCCGCTCAGAGGTTGTAAGCCCAAAGGCATCCGTTGAGGCGAACTCCAACACATGCCGTGTTTGCACGCCTACACCAGCAATTATTTGACATCGGTTTTTTCCATAAGGCCATACGTAACCGTGATGGAATGGCAAGTACGCCTAACGAGGAAACTGTGTTTGGTCTGGGAGAGAACATTATCAGCAGTAGTAAACGAGGTATCGCGAATAAAATCGGTATTGTAAGCTAGAGTGTGTGAAAGATTCGGAATAGCAAAGACATGCATCCATATCAAATACAGTGTGCCGAGTTACTGGAAAAATGTGACTTTTAACTTCGACCTACGGACTTCTTCACACTGGTATTTGCAGAAACTAGTTACAGATTTCTTTCACGAGAGAGAGTTTTTATATCACCCTTAATAACAATGCGTGGGCGATAGCGAACCCATATGCGTTACTTACTCGGCTGCACACACATGTTTTATGTCACACGTGTCGGTCGGCAATGTAGGGGATAACTTCATCGGATCATATCTGTTGCCTGATCAACTGAAAATTGCAGACTTCGTACTTGATATTCTTGAAACACGTGTTATCATAATTATTGGACAAGACACATAATTTCTCTGCGAATCGTCCTTCCCTGTAATACCAGCATGATTGAGCCCCACCGATTTCAGACTTTCTTTGGGGATCCACAATGCAACATTTATCCAACAAAGGATCGTCAGTTTTGGTTCAGTGAATTGACCTGCTTGAACTCCATCATTCATGCATTACTTTTTCTAGTGGAATGTGAATTACCTTATCTACAAAATCTTGTTGACAGCGCCGAGAAACTTAGAGCACGCATCGTTGCATCTGCCAGAAAATTCCAAGACAATTCTGGAACGTTTCAGAAAGTTTGAGCTTACATGCAGCAAATATGTGAAGTCTGCATGATATACGGCGGTTGTCAATTCGAACATAACCCCAAGCAGCACCGAAACGTTCTCTGAACGTTCAAAAATTGTTCTGCAAACACGTTCTAAGAACGTTCACTCTGAACGTGTTATAGACGTCTATCTGTCCATCTTGAAGACGTACAATAGTACGGTTCAGAGAACGTTCAATGAACGTGTAACTATCACCATCGGTGTTATAGAAGCGTTCTGAGAACGTTCTATGTACACGGTCTCAGAACGTTCTAAACGTTTTTAGAACGTTTTCAAAACGTTATACACATTTTCAGAACGTTCTAGAAAACGTACTGTAAACGTTCTAAAATAGTGTAGAAACGTTCTGAAAACGTTCTATACACACGTTCTCACAACGTTATGTAAACAATTTTTGAACGTTCTTTGTACGTGCTAAAAATGTCTTGTATCATAAAATGGAAGAACTCGCAACAATTGTTCCGGGTCGAAAGAAGACACGACCCTTCGTCAGACGAACATAGTAGGCACGAGTGCTGAAAATACAAGAGCTACGTTGCAGTTTTTTTTGCAGCATTCGTGCCTACTTTGTTCGGTTGATGAAGGGTTATGTCTTTTCTCGACCCGGAACAATTGTTGCGAGTTCTTCCATTTTCTTCGAATTCTTGAATTTTATAGTGTCTATTCAAAGTTCTGCACTTGTTATTTTATTTACTTATTTTATTTTTCTTTTTTTCCTTCCTTTCCTTATTTATCTTTTCTTTCCTTTTTTCCTTTTTGTGTAGTGCATTGTAATATGGTATAAGAAACGATCAAGTATTTTGAATATTCTGGATAAATATTTGAATTCAAAAACGAATAAATAAATTCAAGATTTGGAATATTTTGAAAAAATTTAAGATATATGCCCCCTGCTAACTAATTATTATTCCCCCCTTGATTTTGCATCATTATAATTTAACAATAGAATATAACCATATTTTGATATTGATTTTAATAAGTTAAGCAAAAAAACTTAAATATATTTTTATGTCTAAATTTTGAAACTTACTGCAAATTTTAGCATTCAAACACAAAAATTTTTTATTAAATTTTAAATTATCAATGGAATCTCAGATTAATGCCCAGATATGTTACATATTCTATTTTTAAACTATAATAATGCAGAGTCAATGGAAAACAAAAAATTAAAATTAGTTAAAAGAAGTACCCAAGTGTACAAAATTAAAACAATGAACTGTTTCCTCGTTTTCTTTTTTTCCACATAATTCTTAAACAAATAAACACAGAAGTATAAAATTTGGATAGCATGTTTTTTAAAATACCATGAATCGAATTTTATATAACTTTAGCATAAGTAATAATTCTTAAACTAAAAATCAGTAAATTTTTCTCGAAAATAAACTTTGGAAAAATGAAAAATTTCAGCAATTTTAGAAAAGAAAACTTAATGAAAAATGGTCATGAAGGTGCATTACAGATAGGTTAAAGATGTACGTGCATCTATATTTTATTTGTAGATTAAAACCGAAAATTTTTTCTTGTAGTAATTTTTTTTTTTTTTTCTTTTTTCTTTCTTTATTTTTTCGCGTGTGAATATTTTTTTTTAATTTTACATAGAAACATGAAAATCGGATAAAACGTTCATTATTAAATTATTTATCGACGTTTTTATTATTCTAGTGATGGTCACAGTTTATACAAATTAGTAATTATTATTATTATTATTATTATTTTTTTTTTTTTTCAAAAATTCCATTATTAAAGTAAAAGAGAAATGAACACAGAAAGAAAAAATCAGGATTTTGTTTTTAACATTTGAGGGCATGTGCGTGTTCACTTGTCTATAATGCATCATTAACACAATTTTTCATTAAGTTTTCTTTACTAAAATTGTTGAAATTTTTCATTCTTTCCAAAGCTTACTTTTGAGAAAAATTAATAATTATTACTTTAAAATTATTGCTTATGCTAAAGTTATGTAAAATTCGAATAATGGTATGATAAAGAACATGCCAGCCAAATTTTATGTCCATGTGTTTATTTGTTTAAAAGTTATGTACAAAAGAAGAAAATAGGAAAGCAGGTTTGTTCCTTTAATTTTGAACAGCGGTGTATTTTAAATACGTTAAATAAATAAATAAATAAATATATATATATTTAAATAGATTCCGTGAAATTTCCTTAATATTTTCATATTTCAAATCATGCGTATGCAAAATTTATTTAAATTATTGATTTTGAGTTTATAAATTTTACATACACCATGCAGTGAAATATAACAGTATAAAATGTGGTAAAACTTTTTGAACAATAAATAAATAATTAATTAAAAGTTGTTTCTGCAAACAAAACAAATAATAAAATAATAATAATAAATAAAATAAAATAATTTAAAACATTTAGAAATATTAAGAATCACCTTCATATTGTTTGTCTATGTTTGTTTGTTTTTTTTCTTTATTTCTTTTCTTTCTTTCATTTTTCTTCCCTTTGGATTTTGTGATTCATTTGTATGTATGTGTGCCTTTGTGTTATAAAATTTTACGTACATGTCTTCAAATATAATAACATACAGTATTTTCATTTTTTTTTTTTTTTAAACTATAATTAAAGAAAACTGAAAAGTTTTAAGATGCTCCTTACTGACTAATTATTATTTTTCCCTTTGATTTTGCATTAATATATTTTAACAATAGAACCTAACCATATTTGGGTAATTAATTTGCGAAATTCTTGTTAAGTTAAATATATATATATATATAGAGATATATACAGTCGGTAACAAAAGTGTCCGAACACTAACGAAAATTCCTATGTAAATTAAGTACACTTCGTAAGGTTGTATTAAATAAATCCTTGTCGAATCCTATTCTTAGTCAGTGTAAGAACATGATTCGATAAAGATTTATTTAACAAAACCGTATGAAGTGTACTTTTTTTACATAGGAATTTTTGCTAGTGTTCGGACACTTTTGTTACCGACTGTATATGTTTAAATACTGAAACTTATTGCAAACTTTTGGCATTCAAACATAGAACTATTTTTAAAACTTTAACTTATCAATGAATTCACAAATTAATACCTAGATATGTTATATATTCTATTGATAAAGAGTAATAATGTACAAATGATGGGAGAAAATAAAAATATTTAAGAGAAGTATTAAAAAAAAAATTAAAATTAGTTAATTAATCTATTTATTATCGATTTTGTGAAGATTTAATTTTAAAGTATTGATTTAGAGTTTATGAATTTTACTTACACATGCATTGAAATATAACAATATAAAATACGATAAAAATTCTTGAAAATCTTTTAAATATAAAATAAATAAATTTTAAAATTTAAAATATTTTTAAAATTTTTAGAGAGCCGGCTGCTAACTATTTTTCCCTTGATTTTACAATACTACAGTCTAACAATAAAATCTAAACAAATATACTTAAATATATCTAACATTAAACTGTAATAATACAAAATCGAATGGGGAAAAAAATAATAATAATAAATAATTAAAAGGTAGTTAGCATGAAAAATTTAAAAAATTAATGTTTTCAAATTATTATTATTACTCTTTATTTATTTATTTATTTATTTATTTGTTTATTTTTTATGGTTTTTGAAAACTTTAATTTATTTAATTTTGTTAAATTTGAATGCAGATTTGGGCAAAACTATGGAAATCCTAGACTAGACATATGAAAATTGTGTAGAATAAACTTATCTGTAGATAGTGTATCCAAATGTCAGGAAGAAATCTCAATTCTCAAACCACACGCAATGAAAATAATGACAGAAAAAGTTACCGTTATCTATCTTGGACCTTGGAGTCCAAGTGCTTCCGTTGTCATAACTGGCAAACCCAATAAAAATTTCACAGTTTGGCGAATTTTTTCGTTTTTTTTTTTTTTTTTTTTTTTTTTTTTTTTTTTAAGATTCAAGATTCAGCAAAATGTATATCACTTTTATATTATTAATTGAAAAGGAATTTAATTTAATTATATTTATTATTTTTGTGAGAAATACAAAACTCAAGATTTTTATTCAGATTTTTTTTTTTTTTTTTAATATTACGTGTTATTGCGTATCTATTTAATAATATTTTGCAAAATAATTGACGTTTATTATGAAGTAAAATATAAAAATTTGATCGCAACTAAAATAATCGCATGCCTGCTTATATGAATCAATTACAATAAATTACAGGAAATGTTAAACTAGTGTCTTGTGACTATCACACAATTTTTTTCTTTATTTTCTAATACAATTCACATAGTTTAGATCAAATCACACATTTTACACAGTAAAATTGAAAAACAAAATAAAATATATATATATATATATATAATAATAATATTAACTTTTTTTTTTTTTAAATATCGATAACTTTGTTTTACATTATCACAGATAATTGATTCAACCGTTCGTTTTAAAAGATATCAACGAGTAATTTTGAAAAAATATTATAAAAATTTACACACCCGAGGAGGGGGGAAGGATTGCTATTCTTCTTGTTAAAAGTCTTGTTCACCGTTAATATTTTTTAAAAAATCAGTTTGACAATGTTCAACTAAAGAAATCCCTATTGTGTGTATTTATAAGAAATTTTTTCCTTTATTGTAATATTAAAAATTTTGAAAAAAATAAATGACAGTGCGACCTGTTGAGCGTTATATGTGTAAAAAAAAAGGGGGGGGGGGGTAATAATCACTAACTGATATCAAGGGGGAGCAAAATATAAGTTTTCAGGAAATTCTGTTCATTAGTTTTTGACCTAGAGATGACACAAAATTCTTATCACACATGTCCAAACACACAGACAAACTGGCATTTTCTAAGAAATATCAATTTTTTATTAGAACATCTTAAAAAGGGAAAAATCTATCGAAACGCGGGAGCCAAAAATATTTACGAATCAAACCTTTCTTCTTTTTATTATAGAAGAAAGTAATAAATAAATAAGGAAAACAAAATTTTTAGCTACTTTATTTATTATTTTTTTCTTATTGTTTCAGCTTCTAAATTTACAATATCATAGATTATTTACAACGTATGATCACTTCACTGTTTATTATTATTATGTTTGTTACTTACATAAGAAAAAAGCACTAGATTTGTGAAAATGTTTAACTTCCGGTTTTCGATAAATATACACGTTTTGTGACTTCTGAGTATGATTTGGCTTTTTTTTTCACTTGAAAATGACTGTGAGTTCGTTAAAAAATAAAGAAATAAATAGAAATAAATAAATGTGGACGCGGTTTCTCTAGAAGCAATTGACGCAAAGTAACATAACATTTGAATGGACCAGGAAGTAAATTAGTGCTTATTAGCTTTTAAGATATTATTGTCCATTTTGTGGCGCTGATATAATGTGATCCCATATAAGGAAAGGTTGTATCAGAACTTGTATGATACATAAATGCACTAAAGTTATATATGAGATCAGCATTATGTAAATCTCTGCTGATTCAATTTGGGTGCATATCGGTCGACAGGTGCTTCTGCTATGCTGCAATTTAATCTTGTTAACGGGAAGGCAGTATATCAGTTTCTATGATATTTAAAAGCATCACATTTCGTTTGTGAGATGGCTATTGTAAAGTTAAATAAATTAATTTTCCATATCGGCTATGTTAGGTGGCGCTACTACGTTGAAGTTTTACCCGTTTAGTTAAAATTTTATTTCAACTTTTGTCATTTAAATACCACAAACTTGGTATGTGAAAAATATATTATTAAAATTTATTCTGATTGAATTCGGATACAAATTGGCAAACAAGTTGTGCTGCTATTACTTTTTACGATTTCTAGATGTCTACAGTCTACATTTCAGCATCTATTGCTGAAAATTACACGAAATTACATATATAAAAAGTTTTTTATATGATGGTAAGTTGATTAAAATTCTGTAAATGCTAATCGTAGCTAACTTTGTTCATATAGAATGATATAAAAGAAAGTTTTGTGATGGTCCCAGCGTAACTAATTTTGTATTATAGTTGTGTCACTCAAAGAAAAAATAGTTATATTTTTATTGATACGAGTATAATACAGAAATTATTTATTTTTTAGTAATAAATTTCGTAATTAACAAAAGAGAAAAATAATTCGAATCTCATTGTTTATAAAAAAGTTTCCATCTCTTCTTCACTATATTGTTTAATTTAGTGATAAACCCTACAGTTAATGCCTTAAAATATGCTTGATTTCAAATGAAGAAGAAGAAATCTCCTGAAATCTATCTTTAGAGCTTTATATGGAAAATAAAAGTTTAAAATAGGTTATTTTTTATATAGCTCTTATATCGTATAAAAATTTCGTGCACATTATTGTTTTCTTGAGTAAATATTTATCGAGTCATGGTCTTAGTCTTATGCTGTTCATAGAAAAGTAAGTTTGTGATAAAAAATAACGGTCAAACTATTAAAAAAAAAAAAAAAAAATGGTATGTGAAAAATGTGGATGTGTTCAGTAATTTTGCTGCCGATTGTATAAAAAGTTTTCTTGAATGATTATCAATATTATATGAACAAAAGAAAATTCATTTCACAATCCTTAGTTTAAAAAAATCTGTGCATTTTTATACAAAATGTTATACCAGAGGTCTGCACGAGCCGAAAGTTTAAGGCCTGAGCCCAGTCCGGACGAAAACCGATAAAGTCAGGCTCGATGAAGAAAGGGGGAAAATGAATAAAAACAACAAGAAAAAATTGCATGCATTTCTACGCTTTTTTATTTTTATTTTATTTTATTTTTATTTTATTTTTATTGTATTTATTTATTTATTTATTATTATTGCTATTATTATAATAAGTATTAGTATTATTATTTTGTATCTAATTTTCAGAGGCTTTATTAGATTAGAATTTTTTTATTCAGAGGCTAAGCAATTTATTAATGGAAAATGATGCCATTCTCATGTAATATCCTGACAAAAATAGCGTTATAAACATACACACAATGACACACACATGCACTCACATATAGAAAGAGAAAGTTTTCTGAAATCATTTTTGGCTCTCATGATGTGTGGAACTTCAAGATATCGCAAAATTTTTTAATTACGAAAAATGTACAGACAAAAGTCAGATTTATTAATATAGATTTATCATAAAACATATTTTTTTTTTTCATTTATCAGACCCTTTCCAAACCCAAATAAATAAATAAATAGATAATGAAATAAAAATTACTTTTAGTTCCCCATCATACTATAGGTATGGGGAACTTAGGTATCGTGAAAATTTTCGACCTCGGTTTTTTGACTTTTTTACACGTTTTCAGGTGTGAGGAATCCGAAAATGACAAAATTTGTATGGTGTCTGTCTGTAGGGTGTCTGTTAGTGGGTTAGTGTGTTAGTGTGTTAGTGTGTTAGTCTGTGTACACAATATCTCAAGAACAAATTGTCGCAGAGAGGTCAAATCAGTTTTAAAGTATTACTTTCGACACTGGCAAGAACCCTATTCATTTACAACATTCGAATTTAAAAACTTTGTAAGTTATTAGAAATTTACGATTTTCTTAACATGGGAGAATAGGACAAAAATTCACTTAAACGTGCATTAAATGGAAACTTTTTACTGTAAAAATGTCAGACCAGTTTTAAAATAGTTTTGATGCCGGAATGAACATCAGTAACTATAAATAAGCTACTTTGAAAATTTCGCAAGTCATTGGATATTTACGAATTTCTTAACATGGCAGAATAGGACAAAATTTGACATAAATGTCAATTTTGAGAGATATTTTCATCGTAAAGATGTCAGACTACTTTTGAAATATTATTTAGGATACTGGCATGAATATTATTGACTATGAATTTTCCAATATAAAAATTTCGTAAGTTATTGGAAATTTACAAATTTCTTAACATGGCAGGATAGAGCAAAATTTCGCATAAACGTCAATCTTGAGGGATGTTTTCATCGTAAAGATGTCAAACCACTTACGAAATATTATTTAGGATACTGGCATGAATATCATAGACTATGATTTTTCCAATTTAAAAAATTTGTAAGTTATTTGGAATTTACGATTTACTTAAAATGACAGAATGGGGTAAAATTGAGCATAAACTTCCATTTTGAGGATCATAAATACATTAGACAACTTCAAAATTACATTTATAATATTTTTTTTGAACATGATTGAATACAAATATTCTAATAGGAAAATTTCGTAAATTATTCGTAATTTACGATTTTACCAGCATAGCGAAATTGTAAATTTTTCATACAAATATGAATTTTGAGGATTATTGCATTGGAAATAGTAGCATGAAAACTAAACAACGGAATTGACCCTGATAAAATAAATTAATAGATTAGAATAAGATAAATATATCGAAGTGAACGAAGGATAGCCTATTAGGCGGGGATTTCATTCTGTCACTCTATCAAGCTTTGGCGAAATTCATTTCTTTTAACATGATTATAATATGTCTCGCACTAGAAATATATGAGAACATAAATAAGATGGGGAACTGAGCAGAGTCCACCTATGCCAACTAACTAGTTAATTATATATTATCAATATTAAAAAAAAAAAGACTGTTTTTTATTTAAATTTTAATAATAATCTGGTGGCACTCATCCGACTTTTTCTTACTCTTACCTAGCATTTGAATGCTATAAACACAAATTGCGGATTAAGGTGTAAGGTAACAAGTACTATATATAAATCTACGTTTCAAATATTTCAAACTACTTTTAGGAACAAATAAATTTTGATGAATAACTCTCTTAGTGAGGGGGTTAAATATAGTACTTACTATAAATAATTCTTGGTTGATATTAAATTTAAAAGTTCATTTGAAATTATTCAATCAACTTCGATCTCACCACTTTTGAAGCTTATTAATCTTAGTCAAATATTTTAAGTAGCAACCTCATAATCAACTTCAAAATACAAAATTTAAATTGTCTGCAAATATATGTTCTAAAGTTAGCTGATAACAGACATACACAAAGATTAACATTTTAAAATTACATTTTAGTATTTAGGGACCCTCAAAACGTGTAATTATGCGCGAAACAAGCCTTAAAAATTTCACTTTAAAATTTTTTTATTTTGTTCTCTGCATAGGTATAAAGAAATTTTTATTCCTGGGTAGACCTGTAAAGGAAAGGAGAACGATTCTCATACCATATTTTCCACAAAACATGCTTTTATGCATATAAAAAATATATGTTCATTTCATTTTGTTTAGTACAGGCTATAGATGTTAAACTGTAAATAGCAAAAAATTTTACCCACATACTTAATGTATTTGAATTATTATGGATATCCCTGTACACGAACCATTTCCATGATCTCAACGAAAAGCTAAGTGCAGCATCCTTATATGACACTGATTTAGAATGTTAAGTTTTCATATTCTGGAATTATTTGTTTTTTAGCTATGCTGATAACAGGCACACACGCATAGACATACACAAAGACACACATACACACTCAGAGATCAAACGTAAAAACTTGATATTTGGAGTCAGGGGACCTCAAAACGCGTAAGTATTAAAAAAACGCAGTTTTCAAAATTTAACCCAAAAAGCAATACTTTCTCTATCTTATCTAAGGATAAGAAAATGCATAAAAGAAAAGAAATAATTAAGGATAGGAGAAAATATAGCCAAATTAGCGATAAAGTTGCCAAACCGTTTGGTTTGACTTCCCGCAACAGCTGCAAATTAAAGCGCGAAAATCTTTGTGACTGCAATTCTGCTGACCATGCACTATATTACTCATTCAATAACATCCGGGATTTTCTTTTTTGTTCACGATTTCCATTAGACTCAAATCTTAAACATTTTTAAAACTTGTACATTGAGGCCATCACAAAACATTCGTCCATATTTTCCCATTCAAACTCTTGCAGTACAGAACATGTTATTTATTAAATTTATTATTTATCTAAATACTTTCCTCTGGCGAATGCATACGATTTTCATAAATCAGAATACAATCAGTTTTATGCTAGATCTAGAAAATATAATCTTAGAAAACATAATTTTCTAAAGATTTTCATTTTTGTTATTATTATGAAAAATGATAAAAAAGTAGATAAATTTGTTTTTAAATCATCAGAAATCGATGGTTCAACCATTCATTTTAAAGGTAAACATATTGAAAAATCTTCCATACACCCCTTCTCCTCCCTCGGGAATGATGGATACTTATTCCTTGGAGAGAAATTGATGTCCGATGAATACCCCCCCCCCCAAAAAAATAAATAAATAAATAAATAAATAAAAATAAAATAAAATAAAATAAAGAAAAAAAAAGCATTGAGTATTACTGGTTATACAACCAAGTTGTATCAACAATATATCAAATGTATGTCACACACAAGGTTTGATGAGTATATATATTATGGAAGCTGAGATATAGTCTTTCCGTAAATAGAAAATATAGGCTTGCTATAAATTGGAACGTGGCAGCGCCACCTGTCGTCCGATAAGCACCCAAAGTTAATCAGTAGAGTTTTATATACTAGCAATTTTACGTACAACTTTTACAACATTTATAAATCACAGAAGTTGAGATATTTCGTTCCCGTTATGGGATTAAATTGCAACATAGCTACGCCACATGTTGGCCGATGTGCATCAGTGACGTTTTACATAAAATCGATTTCACATATAACTTCAGTATATTACAAAATTTAGAAGTTTAAGTTTTGTTTTAAATCACATGAGCTGAAATATTGCCTTTCAGATAACGTAATTAAATTGCAGATTAGTAACGCCACCTGTTGGCCAATGTATACATTCAAAATGTATATACACCTCCTTATACATACACCCCGTGTATCAAGTTTTATGAATTTGTACACTATAGAAGTTGAGATATAACCATCACATAACTGGTGGGATTCACTACGTAGCAGCGCCACCTATCAGGCGAAATATCCCATATGCAATTAAAAAAAAACACCAATTGAGGGCAAGTTCCAATTATATAACAAATTTCGTTAAATTCTGTCCATTGATTTTTGAAATAAAATATCCACAATTTTATTTTCACCAATTTAAAATTTTGTAATTTTTTTCACTTCACCGCTACTACTTCTAGTTGAGCATTCTTCATTGACGTGCTAACAAAACGTTAAACTGAAAATATAAAAAAAGCCCTATCCGCTATCATGTTAAAAAATTATAAATTTCGAATAACTGACGAAGATTTTAAATTAGAATGTTGCAAATCTCTGAATAGGATTGATATCATACGTGATATTTTAAAACTGGTCCGATTTCTCTGCAATCATTTGTTGTTAAGATTTCGTTTACCTGGACTAACAGACTAACACACTAATAGGCACCGATACCCATTAACAGGCACCATACCAACCTTTGATTTTCGGATTCTTCACACCACAAAACGTGTAAAAAATTCAAAAACCGAAGTCTAAAATTTTCATGATTAAACTAGTTTGCCTACCAATAGTATACTTAAAAATCCTTTTGTCATGTTCGTTATAATTACACTGTTACAGAACGTGTTATGACGGTCATATAGTTGAACGTTCTATATAGAACTAGAATTGTACGTGTTATAGATGGTACAAAGCACACATTTTCAGAACGTTTTAAATAATACTATTTTTGAACGTACAATAGAACGTTCTATTGACACGAAACACGGTGTTTGAACTACTGTAACCGTTATTAAACGTTCAAAGAACGTTCTTGTGCTACTTGGGACCTTTGATTAAAATTGTGTTTACTTTTTTTCACTTTTGTTTTTATGTTTATGAATAGTGAGTAACAAACATGTTAATTCTCTTACATATGTGCATTCCTTTCCTTGTGTTTCATGCCTAAAAAAAGCGAAATGCAAAATGAAGTTTCGAAATAAGCACGCTCGAATCATTTGGTTACGACCCGGTATTCCTATGTGACTCTGAGTCATCTAGTTATACTTTTTCTCCTCCGAAGTTTGTAATATCTTAGCTGGGACACCCTGCACACACATACACACACGCACAATCATATATGTTAAGAAAAGGGAATTTATTTCTAAAAATCCACAACAGATGGCAGCACTACGCGATTTCCTATAATTCTTGTGATTTCATTTTCTGATTAGTGGCAAATATCTGCAATTTAATTATTCGTTTGGGGCATCTTTTTATTATTATTTTAGTTTACTATTTGTTTTATATTGTAATTTAATATTTTACTGATTTAATTTATGTTTTTTTTTTTTTTTCTAACATTTTTTATTTTGCATATTTAATTGCTTAACATTTTTAGTGAATATTCTGCCCAATAGAGGGCGCTTGTAGTCTACAAATAAAAACTTTTTGCTTCTGAAAAAGAGAAGAGAAAAAATGTTCTATGTTGAGTTAGTTACCAAATTTTACTTTTTGAGTTTTATAGTAGTTTTCAGAAGAAATAAGGGCCAAAATAGGTCCTAAACAATTTGTTATTTTTAACTTATGTATATAAGAAATGTACATAGAATTTGTGTGTGTGAAAAGGTAAAATGTTGTGAACTGTCAAGTAATTTTTATTGAATTTGACTAATGAAATTTTCTGAGCTATCTTCGACATCTCTGGTCACGGTAAGACACCTTTTATATGGATGTTCTTTTGTTACTTTGGAATGAACTCTTCACATGAAAAATAATAAATTATGTTTAAAATAAAATGTATTACTTGAGATATAAGTAAGTTTCAAAGAGCTTGTTATAATCGTCTGGGAGACGATAGAGTTCTACATGTTGAATATTCAAAATACTTCTCATTTTAACGCGGAAAAAATTAAATTAATTTTAAAGTTTTCTTCTGTTCCAACTATATACATAATTATTACATGAAGTATGTTTCATTAAAAAAAAATATATACATATATATCGTAAAAGTATTGTAAGGGACAATATTAAGTATTTGGAGAATCTGTCACTCTCGTGTGTTTTACGCCTCTCTTACTTATAGAAGACTCTAAATACGGTTGTACTCTTCATTTCAACGTCTAAAATGATTCTACTTTTTTTTTTTTTTTACTTAATATAAAATATGTTTATTAAAATAACTTATTTTGAAATATTCAATGAAATAAAAAGATGATTTTTCTGAAAAAAAAAAAAAAAAAAAAGAAAAAAAGAAACAGATTTCTGTAATGACATATAAATTATGATTGTAATAAAAATCTAACGTTATTTATATGTATTTTAAGTTATAACTAAGCATCCCATAAAAATATATTAACATTATCATTTACAAATATTTTTTCCTCTAAATTTACAATCAGATTACACAGGTCTACGATGAAATTTTTCTTCAAGGTAATATATTTTTCTGGAGTATTTCTGGATGCTGTTCAAGGAAAACCCATTTAAAAATTTATATCACGTACAGTTTTGACAAAAAATAAGATTTTTGGAGTTTAAAGCTCCCGTTAAATCTCAATGACGTAAATAAAGAAGAAGGAGAGCTATTTCGAAAAGACATCAAAGAAATGTAGAGGAGGTGTCAGGGACGATGGAGTACAGTGCGGCCACATATCCTAAAAATAGCAGTGAAGACACGTCCAAAATGTTGGAGGGATGCCAGCTTGAAATTTGGAAAACATCCAATAATTCCGCGCTCTGTGTTATTGCCCATTTTCTCTGATTCAGATGACTGTCACCCCTATTTTAGCATTGGACTCGTTGAGTTAGCGCTTGCGCAGATGCTTCCATGGTTTCATGAAATGTGGTCGAAGAATATTAGTATGGTAGAAAATGAATGTTTCATGTTGCATAGACCCAAGCAGCACCGAAACGTTCTCTGAACGTTCAAATATTGTTCTACAAACACGTTCTAAGAACGATCCCTTTGAACGTGTTATAGACGTCTATTTGTCCATCTTGAAAAAGTACAATAGTACGGTTCAGGGAACGTTCAATGAACGTGTAGCTATCACCATCGGTGTTATAGAAGCGTTCAGAGAACGTTCTATGTATACGGTCTCAGAACGTTCTAAACGTTTTTAGAACGTTTTCAAAACGTTATACACATTTTCAGAACGTTCTAGAAAACGTACTGTAAACGTTCTAAAATAGTGTCGAAACGTTCTGAAAACGTTCTATACACACGTTCTCACAACGTTATGTAAACAATTTTTGAACGTTCTTTGAACGTGCTAAAAATGTATTTAATGTATAATAAAATGGAAGAACTCGCAACAATTGTTTCGGGTCGAAAAAAGACACGACCCTTCGTCAGACGAACATAATAGGCACGAGTGCTGCAAATACAAGCGCTACGTTGCAGATTTTTTGCAGCACTCGTGCCTACTTTGTTCGGTTGATGAAGGGTTGTGTCTTTTCTCGACCCGGAACAATTGCTTCGAGTTCTTGAAGTTTATAGTGTCTGTTTATTTTATTTACTTATTTTTTTCTTTTTTTTTTCCTTTCCTTTATTTATCTTTTCTTTTCTTTTTTATTTTTTGTGTAGTTTTTATTTTATCTTTTTATTATTATTATTTTTTTTCATAAATAATTGTCTTAGTAATATAAAATTTTGCATACATGCATTGAAATATTGTATAACAAAAGATCAAGTATTTTGAATATTCTAGATAAATATTTGAATTCAAAAACAAACAAATAAATAAATTCAAGTTCTGGAATATTTTGAAAATTTTTAAGATAATATGCCCCCTGCTAACTAATTATTATTCCCCCCCCCTAGATTTTGCATCATTATAATTTAACAATAGAATATAACCATATGTGGATATTAATTTAATAAGTTAACGGCCCTCTTCACTTACCGTCGCCGGTAGACCGAGCCAATGATATTCTATGGGGAAATTTTCTTTACAAGTAACTTATTAACTAATACATATTTTTAAATTCTATTTTCACATTCAGAAAATTCCCAGCTGTTAAATTGACGGACCTTTTTTGAAAAAGTATTTTTTTTTAATTTTTAATATTTTATTTTCAAATTGCAAAATGAAAAAAAATCACATATTGTAAATTCGTATTTTGCAGCTTCGAAGTAAAATATAAAAAATTAAAAAAATAATTTTTTAAAAAAGGTCCGTCAATTTAACAGCTGGGAATTTTCATAATGTGAAAACAGAATTTAAAAATATGTATTACTTAATAAGTTATTTGTAAAGAAAAATTTTCCATTGAATAACATTAGCTTCGGCTTCCAGCGGCGGTGAGTGAAGAGGGCTCTTAAGCAAAAAAATTTAAAAATATTTATGTCTAAATTTTGAAACTTACTGCAAACTTTTGGCATTCAAACACAAAAGTATTTTATTAAATTTTAAAATATCAATGAAATCTCAAATGAATGCCCAGATATGTTACATATTCTATTTTTAAACTATAATAATGCAATAATAATCAGTGGAAAACAAAAAATAAAAATTAGTTAAAAGAAGTACACAAGTGTACAAAATTTAAACAATAAACTGTTTTCTCGTTTTCTTTTTTTTTCTCCACATAATTCTTAAACAAATAAACACAGAAGTATAAAATTTGGATAGTATGTTTTTTAAACTGCCATAAATCGAATTTTATATTACTTTAGCATAAGTAATAATTGTTAAACTAAATATCAGTAAATTTTTCTCAAAAATAAACATTGAAAAAATGAAAAATTTCAGCAATTTTAGAAAAGAAAACTTAATGAAAAAAGGTCATGAAGATGCATTACAGATAGGTTAAAAATGTAGGCTCATCCATGCGTTAGATTAAAACCGTATATTTCTTCATGTAGTCACTTTTTTGTTTCTTCTTCTTTCTTCATTTTTTTGCGTGTGAATAATTTTTTTAAAATTTTACATAGAAATATGAAAATCGGATAAGGCGTTCATTATTAAATTATTTATCGACATTTTTATTATTCTGGTGATGATCACAGTTTATACAAATTAGTAATTATTATTATTATTTTTTTTTTTCAAAAATTCCGTTATTAAAGTAAAATAAAAGTGAACACAGGTAAAACTAGGATTTTGTTTAACATGTGAGGGCATGTGTCTTCACTTGTCTATAATGCATCATTAACACAATTTTTCATTAAGTTTTCTTCGCTAAAATTGTTGAAATTTTTAATTTTTTCCAAAGCTTACTTTTGAGAAAAATTAATAATTATTAGTTTTAAATTATCACTTATTCTAAAATTATGTAAAATTCGATTAATGATATGATAACGAACATGACATCCAAATTTTATGTCCATGTGTTTATTTGTTTAAAAGTTATGCATAAAAGAAGAAAATGAAAAAGCAGGTTTGTTCCTTTAATTTTGAACAGCGGTGTATTTTAAATACGTTTTAAATACATATATATATATATTATTATTTTGTTTTTTTATTTAAATAGATTACGTGAAATTTACTTAATATTTTCATATTTCAAATGATGCGTATGCGAAATTTATTTAAATTATTGATTTTGAGTTTATAAATATTTCGTACACATGCAGTGAAATATGACAGTATAAAATATGGTGAAACATTTTGAAAAATAAACAAATAAATAATTAAAATTTTATTCTGTAAACAGATAAATAAATAAAAATTAAATAAATAAACTTCAAAATTTAAAATATTTAGCAATATTAAGATTCACCTTAGTAAATATTTCTTTTTTAATACTTCTCCCTGCTTTTACATTTCTACAGTGTAATGTAAAACGATCAAACATGATCAAATCTATCTATATATTTCTTTAACGTGGATCAGTTGCAATTAATTTTTGCCGAAACGATATAGTAGTGTAATTATTGAAATATGCGAGGATAAAAAATAATATTTAAAAATGAACAATATTTAAGCATGCGGACTCAATTCAATGAACTAATAAGAAAAAATTACGAAATTTGTCTGCTTACATTATTTTATGGAAAACTGTACTTTTAAAAATTGCTTCTTCAATCTTTATAAGCGTCATTTTAAATATAGAAATACTTTAAAGATTATACAGAATATGAATAATTGTCATAAATTGACTAAAAATCATAAACATAAAAATATAATCAAAATAAGAATTATTATTATTATTATTTTTTAAACAAAATACACCAAAATAAATAAAAAGTCATCACCAACATCGCAACAAAAATTTAAAAGGCATCATGGAAATCCTATACTATAACTGCACTGCCTGCGGAAGTATGAAACTGGGACTTCAACCATGAATTTTATTTTGAAACCTTTCTTTGAATGATCTTGGTCTCACAATTGCACAATATTAATTTGGTACTAATAATAATTTGGCTTCTGGTAAATTAATACTTTAATTAGATGGGGAATTCGGTATAATATTTATGAGTTTCAAATTTTAAAAGTAAATAAGAAAAGAAAAGTTCGAAAAATTCGCATGGGTTTGTTTAAACTACAACGTTGAACTGTAATAATAAAATATCGAACGAAATAAATTTAGGAGTTAGCGTGAAAGATGTAAAAAATTAAAAAATTTCAAATTTAATTTTAAATTATTATATGTTTTTTTGATAAATTTTAATAAATTTTGTAAGATTTCAATGCATAAGTATGAAAATTTTATAAAAAGGAAAAGTAAGTGAACGAACTTATCTGTCTGTATCTTGAAGCTGTTTGCTGTTGTAGTGTATCCGAACGAAAGTTAAATTCAAATCTGAATGTAAATACAAAATATGTGATGAGTAAGCAAGCAGTAGGACCTTGGATCCAACGAGCCACGCCAAGAAATACCAACTTCCTGTGCAAACACAGAGCAGATGGCTTTTACATGCGGCGAAACTTTCTTGTCGATCAAGCAATTTATTTAATAACACCCGTTTCTAATAAATATTTTTCATACTGTTCAAAACTTAACCTTTTTAAAAATTATTATACTGAGGCCATCCTAAAACTTTCTTCTATATTTTCCTGCGCAGGTCGATGTCAAATATTATTTGCTAAAATAATCTATCAAAATTATTTTCCATGGTAAATGTATACAATTTTCATCTCAAACAAATATAACACTAAATATAAAAAAAAAACAATTTTACGGTATACAAAATATGTATCTTAAGAAATTTTTTTTTATATAATGAAAAATGTGAAAAGTCGATAACTTTGTTTTAAATTATCACAGATTTAGGGTTCATCCTTTCGCTTTAAAAGTATAGACGACTTTTCTGGCAAGAATATTGAAAATTTTAATACAATAGCGAAAGCGATGGATTATACAAATTGCCCATATTTTTTTTAATTAAATATTACTAATATAAATGTATATATATATATATATATACATATTTAATTTTCCAGGGAAAAGTTAAAAACATTGCTGACTCATGCACATTTATACGAAATTTTGACCTATTATGACATATTAAAAATTCTGAAAATAATGGTACGACAGCGCTACCTATTGAACGATTTATTAACAAATATAATCGCCACCAGTTTAGGTCATAGTCCAAGTAAACAAAGTTTGAATAAATTACGTTCATTAGTTCGTGAGATACAGCATCCATAGAATTTTAAAATTTATTAATTTAATCATAAAAATTTAATCAACACAGGTTTTTATAATTAACATTTTTATATATGAAATTTTGTACATTTTTCACCAAAAAATGCTGAAATACAGATATCTGAAAAATCGCAGAAAGCAATAGAAGCACCATCCGTTGGTGGATATATACGGAAACTGAAGCAGCACATTTTGTCATTATATACATGTCTCACATACAAGGTTTGATAAGTATTCGTATTATAGAAGGTGAGGTACAGGCATCCCGTAAGTTGAAACGTAACAGTGCCACCTGTCATTTGATATGTACCCGAAGTGAATCAGTAAAATTTACGTAATATCTATTTCACGTACCAAATTTAGAGCACTTATAAATCATAGAAAATGTAATATTGCGTTCCGTTCCCTTGAATAAGATTAATTTGCAGCATACCAGTGCCTCCAGTTGTCCGATATGCACGCAAAATTATTCTGCAAAGTTTTATATGATATTAATTTTACATACCAAGTTCAGTGTATTTATAATTATTTATATCACAAAAACTGAATTATTGCCATTACGTTAACGGGGTTAAATTACAGGAGAGCAGCGCCACCAGTTGGTCAATATATGCACCCGAATTAAATCAGCGTACTGTTACATAATATCTGTTTCATATATTAAGTTTGGTGCATTTGTGCACCGTAGAAGGTGAGATATAATCTCCCCATAAAAGGGAGAATTTACAGAATAGAAGCGAACCCTATCTGGTGATACATTCCAGAGGCTAATGAGCACCAAAGCTGATATTTTGGTCAATATCTAATTAAATATTCCTGATATTTAGCAAATTAGTTTAAAGTCTAACTAAACATCAAGTTTGGTTAAATTCCGTCCATTGGTTTGTGAGATACAGAGTCCACAAAACTTTGATAACACACACACACACACAAAAAAAAAAAAAAAAAAAAAAAAAAAAAAAAACAGACAGACTGGCATTTTGAAAGAATGATAGAATTGTGTTCTGGACATCTCAAGAGTGTATAAACCCATGGAAAACCGAAGATCAAAAATTCCCAATTATCCAACACATTTTTCTTGGTATATACAAGATAATATTAATAATAATGATAATAAATAAATAAAATAAATAAAATAAATTAATTTTTCGTAACTTAATTTATTAACAATTTAAGAAACAAATAATAATGAATATCTGCAAAAGTAATCTGGAGTAATGTGTTTGACAGAATTGAACAACATAAAACTTAAATAAAATTATAAATAATTATTATGATTATAATAACATATAATTAAAGTTTAAAATTATGTAATTTTTTCTCACCGCATCTCTATTACATCTCAATGATTATTCTACATGTCAACAAAATTTGAAACTGAAAATAAGGAAAAAAAACTAAAAAAAAAACTAAAAAAAAAAAAAAAAAAAAAAAAAGGAATTTTCTCATATTCGTTATAATCACACTGTTACAGAACGTGCTACGACGGTGATACACTTGAACGTTTTTCATAGAACTAGACTTGTACGTTTTCTAGATGGTACAAAGCAAACCTTTTCAGAACGTTCTAAGTAATACTATTTTTGAACGTCTAATCGAACGTTCTCTTGACACGAAACACGGTGTTTGAACGACTGTAACCGTTATTAGACGTTCACAGAACGTTCCCGTGCTACTTGGGGAGAATCTTCTCCTCTTAAAACCCCCAATACGGGCACAAGGGAAAACAATCTAAAAGAAGATTCGATGTAAAGAAACACATATAGAATATAATGTGTAAATAATAGCCTATTTTAACGCATTTTATGGAAAAATAATTTAGAATTTGTTATAACCTCTGTGTGAATTCTTTCGATTTTCATCCATACTTTGCGAAAAACCCTTAGGTGATAGGAAGAAAAGATAAGTTTTTCTGAATTCAGCGCATCAAAACACATTGCGAACCAAAACACCCAATGCAGTGTAAAAGAAAAAGAAATTGAAAAGTACAATTTCGTCGACGTGTGTTATCCGCCACCATTCATCAATCAAATTTGATTTAGATTATAATCAGTAAAGCTATGCCGTCAAACTCTGGCAGCGATGCACAGCTTCAAAAGTCATAAATTATCTATTGTCCGAAAGTGACCCATGAAATTTTGCACATGTTTACAGTGAAGGAGATTACTTTTTATTGCTCTTTTACAAAAGAGACCCTAGTCCAGAGAGTCCAGATGCAATTATCGCACTAGGACGTTTGTGAGCAGCGCTTCCAGCAAGCGACGATTCAAATACCACATCAAAGAAATATCAATGGAGCCGCACTTCCGCTTTGCAAGTTGCCAGAGTTTGAAGGCAGCTCAAGGTTAGAAATAAGAATATCCTTAAGGTTTGGATACCCAAAAATTTATATGAAGCGTTAATCTGATTCTTTGGTTCAAAAAGAAGGCAATACTTAACATAATAAAATGTATAATAACAAATTTTTTAATAAATAAATGTTATAGTTATGCACTTCCGAGACGTATAAATCTAGATAATGCATAAATCTTTTGTCATTATATACTTTTATAATTAACTAATCTTTTTGTACAATGGACTGTTAAAAATTCAACAGAAAACTACTGGTAGTCGTTTATGTTAAGTCTTATGTAAAATTACAGAGAAAAATAAACGGTGATTTTAAGTAATCTATTTTATATATGCATTTTAATGACTAACATTAATGTAGTTAATTTTTGGTGAGAATAGATTTATGACTTTGACTGAATGTTTTTCCTAAAATAGAAACGTTCATTTAAAAAAATTATTGAGAAATTAAATATTAAAAATTTCTAAAAATACAGAATAAGGATTGAGAATCTCGATCGCTTACATTTAACAACCATATGGTAAATTTACGTAGACTTTGGATAAATATTTCAGTAAATTTACAAAAATTTTTAACAGTGTGTAATAAAAATGTAGAATGTATCAATCGCTGTTTTTCGTATTGCTTGAAAAACTCAAACTTCTTTAAAATATTTCAAACCAAGCATTGATTCGGCAATCAACCTCATGTTTACAACAATGGAAAAAAAACTTTAAAAGGTTTAGGTTTTTTAGGTATTTTAAAACGATTTTTTGCTTTTTTAAGCTTTTTTTTTTTTTAATTGTTGTTTGAGAGGTCTTGTATATATTAGTGATCACGTGTAGCCAATTGTATGTATTTTAAAACGATTTTGTGCTTTTTTCAACGTTTTTTTTTTAGAATTGTTGTTTGATAGGTCTTGTATATATCAGTAATTTTTCAATTCATTTCATTTTTACTTAGTTTTAAACTCTGATTTTTTTTTTATTCTTTCACTGTACATCCAAATATGTTAAAGGAAAAAAAAAGTTTTTTTTTCCCTTTTGTAAAAAATTATTGACGAAATCTGGCATAATTTGACTCCAGTATTAAATAAATTTAAAATTACATTCCGAGTAACGCTTCATTTTATTTCTGACTCTGTATCGATACCTAAGTTATAAAAATTTTCAAGAATTTCCCTGCAAAATTGATTTTTTAAAGAATTACATTCATCGTTTCCTTCAACATTTAGTAGACGCGTAAAATATAAAATATCTATTTTTATAGGATTTATGTTAAATGTATAATAATAATTAGAACTTAATTTTAAATTTTTAAGAACATAAATTCTAAACTGTTTTAAAATAATAATAATAATAATAATTGAATAAATATATTGAACATTTAAAAAATAATTGAATAAAACGTAATGATGTTACATCTTCTAATCTTTTTCGGGACATGCGTGTTGGTATTGTGTTATTTCTAAGACAGCTGACATTACTCAATTTATTTTACTTTACTTACTTTTTTTTTTTTCTTGTCTTTTTCCTTTTACACTATCTTTGTTGAATGAAAAACATACTTTATTGAACGTCTTGTAACAAGAGATGTTTTGATAAAAATAATCAATCTTGTTATATATGGACAATTCGTATTATTTCCTCAGTCTACTAATAAATGTTTTTATTTCTGTTACATTATGCATCACAATAATAACATATGCTCCCATCAAAAATAGATGAAAATTGTTCTTAAATTGTCGAACCGTATACCAAAATTTTCACATATTATTTTATTTAAATAAACGAAAAATTATTTAATATTGTGTGTTTAAATTTTCAACCAGATATGGGATATCTATAATATTGTTTTACCGTACGCTTAATATCGTTATTTTCCAAAATACAGGTCTGCAATAGAAGAGGATAGAGCTTCTGCAGAGTTAGTGAGTGGTGCGAATCGATGTACAATGACTCCCTCAGAACTTTATGTGTGGTGCTAGTTGGGGCGTATACCCCTATTTTGTTTCATGAAAATTTCAAAAATGTCTCTACGCGAAATAATACTTTTATTTTTTTAATAAATTTTCAATGTTTACCCGTTTAATACTTAGTCTTCTTATTTAATACCTCTATTAAATAATTGATACTATCAACATTTAATAACAAAATGTCAGATGTTCGATTTTGTTCCTCATGCTATTTAATTAATATTTTCTATAATGTATTTTTTTTTGTTTTTTAATTTATTAGTTTAATATTTCTCTAGATTACTATTTTTATGATATTTACATAAAATATTATTTCTATTAGTTTAATATTTCTATGATATTTCAAAAACTTAAATATATTGTTTGAATTAAATGGCATAAGGTGTACAATGGCACATATGGCATACTTGTGTTTGAAAAATATAAATTTTAATTTTTAAATTTTTCTTTAAAAAAAAAGTTAAATAATTTTAAGTATCTCTCGTAATCTGGTAAGTAAAAGGAAAATGCGTTGTCTAAGTTATTACTACTTATAGAAATTACTTCCCTTACAGAAATGAAAATATATACAATCAAATTTTGTGTTACTTTCAGCTTTTCTAGAAGATTCGATTTCAATGGCTTAATACAGAGTGACAATTATTGAATAATATCAAATAAAACGTAAATTACTTTCGAACTACAGCGTGCGCACACTTTATTCTACATGTAAACGTCACTACAGATATTCGGATTTAAGTTTTGACACGTTCTATATGCCTGCCATCATTGGAGATCATGTGGCACAAACGAATAGTGAAATTCTGCATGATCCGCTGAAGTGTCGGAATATCGACGCTCTCGATATCCTCCTGAATGGCTGTTTTCAGCTCAGCAATGGTTTTGGGGTTATTTCAGTACACCTTCTCTTTAACATAGCCCCACAAAAAAATGAGTCGCATCGATTCAGATCCGGAGAATATGGCGGCCAATCGAGGCCCATGCCAGTGACTTCTGGGTACCCCAGAGCCAGAAGGAGGTCCCCTAAGTGCTTCTCTAGGAAATCAAATACTCTCCTGCTTCGAAGGGGTCGAGCTTCACCTTGCATGATCCACATCTTTTCGAAATCAAGGGCACTTTGGATAATGGGGGTGAAGCCATTTTTCAAAACCTTAACGTACCGTTCAATATTCACCGTGCCGTCAACGAATATCGCACCGACTATTCCACGACTGGACATTGCACACCACACAGTCTCCCGTTGAGGGTGGAGAGACTTCTCGATCACTGTTATTGCTTGCATAGTAGGCCTTCACAAGCGCTGTACGCCCAGGCACGCTGTTCAGGCACCATTGTCACTTACAAAAGGCCGACAAAAACAAGGTGCGTGCACAAGTGCATACTAGTTCCCATCATACCCTGCGGCTAACCGTGCAGTTTTAACGTCCTAACGCAAATCGTTCGGAAGTTCTGACAATTTTATTTCATATAGTTCAGTAATTGTCACCCTGTATATATTACACAAATAACGGTTGACAAAATTTTGTATAAAGCAGTGTTTAAAATAACTGAAGAAAAAAGTAATTGTACTTATAATCTTTCCTAAGAAATCCGTTTTTGCTTCTGATTTAAACAATAAAAGTTTTTTTTATTTTTTGGTTTAAAGAAATGATAGCAATATTTCATTGAGAGATTTTATGTATTTTAAGACCTGTTTTTATAATGATATAATTAATTTTTTTTAATATTTATTCCTTCTAAACTAAATAAATTAATAAATACAAAAAACTGAATGCTAAAGAGCAAAATAAGAGTAAACTTTACTCAAAGTACCTTTTATTATGTAGCGCAGTAGGTTGCAAAGGCTCCGAGAGATATCCAAGGATACGATGTAAGAACTTTTTCTTTCTCCTAAAATATTACTGACAAAATAATTATAGGAAAATAATTTTTAAATAATGTGATAATCCTGTCCATTTTGAAATTTCAGAGTTGTTTCATAATTAATTTATTTTTCTTTACGTTAATAACGGAGTTGTAATCATTAAAGAAGAACTAACCAAATGCCGTTTCAAAAATAATACTTCAGCGATAACAAGTGACGATTGATAGGGTTTTGAATATAACAGTGTTATTTCAGATAATATATATCTTTAACTTAACTGTACAAGTAATCGGTTTTCAATGAATTAAAATTATGCAACCGATAGTTATGCAATATATCTAACAAGGAAACATTCAAAAGGTGTCATCTTCAAAAAGTATTGAAAAAAATATATGTGATTCTACTCTTCATAAAACACCAGAAAATGAAAAAAATTGTCGGCTGAAATTAATTACAGCGTCCACAAAAAATTATCAAAATTAAGCATATTTGGCGATTTAGTGCTGTTAGGTGATACGTTTGCTAGCTCCGAAATTGCCGTGTACGAACAGAACCGTGTTTTGCTTTTCCGCCAAGTACTCAAAATCAGTCGCCTAGCAGTGTGAAATCGCCAAATATGCTTAATTTTGATAATTTTTTGTGGTCGCTGTAATTCATTTCAGCCGATATTTTTTCATTTTCTGGTGTTTTAGGAAGAGTACAATCAAATATATTTTTTTCAATACTTTTTGAAGAGGACAACTTTTGAATGTTTCCTTGTAAGTATGATTATTAACAAATACTTTGCAAGCAAATGCAATAAAATACAAAATCACGCAGTAAGAATCTTAGGTCGAAGTAACCAAAAATATCAATATATCAAAGTATAAAGTAGGCAGAGCGAGTATTGTGCAAGCAACGAATTATTAGGTGCGGTATTTCCTAAATACAGTGTGTAGATGCAATGAATACTGAATAAATGTACAAAGTATTTCATAAACGATTAATTTGCATTTTCTTTATTTAAATGTTATGATGAAACTACTTTGAAGAATTCAAATGCTTTCTATAAGTTGCTTACTTTTGAAAGTTTAAAATAAAACTTAATTTGTCACGCTGTTTGAATTTCAACGTTGATTTATTTAAATCTATTTCTTAATTTACGAACAATTCTTCGTTACGCTTTAGTAGATTCTGACAGATAAGAAATTAAACGCAAATGCAAAATACACCTTACGCAGAAATTTTACAAAAGAAGTAGTTAGTTTTCTAATTCGTTCTAGGATGGGAAGTGGAAGTAAACTTTAATTGCTTTTAATTATCTTACGATAAGAAGATATAATTCCCGGATAAGTTACTGTTTTGTTTTATTTACTGAGTTTAACTTGTTTATTTTAAATGCCACAGGCAATAGATCGAAAATAGTTTTGTTTCAACTAAATACATTGAAATAAATATTTGAACCAAACACATTGAAAAAAAGTTTTCACAGAAAATTAAACAGTTTCCTGTAGTTCGAAAGAAACAACTTTTGTCCTCTAATAAATAAGTAAATAAGTAATTAAGTAGTAAATACTAAGGGGCTTTGTTTATTTTCGCACTTCCAATAGTGTTCACGGATGTTTTTTAGCTACTTTCGTTTAGGCACATGACGCCTAGAAGATGCTGGCTGCCCGTTTTTTGTTAGGCAATTTCTCCGGATATATGCAATCGGTCACCAGGGTGTTTCTGTCATTGTACCTAACTGTCTAAAAACTGGACATACAGGCGATTCTATTATTGTTATCTTCTTTTTTGATTTATAGAATTTATACCGATTTCAAAGGACCATAATGTGTTGTGTTTAACACTATAGTTAATCCTCATCCTCATCCTAAAGAACAAAGATCTCATAGTCCAGTCTGTCTTGGTTAAAGATATGAAAACTGAAAATTATCCCACCTACTCTTTGTGTGTTTTGTGGTTTACGATAAAAACTTGCACTTAAGCACAGGATAAATGATAACCCATAATTACAAAAAGCCGAAGTTAACAAAAGGAAAGATACAAAACTCTTAACAAAAGTTGAAGATCTCTGGCAGCTATCGGAGATATTTTTCAGGTCATCAAATTATATATGTTATTGTTTACTTTTATTATATGTTTAACTTGAATAAACTGTAACAGACTCATTTTTAAAAGCGTATCCCCTGCTTATCTATAGTCCTGTGTTAAATAGACTAATTTTCTTTCTTTTTAGTTCTCATAAAAATGTTTTGCACAATTAGGGGCGCGATGTAATCGGAGTACCACAGTGAGAGTAATATTCCCCCGTGGAGAATGTAATTTACACTGAGAAAAAAATCTGTAACTGACATCTAGACTCTAAATTGTGGCTCTAGAAAAAATAGTTCCGTGTCATCCTTATCAATTCTAGTCCCCTTGGAAAGCGAGTTCTAGAAGCCCCTATTAGAATTCTAGAGCGTTTTTCTATATTCTCGAAGGCAAAATTATTTAAAAATCTCTGCAAATAAATAAGACTACAAGAGGCGGGTTTCTGCAACTATATCTTGTTTATTACCAAATTCTAGAATATCAAGCAAGAATTTCTCGCAATATAAATGATTCAGAATATTTAGAGTAATCAAATATTGCTTCACCATCTAGAAATGTGTACACTAGAAATTCTGGATAATTTCGTCTATTCAGTTTATTGGCATGCCTTATGCGCATAGCTCGGAAATCTATATTTCTAGTTAAGGGATTTATAAAATGGACACTTATTCTTTCTAGAGAAAGGCGGTATTTTTTTTTTTTTTTCAGTGTAGGACTGTTTAGATTTGGTCTAAAATTTCATTGTACAAAGCTGTTTCAGAACATATTATAACTTTTCCTTAATTATTATACTTATTACTGAAAGTTTTAATTTTTTTTAAATATATTTCCAGTTATACAAAATTATTCTGTAAAGTAAATATATTTCAATGTTAAAAATGCCTAAATTACATTCTTCTGCATGAAAATCGACCGAACACCATTTTTTTCAAATTATGTAAAATGACCTCCTGAATCCGAATATGACGCTTATTTTGCCCTGTCACCCACCGTATTTTAGGAACGCCTCAACCTATTTTTATCACTTTTCGGTGATTTAGGAAATTATTATTTTAACTGTTCAATACCTTCTGAAGGGCTACAGAGTTGGAAAATTCTGAAGCATGGACATCTGCAGCTAGGGAAACATTCAGAGGGGGGAGGTGGGATTTTCCAATGAAATTATGTATTACGTGTATTAAATTTTAATCAATTATTATTATTATTTATTATGCATTATTTTTTTGTTTTTTGTTTTTAAGCGTTAAAATAATTCTTTTCCATTCTCCAAATCAAATTCATGGCCATAAAATTACCGAATAGTGGTAAAAATTTGGAGAAAGGGTAGCATCCCGAGAAAACGGTGGGTGATTGGGTAAAATAGGGTTCAGATTCAGATTCAGGAGGTCATTTTATATAAGAATCAGCAATAAATGGTATCAAGGTCAAAAAAAAAAAAAAAAAAAAAAAAAAAAAAGACAATTGCAATGCAGTGTTATTAACAAAAAAGTAGATTTATGTAGAAAAACAAATGGAGCTATTTTCAAGACAAAGTTTTGGATTCTGCAAAATTCTACACTGGTAAAGTTGACAAAAGCATTATAACTAACGTGTACAAGACCATTAGAATCAGTCAGTTTCCGCGAATTGGAAAGGCATGCATATGTAATGTGCAATGTTTTCGAATGTTTGTTTTTAGATACGAATCCAGAAGCTGGAATCAATAAACGAAATAGTTTTTTTTTTTCAATAATGGTAGTATAAATATGTGTTTCCTTTATAACAGCACAGTGAGTATAAAAATGAGACCTGAAAATTACCTTTTTAGGAGGTATTGGATTTTTAATGTTGCATTTTAGTTGATCGAACCGAGGAGATGGAATGATAACATACCCTTGAACCCAAGAAAAAATCTTAAACGATTGAAGGACTGCAATGTCTAAACGCGCAAAAATTGGAAGCGATTAATTAGTTTTTTATCATAAACTTATTAAATAAAAAGAAATAAAGAAAGAAGTTGACACAATCTTCCATACACAGCTAAAAAAAAAAAAAAAACAATAAATTCCATCTAAGCTTTAGAGAATATAAATCCGTGTCTCGATCGTAAATAATACAGTAAAATAAATGCTAACATTCAAAACATTAAATACAGCCAATATTAAAAATGTCTAAATTAAATACAAAATTTGCAAACTCTTGTTTTGGTAACGATAAGCATACCATCATTAGTGCAGAATAATGGGATGGAACAATGATCTCATATCTAAACAGCAAAAAAATTTGAAGAACGGATTAACGAATTAACAGTCAATAGCATTATGAGATTATGAATGTATTAGTCAACCGGAGTTAAAATCATGCAAAAGGGCATTTTATATAATATTTCCAACAGTCAGACAGAGAGGCAACAAAAAATCGCATGTAATTACATTTTTATGTTTTATATAAATAAAATATTTCCAACTCTATATAAACCAATATGGAACATATACCAAACCTCCATATAATTCCAACTCCATATTTCAATACTGTAAAATAACTAAAATTTAGCTTTTTCTTTTTTCCATAATTTGCTTATTTTTTATCTATTCAAATGAACTTTTGATAAGCTTTCATTCTATGCAATAATTTTTTTTTTCTATATTTCGCGCATGCGTAATAAAAAATCATATATATATATATTTAATATAAATGCTCATATCTCAGAGAATATTATACGTATAAATTTTATGTTTCAGAATAAAGATTCTCTAATGTTTTATCAAATTTTCAGAAAGTTTTGTAAATTTTTTGGTAATCCTTTCTAATATAAGAAAAAATGCGTGAAACAAATTAGTAATTTTTAAAAAATAATTTATATCTGCCTAAATAATTGCACAATTCTCAAAACAAAGCATATACATATTGTACATAATGTGTGGAATAAAGTGTTAATGTTTCAAGTCAATTGTAGATTTTTACATACAGTATGATCCAAAGTATTTTCGCTTTTCTTCAATTTTTGGTTGGTCCCCTAATAGCACTCTGGACTAAGTCGCATGTGCAAAATGTGATTTTAACATGTTCCGTACATGCGTGAATTTCCGGATCATCCAGATCATTATATCATTTTTATTTTTTTTAATGAAATAATGTCAAAAAAAAAAAAAAAAAAAGGAAGAAGAAGAAGAAAAATTGCAATAATTGTACCAACCACTGTAATTGCTTTGCAGATTTATCAACAAGAACATAAATTGCAATCTTCAACATAGTGAAAATAGATCATACTAGATATATCATCAAGCATCTATCTTAATACCATGCACCGCGGTTTTCTCCATCACTCACGTAAATACGGGCTAAAATATTTTAAAAAGACTCCATCAAGGGCACGCCACCCTGGCCTATGACCCTCATGCTGTCATTTGGACACGCCACTAACAACGCCTTAACATGCATATAAGCTCGAAGATACTTAGGCGCATGTTAAGTTGAGACACATTTGTAGTACTCTAAAAAATGTAATCCGTTTTAGCAATACCAAAATTCGTAAATTCTGTTAACATTTTGTCAAGCTGATCAATTTTCCTCACATGCGCGGTTGCTCCTGGTAAGATGTACAATACATAAAAAAAACATTCAAATATTTATTCCTATTTTATTATTGCGTATAGATCTACATATAGTAATGCACATTAATTATACTTTTATACATTTTGTAAGAAGTTGATCTCATTACAGTACAAATTATCTCATTGCAGTTATATATACTTTGTTATAATAATTTACCTAAAAAAAAATTAAAAAAAAAAAAAAAAAAAAAACTATTGCCTTTAATTGAACTGTCACATAAAGTATATTCTTTTTCTTATATTTTTTTAGTGAAATTAAATGTTTTTTGGATATTATTTAAATATATAGATTTTCATAGAAGAATCAATTTCAAATTCTCTTTACATGTATCATTGTTCCTGACAATTTGAATTATATTTGAATAAATTGCAAATTTTTATTTAATTTTTATTTTGTGATTTGTTTCCATACAAAAAATCTTATAACTGAATTCATGTTCTTATTTATCTTGTAAATTTTCATCACTAATATTTCTTCCAAATTAAAAAAAAAAAAAAAAAAAAAAAAAAAAAAACGATTTAATTTTCAATAACATTATTATTACAGTATTCATTTAATATTTACATGAGATGATTACCCACTTCTTTGTCATTTATAAAATATATTAACATATTTGATTTTTTTTCTTTTTTTTTTTTTTTTAATCCTAATAAAATTGTCTAGATCGAAAATAATTTCACATAAAAGCGCGCTTTGCCTTAAGTGTAACACTGCAAATATCTTCAATTCAAAATTACACATGCAGCTGAATTCGTAATTTTAAATGCAATGCCATTCGAAAACAGTAAGAGAATTTTAGTTAATGAATAATAAGGACCCTAAGTACTTCCTAAAGGCAATATTAATTTTTAGAGCAAATATAATGGGCATGCTATACTTTTCACAAGTCCCCAGACGGAAAATTAGACCGAATTATCACGGGGTGCTCAGAGGTTTCCAAGTGCTCATCCGTCTTTATAATTTAAGCAGAAATTCGTAAAAACTTGGATTCCATTGCAAACCTACTTAAACATTTAACTTTAAAACCATTTAAAATAAAATTTTATTATGTAAACAAGTTACGTACTTAGAATATTTTAGTCAAAAAGATTGATATGATAGCTGGTAAATAAAAATGTTTCATTATAGGTCGAAAAGCATCACAAAATCAAAAAGTTTCAATTAATTTAATACAAAAACTAGTATGTTGTGGCCACCACATGACTTTCGTCTTTAATTTCCTATACAAATTCACACAGAAAAATAAGTTGGTCACAGTGACCTGGCAAAATGCTCAACTGACAATACAGAATTGACTAACCAAAATCGCTGACTAGCCAAAAAGTGTACTTGCTGAACTAGTCTCCAAAACTGAAAAGTGTACTTGCTGAACTAGTCTTCAAAACTAAAAAGTGTACTTGCTGAACTAGTCACCAAATCTGAAAAGTGTACTTGTTGAACTAGTCTCTAAAACTAAAAAGTGTACTTGCTGAACTAGTCACCAAAACTGAAAAGTGTACTTGCTGAACTAGTCATCAAAACACTACTCCAGACTAGGAAGGTTAATATTATCAAACAAAGATGGCTAGTCCACAATCAAAACTATCTGACCAGTAAGATTAGTCATCAACCACTTTACCAGACAAGGCAAGTTAGTCATCAATTGCATTTATCAGACAAGGCAAGTTAGTCAGAATCTACACTTGATTCAGAAGGTTAGTCAGCAGCCACCAGGTATCTGACTAAGCAAGCGAGTCAGTTTTTAATGAATATTTGAAGAGGCAAGTTAATCAAGACTATTTGCCTGACTAGCATGTCTGATAACATATGAAGAGGGAAACTAGTCTTTATTTGACAAAGCTGTCTAATAATACTTGAAGAGGAAGATTAATCCAATATATATGTACAGTTGAACCTCGAAAATCCGGAATCGGCGGGACCGCGGTGATTCCGGATTTTAAAGATTTATTAAAAATTAATTTTTACGACATAATTACATAAAAAATGCAATTTTTACGCTAGTGAAAATAAACGACGATCGAATTAGAGAATTAAATTACAAAATAGAAATACAATAGATTTAATTTAGAATTAAAATATAAACACATTAAACTAAAAATGTTATAGACAATAAACTATTTATTTATTAAAAAATACTCAAATAAAACTATAAAAAACAAAGTAATTTGTGTTTTTTTTTTTTTTTTTTTTTTTTTTTTTTTTTTAACATTTCAGCAATTTAAAGCTGATTTTTTGCAATTTAAAGGTAATGTGATTTTTTTTTTTAATTATTATTCCGTTTTTAACTTACCTATTTTCAAAAAATAAATTCTTTAATTAACAATCAAGTAGTATAAAAATATGTAAAATTATGACTATGTATAGTGTTCAATAAAAAAGATTTTTTGGATTCCACAAGAAATGTGGAAATAAGGTACATCAAAATCTTATTTTAAAAATAAAAAGTACAACCGGAAAAATGTCCGGATTTTAGAGATTTCCGGGTTTTCAAGATTCAACTGCATATATATATATATATATATGACTAACCTGTCTCATAATATTTGAGCCAGATTAATCTAAATTTTTATTAAAATCCCCCATATTTCATGATGAAGAGATTCCATGCTTGTTTGCAGGGGGCCTTTTAAAAAGCATTGTTATCAGACTTAACCTGATTAGTTTTGTAATTTTTAAAAGTTTCTTCCTTCCCCCACCTCCCTTCATGGTGTTCAACCTCAAAAAAGCATTTTAAAAACTTTTCTGAAAAACTACTTGTTCATTATTTGGAATAAAATAAATATAGCTGCCAACTTTTTCAATTTATTCTGCAATGTTTTTAACATTTACCCCTTTTTTTTTTTTTTTTTATTACTACATATTATTTCTATATTATTATTTTTTTTTAAGCATGCAATTACAATTAAATGTGAAGAAAATTACTCGTACAAAATAAATTTAAAAAGTTTGCAGCTATGAATAGTGGAAAATTAACAAACATATGGTACATCGGTAAAAGAACTCTACCCAAGTGAAGACTGCAATGGCTATATTTATCTAAAGGTATCTAAAGCTCAATTTAGTGTTAGTGAAAAAAATTTCCAAAGCTTAAATAAATGTTCTGAAATTATTGCACCCATGGTATGTTTTAACTGAAAATTTGGCTTATAAAAAAGCATAACTAGAATATGCAGTTGCAATCAGCCTGTCATATCCTGACAAGCTATCTTTCATCGAGATATGTGTGTCAAAAATAATACCAGAAACGGCTTCAAACAAACAAAGTAAATCTTTAATAATAATAGTTTAAAGCTTCACAATTGCTTTTTATAGTTTATATGGTAATTTAAATACTGGTATAGTAAATAGCCCATCTCTTCACAATTTCTTTGTAAACACTTAATAAGCAAATTTTAAATCAATGAAAATTTCAGTGGACCACTAAATGTATAAAGTATTTGTTTTTAGTCCAAAATTTTTTTTTCGTGTATTTAATATGCTGTGAAACACTTTTTTTTTTGTGTACACAAGTATTAAAATTGCTACGATTTCATTCTAAATACACAAATACTTTACAGCATGTTTTGTGAAGAACATCAGGATTTTTAGCTCAATAATTAAAATTAAGACTAGTAATAAAGTCAAAAATAGTCTTTGCTATTTTTTTTTGTTCGTCAGCAATTTTAATACTTTTTGTTTTCTCAGAATTTGCATTTTTTGATGCTAATCACGAGACTGAATAGATAGAAATTATTAGCTTTGTTATATTTACAAAAAGTTTTACCCTATTGGCTTGTAAAATTTCTTTGCGGTGATAATCTTTATTCATAGGGCAATAAAAATACTGTTCTTTGTTAAATACTTCAAGTTGTTTCAATATTCCTTACAGAAACAATTTTCTGAATGTGCAACTTACTTAACTAAATTTTACTATATTTCACCCTAAAACAATGCAATCTTTGTTTCTTCCCCCTTATTTAATTATTATTTCTACTATTTAATTCATACATGATTGCAATTAGTTCTGCGCCAAGATAGAGTTGTAAAAAATAATTTATGCATATACGAAGAATTTTGCACATCTTGAAAAAAAAAAAAAATATTTTGAACACAAAAGGCAGTTAAATAGAAGGTAGCACTATTTCAAGAAATATTTCAGAACTATTGTAGAAAGCTGTATGTGTTGCACCATTAGGTTCTTTATTATATTTGATGATTCCAGTTTAGTAGATTATTTGTACCATTAATGATTGATAATTTTAATCTTAAAATCTTAAGATGTGAAACTATAATCCTCAGCTAATTTTTGGAGAATGTAAGTTACTGAATACTCAGACTTAATTTTAAGATGAAGAAATAAAAACGTTCAATATTTTATCCCTTCAAACATGATAGACTTAATTAATTTTTGTTGTTATTGTTACTTATGCCACTTGGAACTCCGAGCCCAGATACATTGTTTCCAAACTTTGCGACTTTTTAATTCAATAGTCACCAATAATTTTGAGAAGTGATATTTGATATACATAATAGACGATTCTTGAATTCGGTTCGTCTTTTATGTATATCAAATATCACTTTTCAAAATTTTTGGTGACTATTGAATAAAAAAGTCGCATAGTCTGGCAACACTGCCCGGGTATTGTAACAACAAGGATTTAAGGTAGCATAAAAACACTTTCTGTTTAGATCCTAGAACTGTAAAGAGATTAATAGTTTCGGGAAACAGCTTGCAGAACAGATTTTTAAAGAAATATGTTTAATGAAGTCACTCTATTTATATATTTATTTTCAGAGTTTATGCACAAAAAATAGAAGTTCATCAACAGGCTACTCTCTCTGTCTCACAATTTTTTTGTTTCTAATCTTCAGATTCCCAGAACTATCATTATCGAAATTTTTATAATCTGAGTTTTTTGATTCGAAAAATTCACAATTAAATTGGTACTCAGTTTTTAAAAAAATATTATTTAAAATTTTTATATTTCATTTTACAGCAGACTACTAAAAAAACTCATTAATTTTTTTACTTATTTAATTTTAATTTAAAAAAATTAATTTTTTAGAAAAAAACAGTACCAATTTAAAGGTTGTGAACTGTTAAAATGTGCAACCAAACTTAAAAAATACATTAAATAATGAGTAATTCTACCCATAAATTTCTCTAATAACATATCTTCTGGAAACGATAGGGATCGAGTCCTTTTAAGAATCAGTCTAATAGATTTTTCAGAAGTGATGCAATAAACACATTGAAAAAAAATAAAAAATATATAAATTTTAATTAAATATATTTACATGTTGAAGTACTAATTCAAAAGTAGTAACTAAATCAGTACTTGTTCAAAACTATTTATTTTCTGAATTTAACAGGGCTGATTGCAGGGTTGGGCCCCAGTTTTTTTTTTTTTTTTTTTTATAATAATAAAAACATTTGAAAATATCCACAATTTTGCCCACTTTGGGTTTTTTTTTTAAATTTTATACGAAAAAAAAAAAAAAAAAAAAAAAAAAAATACTAAGCAATTGAAACACATTTTTTTTTTCATTTATATATAACGAAACAATTTACATAAAAAATGAGTTTTATTTTGAGTTATAATTTTTACAAACAGAAGATTTACCATTATATTTACATTTAGATACTGCAAAAGTGCAACAACTAAAAAGTTTGGACTTGTGCACAATACAGATTTATCACAATAAAATGCAAAAATATATATTTTGTAAATAAAGACACAAAAATGTACAACTGTTAATTTACAATAAACTAATTAGTTAATTAGTGCATACAATGAAGGCAGGAAAAAGAAAAGAATCATCAACTTTTGCATGTTTGTTAAACATACATTTAAAAAAAAAAAAAAAAAAAAAAAAAAAAAACAGAAATTTTAATGAAATAATTACATATTTCACACGCACACATTAAAACAAAAAAAAAAAAAAAAATTCAGGTAGAGTCAAAATATTGATTATTTTGGAAACTGACAGCAAAAATTATCCCTAACTTCAGCATTTATAATAAACGTAATTCCTTTTTTTTTCTTTTTAAGAGTAGTGAAATAAACCCAAAATCCCCCAATCAAAAAAATTTGCTACCAAAAGAGCAAGTTTTATTTTACACTATAATAATCTTTTATTTGTGGAACCAACTTTGAAAATACAGTATAGAATTCGTAATCCAGAATGCTCCCAAAACCAGAATGTAAAATACCAACTACCAAAATTTTTAATTATCATAAAATTTAAGAATAAAAGTTATACAATAGCAGCGGTCAGAATTATACTATATTTAATGCAACGGCGTTACTCTGAGGAAATATGGTGAGCACATAATTGTACAAATAATTACTGAAAATTTTGCAAATTTAGATTGGGAAATGAATTTTTATGGTATTTTTTAATAGTTATTAAACACTAATAACAGAAAAATATTTTGTAGAAGATGTTGTTGCAGAGGGCAACATTGTTTCCAGACATGTTAAAATTAATATTGCTGTCCCTGCATGTATGGCCCTTCATGACATTTTTAATATGCACTACTATCAAAAAACGGGCACCATTGCAGCATTCGAACTTCTATATGGTTTTCCAAACAGATTTTGCTGCAGGAAGAGACCATACAGAAAAATCATGCAGTTTTTAAATCAGGAGTGATTGTGTGCAGAATTTTTTGTCTATATATTTTCTGATATCAAGATTTTTTTCAGTTTATTTTTCAGTGACTGTTAAGAAAGAAATCTGTTATTTTGTTGAAATTTAAGTCCCCCCCCCTTAAATTTAGTAGTATTCTTTTATATTTACAAATATGTATAACCAAAATTTATTGGGAGGGGGGGGGAGGGGTTACAAACTATTTTAACTTCCCAAAGCTGATTATTTTGCTGAAAAATCAAAAATTACTGCTTTAATTCTTTTAATTTTTATTTTGCTGCAAATTCCCAAAATAACATAATTATTTTGCTGTTAATTGTAACAGAATTTTATACTACAATATAGGATCCATTATCCAGAAAGCTTGGGACCTGGGATATTCTGGATAAGGGGTTTTTCCATAATTCGGAACACTTTAATATATGTATAAAAATGGTAAAAAATAATTCCATAAATAGTAGTGATAAACATGAATAAACACTTTCATATAAACACTTTACCTATATATTTGTTCATTTAATAAATTATTTCTACAAAATAAAAAACATTCTTAATTAGAATTTTAAACTATAAATAATAGTAATAATAAATGAAAATAAATAAACATATATAAAGTTTAATTTTGGACCTGAGAATAAAATCCTTTCACTTGGATTTTGCAAACATTTCTATGATTTTTTTTTTTTTTTTCCCTCATGATTTTTTTTTTTTTTTTTTTTTTTTTTTTTTTGCTCTGATACTAATTGTTTATAAATGTTTCAAAATTGTTATAACAATTGGGGTTTCATGCATGTAACTTGGGTTGAAGAATAAAATTCATCTGCTATTGGCCACTTTAAGAAGTATGTGGTTCATCTGTGCATCCACTATAAATAACCATATGCGGTACCGCAACACCTTCTCTCTAGTAAAAAAGAAAAAACAAAGTATTAATAATTATGATAACTCATTTTTATGCCAATATTTATATATATATATATATATATCGGGGGTCGATCCAGGCAAAAATTAGGACCCTGCTGCCCCTTCACAAAATTCAAATCCATAAAATGGGCCCCTTCACAAAATTCAAATCCATAAAATGGGTCCCTTCACAAAATTCAAATCCAGAAAATGGGTTCCTTCACAAAATTTAGATTTATAAAAGTAATACTTTTGTAAAATTTTTTCCATGTTTACAGTATTATTTTTAATGAGTGTCTATACTTGTTTAATAAAATGCTACTAACTTGATATTAAACATTAGACAGAGTAACTGCTAAGATGAAAGGTTTCTAGCGACAATTCCCTTTTTTTTTTTTTTTTTTTTACAAAAACATTTTGGTTTTTCACAAAAATGGGCCCCAAAAATTAAAACCTGGATCAACCCCTGTATATAAAAACTTATCAGTTTTACAGCAGTGATATTGAGATATATGTACTGTGAATTCAAGTTAATACATTTTTGTTAACTTTTCCAACCCTCAAAATATGTAAACAATTCGTGATAAAAGTCTCCCCAAGTGCTAGCTTGTACCTTTTGGTGCGAAGCAAAAAGTTGACGAAATTTCTCTGGAGTTAATTTAAATCGCCTCAGCAACAATTCCTTAAGGGCCCCTCTTCACTCACCGCTGCCGGAAGCCGAAGCTAATGTTATTAATGGAAAATTTTTCTTTACAAATAACTTATTAACTAATACATATTTTAAAATTCTGTTTTCACATTCAGAAAATTTCCAGCTGTTAAATTGACGGACCTTTTTTAAAAAATTATTTTTTTAATTTTTTACATTTTATTTTGAAGCTGCAAAGTACGAATTTTCAATATGTGAATTTTTTTCATTTTGCAATTTCAAAATAAAATATGAAAAATTAAAAAATACATTTTTAAAAAAGATCTGTCAATTAAACAGTTGGGAATTTTCTGAATGTGAAAACAGAATTTAAAAATATGTATTAGTTAGTAAGTTATTTGTAAAGAATATTTCCCCATAGAATAACATTAGCTCGGGCTTCCGGTGACGGTAAGTGAAGAGGGCCGTTAACATATTTATATTTGTATACCTTATCTTCCGGTTCTCGCGCAATTAATTAATTTATTTCATAAGGTAAAAGTGCAAGAAGATGCGTAATCCACTCTTCTTCAGGTAAAGAAACACGACGGGCTTGTCTTTCGAAAAGCATTAAATAAAGATTTATATCTTCTTTCATGTAATACTTTTGCATGAAATTTCGGAATTCTTTACTTGGATTTCTCGTTTCGCTATCTTCAACCCTAGTTTGTCCATTTCTCAACCCTAGTTCGGTCTCGACTTCATTCTTTCAAGTTCAAATTGAATTGCTCCTTTTCTGTTCTTCAATTACTTCTTTCCTAGCATTCATAATTGTATTTAACCTTTCTTTACAAAATTTCTCATCGTAGTCTTTGCCTTTGAGAATAGCATTTTTAAAATAAATTATTCTGAAATCTGGCTGAGCCGCTATACCTAGGTCGTCAGCTAATATTTTTAAATCCTCTTTAATAGCCCTCGCTAAATATACCAAGTTCGAAGTTGTACCGGAGGTAAAGCTCCGGGCTACGAACCTAAAGGTCTAACGTTCGAGCCCAGTCAGAGGAGATTTTTTAAAAATGGTCTTTGTTTAATTCTAAATTATTTCAATTAAATATTTAAATGTATGTAAATATTATGGTGTGTCACACACACGATTTTCTCTTATCCTACATTTTAATACTAAGATAGATATTTTGTGCATTTTAGTTCACATTTCTATAAAAGCGTGTTCTTAATTTTTTAAAGGTATCATTTTATTATTCGTTTTACTTCATTCTCAGCATTTATTTATCTAAGTAAACAACATGAATATAGCAAATTGGCTCACAAGTAGAAACTTCACATGCAATTGCAGACACTGTTTTATTAGCAGAAAGAAAAAAAGTGTTATGTATTTAAATAAGATCTATAAAAAGTTATTACAGGTTCTATAGAACAGTTCTCTTTTACAGAACTAACTTTTCTTAAAAATTATTTCACTTTGATTAAATTAAGCTTTAACCCATTTATGCCGGAGTATGTAAGTTTTGAATTTTTGCATGAAATTCGTACATGTTAGGTAGAAAAATGTAAAAATCAACAATTCGCTGATTTTTTTTATTTTTTTTAATTGCATGACATGCATGAGTAATATGGTGTTCCATCTTTGGAACTCTAGGCAAAACCATTGCTGCAATACCTGTTTATAGATGATTTTCCAAAAACCTTCGGGAAACTATAAACCAACTTTCACAATCTCATTGCAGGCAAATATCTGCAGGAGTGACTAACTGAATGTTTTAAGCGAAACTGTTATGCCCCTACGAAACAGGATAATGTCACAAATCCAACCCCAGTGCGACCTTGAACTCCTAGGCTAAAAATAATTTTCACTCGTCTGCTGTTCCAAAAATGGAACAGAGGCATAAATGGGTTAAATTGAAGAAACATCACCTAGAATTTCTCCTGATGAATGTGTAAACAGTAAATATTAGAGCCTTATCAGTTTGTATATATATATATATATATATATATATATATATATATATATATATATATATATATAAAGAAAAAAAAAGAAAGAAAGAAAGAATCTGACGTAACACATGCGAGACTTTCTCTTACGCTGAATTTCAATACTATAAAGACAGATTGCAGGTTAAAAGATGAGATAACGAGCTGTGTTATATAAACCTAAGTTTAAAATAATTGAAACTAGTTTTATGTGCAGTTTTATTTGGCAAATAATTCTGTGTAAGAGAGACTACTCTCCACTCAACCACACGTTTGAATATAGTATCTACATTAATATACGATTTAAGTCTGTTATTAAATTTAAAATTTTTTTCCAAATCATTCAGACAATTTTCATGCACACGACTCGTTGTAACGTGTCAATCTTAATAAAAAAATTAGGGGATCCGAATATAATATCGCGGAACAAGATATCGCCGGACGAAATATCGCGTCAAAAAAATAATATGATCTATTTGAAAATTCGTATTTTTGTCACGTGTATCTCTGGTGAAGGCCAGAGGGTCTTACGAATTAATAATAATTAATTAAAATAAATAAATACATTATAGAATGAAATTTTATAATTTTATCTATATTTAATTTTAAGTTATTTTATAATTTGCTTTTCACCATTCAAAATACATTTTAAAGATATTGTACATCACTGCTGACATCAAAGCTGAACACTGTTCACAAACCTTAATTAAAAATTTTAAAATAGATAAGCATGATTAAATTCTTCATGACTAATCTTTAAAAAAAAGTTAATAAACATAGTCTTTAAACTCTTTTGAGCAAATAAATTTTTGTGGTGGGTTTGTGTGTATGCCAGTGCTCTGACTAAGGTATGTGTTGTCATGAAATTTATACAACATTATTAATAATTACCAACACTTTTTTGCTTTCAGTTCATTTATGTAGGCGAGATTTTGTCCACCCGAGATTTTGTCCCGCGAGATTTTGTCCCCAACCCAAAAATTAGTAATCTCATATTTACCTCAAGCTACCAATTTTGAATTCCGCTAACTATTTGTATTTAATTTAAGCTGACGACAGACGTACACAAAGATAAAATGTTAAAAACTTGACTTTCTGTAGTGTTTTTCTTGACTTTATTAGCCCACCAGAGGCTGAGCAGTTCTGTGCTCAAAGCTGGCAGATGCGAGGTTCCGGGTTCAGTTAGTCAATCGGACTTAAACCCTACAATCAACCAACCAATCTTGACTTTCTTATTAACATATTAATACGAAGAATTTATTTTAATTACTAAGCTATTCCCTGGACATGGTAAAATGTATTGTAGTAAAATACTTCTAACAATTCTATTCAATATAAAAGAAGGTTTTCTTTTAATTATTGGTATCCATGTACTTTCTCTAAATTATGCACATACTACAATGTGTACATAAATATAATTCTACATTAATAACTTATAGCAAAATCTGAAATGCACTTTCAGGAATTTTCATGCATATTCCTACTATATTCTAGTTCTTTTGGGCAGCCCTATACTCAAATGGTGGTTGATCTTCTAATCATATTCTACAAAAATGCATATTAAAAATTTAAATTAAATTTGATTTTGTCTAGTGAAGCCTAACAGAAAATAGATAAGTGATAAGAGAAAACAATATATGAAAATTGCTTTTTTTACAGATATTGTTTTAACAGCTGAAATTTTTTAATATAAATAAATGGAAATTATAAAATTATTTACATAAAATAATGAGAAACAAAACTGCTTTAAATTACAGATTAATCTGATAAATTTTTCTATTCATAAATAATTTAAACCCTATTTTTACATTCATGAATTTTTACTATAATACTATAAATATTCCGAACGTGTGTATGTAATTATAAATATAAGAAAAAGCACATTGAAACTTTTTTATATCCTGCATACTAAAACTTGAATTTTTATATTCAATTAATGCAGAATATTTTCTAAAACCTAGTTGAAAAACTTTAAAAGTATCTTTTAATTAACCAATGTAAAATAAGCGTAGAAAAATTATTTATTAAAATAAAAATGTTCTACATTTACATTTCTCAACTTTCAAGACAAAAACAACAAAAAAATGCAATACATACTGATATATATATTTTAGAATAAATTCTTTTTAAGCCATTTATATTGTAATTCAGTATAATTTTAAATATATTTTTCAGTGGTCTTCTTAATAAAAATATACACATACAGCTGTGTTAAACAAACAAAAGTACATTACATTCTAAAATATCAAACAGTATTTTTCTATTTATTCTTAAATTGTTTTTATGCTACAAAAATTTTAATGTATTACATTTCAACATTCTTTAAAAATTGGAACATATTGTAATATGTAAATAAATTTATAAACTCATTAGCTAAATTAATTCCTAAAGTAATCTAAAAGATCATGTTTTTTCTACAAATTTAATTTTCTAAAATATATTCAAATAATTTTAAGACTTTTATTAATACATTTTTTAATAATTTTCATGTAGACTATTAAAATTAAAAAAGAAAAATTTGCTATCAGGATTTTCTCTCTTTACTAGACCAATATTGAAATGAATTTTCATAAAAACTGATTTACTACATTTTTTTTTCACTTTATTATATATATATATATATAAATATATATATATATATATATATATATATATATATATATATTAAAAACCTTCTCAAACATTGCAGCAGATCTAACCAAGTGTCACATGAAGAAGTAGAAAAATTGAATAAACATGCAGTGCCTGATTTATGGCAGGGCATTCGGGGCACGTGCCCTGGGCCCTCACATTGAAGGGGCCCCAAGAAATCGCAACATACATTAAAAAAAAATCAACAAAAAAACTAAAACGAATTTTTCCTTAATTTTGCTATGATGGTCGATGTTTGCCATTTTTTCTTCAATAGATAGCGATACTACTGTGCTGTTTATAAATCAACGGTCATTTAATCCTTCATTATAACTTTCTCCTTATTGCAAAAACATAAATTTTCTTGAAAATTTATACTAAGCTCTGAAAAAGTAATACTGTAAAGTGAAATACTTTATAGAATTACAATTTCCCTGAAAACTGAATTTTGTTTTTAACACTTGAGTCAATCCTAAAGTGTACGTGGAAGACGTAAAATCTGTTCGAAAATTTGCTTTTTAAAATTAAAATTGGCGATTGCAGAAAAAGAAAAGGAAAACATCCAAGTGCAGATTATTATTATTTTTTTATTATTTAATCCCTTAGTGTATAATACTGTGCAGAAAAAATATTTACCTTAAAAATATTTTCTCTGTATAATTAATGTAACATCAGATTGTAAATATTAAAGTACGGGGAGGGGGGCCCGTTAAACATGAGTGCCCTGGGCCTCCAAGGGAGTAAATCGGTCCCTGTAAACATGACGAAAAAATGAGCAAACTGAGATTGAAACATAGAACATCATTACTTTATGAAGGGCATAGAATGAATGCTGCATGTAAATAGGGTGATATTTTTGTAGTTCTGTATGCATATTGCTAAAAATTTACAGCATTGTTTACGCTAATTTTAATAATTAATAAACCTTAAATTTTATTTTTATTTGATTAAATTTTATATATATCGAAATTTCTACAAACCTCATTTCTGGTGATAACATATGAATTTTGAATTTAATATTAATCTATCTTGTTGCTGCTGATTCTATTTTACCGTCCATCCGATTTAGAATGTTGGCGCTTGTGTAGTGGATTTTTTTTTAAGAAATATGTTGTGCCAAGTATTTTGTATTAGCTTTGTGTTTTAAAGAGATATACAAGAGTGGCCCTAATTGAACTGATACTGCAAAAAGTGTTCTGTAGAAAGGTTTAGTTGCAAGAATAGCGCCAAATTTTGAAAGAAGATTAACGCTTTACGGCTCTAACGCTCTAAACAGTGTTGCCAAATTTCCCATACAGCACAGAATGTTTCAGTTATGTTGCAAATTGCTTACAAATTTTCAAAAACGTAACGCATTTTAATATGCTCTCTCATACATTTCTGAAACATTCGCCCTTTTCTATGTTCTCTATGATATGTGATTGAAACGTTTCTGTTACGTATCTGATTTTTTTGTTACGATCGCGGACAATTCTACGTTTATGAAAGTAATCGGAAAGCTAACTGAACGTTTCTGTAATATTTATAATGGTTCCATGTTATATGACTGTAATGTTTCTGAAACATTTTGTGCTGTTGGGGGTCTCTTTTATTCAACTATCACAAATAATTTTGAGGAGTGACATTTCTCATACATAATAGATGAATAACCTTCAAAGTGATTAAGTTTTTTATAATTTTTACTTTGCCTTTTTAATGTGTTTATTCATTGCTATACGAAATACTAGTAAAATATTATTTATAATGAAATGTGTAAATACACATATATCAGAGTTAAAATCATAAAATAATGTATAGGAGTAACTAATACTGTAATAGATTACACCTGTACTAAAGTATAGATATGAATGAGACCTATATATATAGAAACAAAAAATTAAATTTTCATCAACACTTCGAATCGAACCTTCATGAAATAAAATCTTCAGAAATGTTATGCATAAAACAGCAGAAATATCAATTTTTGGCAAAACGAATTAAGGATAATAATTTTTTTTTCCTATTTCATAAAAAAAAAGTAAAAGTAAATATTTGTGTAAATGATTTCGTTTGAGAACTTTATATCTTATTTTCTGTTCAGTATCAGTTAAACTGTAAAAAATATTGCTACAAAACAAATATATTCTAGATAAAAAATATAAATGGAAGAGTTATGTATAAGAATAAATCACTATATCTTACGCTTTGTAAAAACTCCACTAGAGTGGAAATACATTTTTTTTAATTCTAGCGTAGATTTACTCAACTGCTTATATTTTGAACAGTTTGACCTGAATTTTTCATTTTATTTTTTCAGATCGACGAAAAATTTGTTGCACTTTAAAAAATCTTAGAATTAACTTAAAGAATCAGAAAATAATATTTAAAAGTAAAAGTATCTCGACTTTTATGAGTCAGTTATAAAAAAATAAATAACGTAAATGAGTAGTATAAATTCAAATAGTTTTAAAATACTTTTGTCAACAGTAAAATAAAATATTAAAAATCATTTTTACTTTTAATTTCTGAACACTATAGTGAGGAAAGAATTGCAATCATGTCAAAAATCCGAAATTGAGATTTTGGTGCTTCGCCAAGTTTTGAGGATCCTTTAATTGATATTTATATGTGAGTGAACACGATATCACCTAAATACTTTGTTCGAATGTGCTGAAAGTCGGTACATATATTATAGGTTACCATTGCACGAACCCTATTGATTTTGGTGATTTTTTTTGTAAAACGTACGTTATGTTAATATGGAAATACTGGTAGAGTTGCATTTTAATTTATAACTCAGTATGTCATGACCGTACCAGATTGAAACTTGCAGTAATTATGGCTAATAAACGTATGAGTAACATATAAGTAAAAATGTACTTTTTCTGATATTGAATATCAAATGTCAAAATGACTGACCTTAAAATAAAAATTTTTACTTTTGAAAGCGAATTTTTTTCCCCTTTCTTTCTTTTTTTTTTTCCTTAATCATATTTATTGAAAAAGAAATCGTAATGCAGTAGAAAAAATTAATTATGTTAAATTTTAAATTTAGAAACGTATTGGTAACAGCTATGGTTATGTATATTTTTTATTGTATAACAAAATGATAGCATATAGTAAAAAGGATTAAACTGATGAAAATTTAAGTTTAATTAAGTTTTATATATATATATATATTTTATTTATTCAATTCCTTTTAAAAGAAAATATACTTTTTATTTTATTTATTGTATTGGACTGAATGAAATCGTAATATAGTGTAAAGTACATGGTTCAAAATTTAAAATATGTAATACATTGGAAGTCGTAGTTTTAATAATAGCAGATTCACCTGTTATCGATAAATATACAAATTAAAGTGCCCGGGAAAGAACTTTCGGCAGGCAATGGAAACCCGTACCCTATGCAGTACGGGGAGGGGGGGGGGAGCTGCCTTAGAAAGCGGGGTTTTTTTTTTTTTTTTTTTTTTAGTTTTTATTTATAATGATAAAACAATAAATAATGATTCAAATCTTTTAAAAATTCATTTAAATATAGTGACCAGTGAAGCGGGTAAGTAATAATTAAAAAATATATATTTGAACTACGTTTATTTGTATGGGAAAATATAGAAAAATATGGTAGTAAAAAAAAAATACCTGAGTTAGCAAAACATAGTTGGTATAAAAAAATGTGCAATCTTAAACTCCATATTTCTAAATAAATATATTCATGGTTGACGAGTGACATTTCAATATAGAAGAAGTTTTGTGCTTTCAACAACATCAAAATTTTACGTAATAAATCGTAAATAAATCGTAAAAATAAGTTTTTAGTGAACATTTTGTATTTTTTTTTTCGAATTTTTAATCTAATGCATATAAAAAAGAAATATTAAGTAACTTATACTAATTATTTTGCATGTAATATAATAGCATACGTATGCATGACAAACGTATAATAAATTAATACATATGTACAAACATTTTCAATTATTACATTATTATTAATAAATACTTATGCTGAATATTATAAAATTATTCTATTTTTCTTTGCTAATTTTAGAAAATTGAGCTTAATTAACTTTCAAAACTTTCAATGAAATGACATTCCTACAAATACATAACCAAAGGCAAAGTATAACCTTTTCCAAGATATTAATGAGCATTTAAAAGCCTGTTTCGAAACAGCACTAATTTAAATACTCTATCCCAAATACTTTTCTAAGGGAAAAATACATATACTTTAATTCTTTCATTTTAAAGGAGGACTGTATGTTTGATATTTAAAGAAATAATAATTAGCGTTTTGAAAGTGGTGATTTAAACAATAAAAGCAAGAAAGAAAACACACATACATCCGTACACGAAAAAATTTATATGCGGTAAACGGACTAATAATTGTTCATTTAGTGAAAAAGTTTTATCTGTCTTTTTTTTTTTTTTTTTTTTTTTTTTTTTTTTTCCGCACACAATATTTTAGGTAAATTTTATGTAAAAAATTATATATGAAATTTAATAACTGAGAACCCCTTCTTTGTTATATTTTATGTTTTTTTTTTACAACTAACAGGCTTTTCCCACTTCGCCGGAGAGTATATTTGTATGAATTCTTAAAATAACATATGGGTGATTCTATGAAAGGAATTAATATCAGTTACTCAAAATGATGAAATTTCTTCATTATTTTGCTAACACTATAACAAAAATCTGTGAAATCGATTAAAAACTCGGTTAAGATCCCGGATTTTTTCCCTCCACGTCAAAGAAGGAAGTAGGATATAATTCGCAAAATGACTTCAGAATGTGTGTATGGGTGCACATAATCAACCTACACAAAAAATATCGCCATCTTTAAATAATTTAGAACAGAGTTACAGTCAGAAACGTTATTTTTGCCTCTACTCCAACTTTAAAAGTTGGGGAAAGGGCATTTCACAAAATCCTAATATGATGCGCTTTGCATACGCATAGCACCCCCCCCCCCCGCACACACGCACATACACATGCTAAAATATTACCTTAATGAGATAATTTGGAAAAAAACTACGGTTGTAAGCGCGTTTCTTGCCCTCCGCCAAACATGGAAGGGGAGAAATATCGAAAACCCTTAGTAGTATATTTGAGGCACACAAACAAAAAAACATAAAAAAATATATTTAATATATTAATGAATACTAATTATCAACACTTATCGGCGTACTCAGCTCCTTAACTGTAGCACGTTAATCCTAGACTGTCACCAATTGTCCTTAACTGTCACCAATGTTGCGTAGTTCTAATTCGATGTTAAACCCACTCATCCGATGTACTACCGCACATTAAATTCATTCTTCCCTTAACGGTTTTGTCTAAAATTGGTTCCAAACTTAAGAAAATTTAAGTGAGACAACTCACATATTTAGTAATTAACCACACTGCTCAGTTACTGAAGAATTTTAAAACAAACAGTAATTAAGTAGTTGATCAGTTTGGTCAATTACTTGCACTGATAATATATCAGTGCAATTGACCAACCCTTAAATCAACGAATATAGTTAATTTCTTAGTATAAATATATTTAGTTGTTTCAAATAAATATAAATGTCCTACATACCTTAATAAGTAAACTTTTTGAATCAAACTCAGCTAGATGTTTTAATATCGAATTAAACGTCTCATAATACCTGGCAAATATGTACAGCTACTTTTATAAAGCTTTATGAAAAAGTTTGTTTTATGAAAACGTTTGTTAACACTGAATGGAAACATCAAATGCTATTGAAAATTGTAACAGACATTTTATTAATTGTTAGTTATATATCATCCAGGGGTGTTTGCGTTCTGGATATTTTATTTTATTTCTCTCCATTAATTTTTTAATAGTGATTTCATTAGTAGTTTTCTTGTAATGTTTAACAATTAAATATAGCCAAGATCATCAGATTGAAAATTTTCATGCGTTAATTCTTAAGTTTTAAATTTTTGAGCTTGTGGTCATGCTTACTTGCTGAGACTCTGTATAGAAACAGCTGTATGATTTTTTATGTCTATATTGTTTATAGACTGTGCACATAGGGACACGCAAACATTTTTCTTACCATTACGGCCTATGGGATGAATTACGTTTAAACGACTTTTAACATCGTTAATCTACATTCAACAAAATGGTGTTACTGAGATACTTAAGCTGATGTTTTCTGCAGAAAATATGTGCTCTTAGTCTTCTAATTAACATACAGGACTTAAAAAAAGTTTTTAGGTAATATCACGTAATCATCCAACTTACGTGAAATTTCGAACTATTTATTCATGAAAAACGTAGACTAAGTTGAATAGTTTTTACTGATGTACACGATATTTATGGTTCGTTTACAGAGATATACAAAATAATTTAGGGACATTATTGCCTATAGACAAATTTTATTTAAGCGCATTTTAACGTGTTTATGCTACATTCAACATTATGGAATTAACATGCATTTTAAAAATGTATAAAAGCATGTTTACTCTAAGAAAAGGATATGTATAGACTAAATGATTTATTTACAGGATCACATAACAGAATTCGGATGACATCCTGTAATCATCCAAATATTGTCAAATTGCTTTTAAATATTAATGAGTTTTAATTATTATAATAGGTGTATTCTTTTTTAGTGTATACATTTACTGTGGCTCTTTTTCTGGGATACATAAAAGAATTTCGTACTATTACGGTCTATAGTCAGTATCTCTTAATATTTTTTTTTATCATGGTTATATCAAATTAAATACAATAAAAATTTTATTAGCATTTTAAAAGCATGTTTTTCTGTGGTAAGTTGTGGGCATAGAATTTGTAATTTATCTACAGAGTTATACAAAATAATTTCGATGTGTTATGTAACTATTTTGCATGAAATTTGGCAGAAGTATTTATGAATTACAGGGAATTAATACAAGACTATCAGTTATTAGGAATACATACATATACAGATAGTTATAAAAGGAGAGATGCAGCGGGAGGTTTCTGTTTATGTAGGAAGTCAATCGAATCAATATATATATATATATATATTATAGAACATGGAATAAATAAAAATGATTTGTTCAATAATGCGTGATGCAAATATCACGTTGTGGCTTCTGATCTGTAGATAGACTAGTTATATTTTATTTGTTTAACTTTAGTACTATATAAAACTGATTTAAAATTTTGTTATAGCGTAACTTATTTTTATGTTTTTTCCTTCAATATATATCGCTAAAATTTTGCTGCTATTTCAACAATTTTATATTATTAAGTTTTATCGGTATTTGTTGTCAATAAAAAGTTTTTATAGGTAGGGAAAAACATCTCATCTAATGAATGAACAAATTCGCCATTTTTTCCGCTTGAAATATATCAGAAAAGTTTGAAAAACATCGATAAAAGTGCTTTTCAAAACGGGAGTTTTTCTTGCATCGATTTTTCTTCTTGTACGTCTTGTTACGCTGAAGAGCGAAGTAAGCTTAAATTTCCTCTTGGGATTAATTTAGAATGAAATCCTACAAAACATATGTGTTTTCTAAAAAGATTTTTCTTAGAAGGTTTGGTTGTAATGGGTCTCCATAAAATCTTGTTTATTTTCAAACAAGACACTCAAAGGAATCGTACTCCGATGGATGTTGTAAAATAAATCTCAGCTGTCTCATAAATAAAATTTCTGTTCAGAGTTCATTTGGAAAGTAAACGTTTTTCTATCAATTCTGAAAAGAAATACTTTGTAGAATTAGAAATTTTCGTTGTTAAAAAATATTTATTAACACAAAATTTGTTTTAAATGTGTTATGAAAATATCAGACTTTCTAATTTTTATATCTACTCTTTTATTGATATACTGGGTTAGCCCAAATTATTCATCGTGTTTGAAAAAATATTTATTTGTAATTATACGATGAACCAAGACGTGTAAGAAGATAGATACAATCACAAACTGTTGATACATTTTAGAAACGTTCAGTGTGTGCACACTTAGTCATCTGGTACGCCCAAGCGGTAATCCAGTTCTATACGTTTAATGACTGTGACATCATCAGTCAGATACTCCTACAGTTCTTACAATGAGAGTAAATCACATGACGTGAGATCTAGTAATTTGGAGGGCCATTGCAACAGACGAACACCATTCAGAAACAGTGCGCCTTATCCAGTGATGTTGTAGTTCTCTGTTTAGAATAGCTTGCTATCTAGCGTGCACGCGAGTCACGAGGCTGATTTTTTAAACTTCGTGATTCTATCTGTTATTTATTGAAATGTTTCTAGAGCATTTCAAAATTGTATGAATAAAAATGTCCAATAGAAACAAAGATATGTTTACTAAACACAGGAAATTTCTTGCACGTCTTACATGCTAAAGAGAGTAATGGAATAGCAGAGAGTGGTTTCGGTAACATTTAGCATACCGTCAATGAGAAGGAAGTGCTCCTACATATAAGAAAGAAATGAAATTCTGATCATCCAATAGAATTAGGTGGATTATGGGGGTTTGCAAATGGGAAACTGAGAAATGGTAGTTGTGAAAAATTGTAGAGTGAATGTAAAATTTACACCAATGAGACAAATTCGGTACAGCGGAAATCACAATTAACAATATTTTTATATATATTTTTTTTAGACGTAAAAAGCTTCCAAGAAACCGACTTCGTGTGTAGATTTTGGTCTTCAAACATATTTCGGTTTTATAGAGATTTTGGTTTTTTACACCTTTAATCTGTTTTACATCTATAAAAATCTTAAAGCTATTGTCGATTGCAAGTTCACTGTACCCCATTTGTCTGATTGTTGGGAATTTTACGTTCAGTCTACATTTCTTAATTTTCTCATCATTTTTTTCCCACCTACCGTTTCTCTATTCCCTATTAGCTAATCCCCCACAATAGACCAATTGCTTTTAGTTGATCAGAATACGATTCCGTTCTTCTGTATGTAGGAACACTTCCCTCTCATTTCTTCATGCACTCAAGACGGTACCTTATATGTTAACGAAACAGTTGTCTGCTTTTCCGTTATTCACTTTGGTGCTGAAGAGGTTGAAGATTTTTTTCTGGGTTTAGTTATCTAGAATCGCGTATCCTTTCATTATTTATTATATATATGAGTTTTTTTTTTTTTTTTTTTTAAGTAATTTTCAGCACTAAAGCTTAAGTATTTCATAATGGACTGAAAAGATAAGTTTGCTGTGGAAATATTGCGTACAAAAAAAAAAAAAAAAAAAAAAAAGAGGCAGAGAATTTAAGAAAAACATCACCACTTTATGTTTCAGCCTTCAATTTCAGCAATAAATATTCAGCAATTAATGAACAAAAATATAGCATAGTAATGTAAGTAATGTAAGGAACTATTAGCCTGATAAAGCAAGTACTATATATTTACATATTAATACGTATATATGGAATTTGTTATATGTTTTTAGCATTTTTTACTTATACCAGGGGGCTATAATCACTATCGTTCGAAAAGTATTGTTGGTTGCAGGAAAAATAAATAAATAAATAAATCTTACATTGGAACAAGGAAGCAGAAAAAGTACATTTTTTTATTTTATACACGGAAAGTTTTATATTTAAAATTGTTATAGAAGAAAGCTTTAAATCTGAATGTATAATTTTTCAAAGAGAAGTGCTCGTGATTCAGTTTGATTTTGTGGCTATATTTTTCCGTATTTATTTTGTATTTGTCTGGTAACTGTAGTGAATATAATCTTATTTTTAACAAACTGTTAACATATTGTTTCGATATAGACAGTGTTACTCATTACTGAAATGTCTAGAGGAAAAAATTGAACAGTCGAATTGCGAAGCAAAGTGAAATTGGTAGAGAAGTTCATAGGGGTATGGATCATCTTGCGATTAAAAATACTACTAAATAATAACAGGAGACTTGGCGTTGGAAAATTAAAACCCGAATAAACTACTACGCCAGAAATGCCAAAAAAAAAATATATTTGAGATGCATACAGCTGTTTCGGTAGCCTTAAGCGTACCATCTTCAGTGCAAAAAGAATTCTGAATCTGGAGAATTGCTCGTATATATAGGAGAGGGATAGAATTTAGTTCAACCAGTGCGATTACGGAAAAGGTGGGGAGTGTGGCCAATAGGAATTTAGGAATGAGTAGCCGTGTAAACAGTAGAAAAATTAAGAAAATGTGGACTGAATGTAAAATTTTCAACAATCAGACAAATAGGGAACAGCGAAATCACAATTAACAAGGTTTTTAAATTTTTTTATAAATATGAAAAGCTTCAAAGAAATTGAGTTCATGACTGGATTTAGGTCTGCAAATTATTTTAATTGAATTAAATTTAAAATTATGATTTTTTTTCCCAGCAATGTTTAGAAATAGCCGATTTATTGGTTTCTTGTTTGCTGACGTAATTCATATGTTCTTTTAGACGAAATTTAAGACTGCGTTTAGTTTGGCCGATATATGATAAACCACACTGACAGGAAATACTATAAATTCTCCAAGAATTATGCATATCAATGGGATCTTTTAACTGAGAAAAGGTGAGTTTATTGGAAGGCGAAAATATTATTTTAAAATCATATTGTTTGAGAATTTTAGCTATGGTCTGACACACACCCCAAATTTTCCGTAATCCTATTGGTTGAACTAAATTCGGTAACTCTCCTATATATTCGAGCACTTCTCCAGATTCATAATTCTTTTTGCACTGAAGACGGTACGCTTAAGGCTACCGAAAGAGCTGTATGCATCTCAAATATTTTTCTTTGGCGTTTCTGACGTAGTAGTTTATTCGGGTTTAAAAATACTAATAACTATTTTTTTTAAGTATATATTAATAAATAAAAATATTGTTTATAAGGTAGTTTTGAATTTCTATATTTATTATTTAAATGCTCACTTTGTCAAGCTGGGCGATACTAGTAGTACATACAAAATCACCCTTTATTAAAGTTTAGTGAAAAAAGTCATTCTAAATGGAGGTTTTTTTTTTTTTTTTTTTTATCATTTCCCTAGAAAAAAAAAAAAAAAAAAACTTTTAATTCTTTATTGACTGCATTGACTGTACGAAAAAAGCCAAAATAATCATTTGGAATATATTTTTTTAGTTAGTTATTTAAATATATTTTTTAGCATATATGCAATGGCAATTATTACTATCACGTCATCCTATTAATCAACGAGGATTTTTTGAGGTGGTGCTTCAGTATACCATTGGTACATAGTACATATAAAGGCATTAGTACATATAAAGGCACGCTTTACTAAAATTTATTGAAAGAATACCTTCAAAATAAGTTTTTGTTTTGTTTTGTTTTTTTTAATGTTTTCAAAAAATATCGTTAATATATATATATATAACCCTTTGTCGATCGTATATGAAACCGACAAAAAAAAAGCATTTCAAACATATTTTTTTTAAATTACTTAAGCGTATTTTTTAAAGCTGTATGCAATAATAATTATTAATATCACCTTCTCATACTAATAAATGAGGATTTTGGGAGGTTGTGTTTTAGTATATTTAGTGTACCACTGGTACACAGCTGGCGAAAAAATTTTCTTTATATTCATTCTAACATTAAAGGAAGATTCATGAAGCAATAAAGGAACTAATAATAACATACGTGAATATCTTGAAAAATACAAAGCAGAAACAGCGAGAAGATTCTACAAAATGATTTCTCGAACAAAAACGTCTACTTGTAGCGTCTAGTGCCTTATTGTGATATTAAAAGGAGATATGTACGATGTGTTCTTATAATTATCTTTAACATTTTTTCTGTAAAATCTTTTTTGTATGCTTTTTAAACTAATGATACTTTAAAGCGCCGTCGGTAAATAAAGGACTAAAACATTAATAAGTCTTTTGAAAATAAGTTACAAATTATTATTTTTTTTTTTTTTTTTGTACATTTTTTGACATATTCCTATTCCTATTATTGAAATTATGTTAATATAATTGTTAGTGAAACAATTAAAGGAAAAATACATATATATATATATACACTAAACACTTAATAATAGAATTTTAAATTCACGAATTTTTAAAAAAGAAATATGAAAATAAACTCTGTAAACGTACTACAATCTTAAGGGAAATCTGAAAAATTATTTAGTTAAAATGCAGCAGCGTAATATACAAAGTGTATGGAACCTGTGATCCAAGAATTTTAATTAAATTGAAATATGTTGTAAAGGTATTTCTCCTCAATTAATCTTGTTTAAAATTCTTTAAATATTCTGAGCCTGACAGGATTAGATCTGGAGATGAAAATTGAAATAATGCATTAAAGTTTGAACTAACGCATTAAATTTTCTCTTTCAACGAAAAAGGAATCGAACTTCATCATTTCTGTCTGTTTTCAGGATTCCGGATAACATTTCATCCAATATGTCAATACATTTATTTATTATGTATATTCCTAATTTTTCAAATTCAATTATTTTATTGTAGTGTTTTTATATTGACTATACCGTGTGAGGGAAAAAAATTAATACCGAACATTTAATGAAATAAATTCATAGGGAACAAAATTAATTTATCTTTCTTAAATAATAATAATAATAATAATAATAACGAGAGAGAGACAGAGAGACAGAGAGACAGAGAGAGAAATATTTTACTTGATGCTATATTTTCGTAACACGTATTTCTAAAATGAACAATTATAACAAATTAAAATATCTCGATACCATAGTTATTAAACAGTTTACATTATGTATAAAATTTTACGACAAGATATACATTTACATTAAAACGCACACTTAAGGTTACGTAGTGAGCAATAAGAAATGATTAAATCAAAATTATTGATTAAATTAAGCAATTTAATATGGTTTGTGATGGTATCAATTATCGAAAGCAACAACTTAGGGAATATTAAATATATATATATATAGTTTTATTTCTGCGGAAGTTTTTTAAAAATGCATATTATAAGCTGAATTATTACTTAGGGATGTCAAGATAATTTTGAATATTGATCTTGGTTTTGTTAAATTTCAATGAGAAAATTATACTTATTTTTTGATAAATGCGATGTTTGATTTGAGTTTATTTTCTTCTTCTTCTTCTGGGCCGTAGAGCGCCGGCCTCGTAATTGGAAGATTGCGGGCTCGGTACTCGAGGGCCAAAGATCGTCGTGTACACTAATGGTGGCTGGTGCACGTAAAATCTGTCGTGGCCGCAATGTTCTCCATGTATCCATTAAAATGTATACCTCTGGGGCTCACCGAAGCGGGAGAGCCATCCCTTCCGTGGAGGATCAAAATTGCGATGGCATGTTTCCGGACCACCTCTAGGGGTGTGTCCCAGACCATCGCCAGCACTAGTGCGACGTAAAACCTAACCATCCATCCATCCATATTCTGCTTCTTACTTTTTTTTATGAAAATAACATATGGTTTATATTTAGAGAATTTATAAAGCATAATTATATTTTTATTAATTTTTTATTTTAATAATTGGCATATAAAAGGAAATCCTATTACATAAATATTTCTGTTTTAATCATGCGGATTATTAAAATTTTGACAAAACCACATCTTTACAACAAAGTTATTTTTGTTATTAAGTAAACTAAAAAATTCTGTAATATTTCAATAAAATAGAATCGCATACTTAATTTTCTTAAATATATATATATATATATATATGGGTCATTCTCTGAAAAGTGGGCTTTTTTTTATAAAAAAAAAAGTTAGCTCAAATAAAATTGCACCTTTTTTTTTTTTTGTGCATATACACGTTAATAAAAATAATAAAAATACATACACAGTTAATAAAAAATAATATTAACCAAGCTGCATCTGATAATTTTTGAAATAGTAATTATTTTTATTAATTAGAAAAATGAGGGAATGATTGTGAGGGAATGACAAATTTCTTCTAGAAACTACTTTATAAAAATATTATTAAGTTTAGCTATACGAGTATTTACAAACACTAAATATTTATTAAAACATATTTTTCTTAATATAATAGCATAAAAAAGCAAATTTGATTTCTTTTAGTTAACTTTATAATGAGTTAGGGAATGACATATAATAAAAATACTGTATTTCAATCTAACGTTTGAGAGCCATATGCTACTCATTGTAAAATGTTTCCAACTGAACACAAAATGTTTTCTTTACTTTACTTCTATATAAATTAAGTTTGACTTATATAAAAAACGTGCTGTCATTATTGGAGTAAGTAGAGGTATAATTACAGTTTGATGAGGTAATGATATCTATTACCAGGGACAACAATAATAAGTGTTCTAATTTCTTTCATTGCATAATATATAAATGTAATATAATGGATAAATATTTATTAAAGTATGTTTAAGAAATTTTCACTTCAAATAATCTAAATATAGATGCTTTAATACCATATAAACAACTTTATTTACTTACATGTGGGAATGGGGACACAGTGAGGGAATGATATTTTGCATTTTAAAAAATATTTTAAAATTATATTTGAATTCCAATAACCAAAGAATAACAGTTTAAATGCAAAACCAATTAATATTGATAGCTTGGACTGCTTTTTGTTTTTGTGCTTTTAAAAATATGCCCTCAAGACTACTGGGATACGAAATGATCACTTTTCAGAGAATAACTTATATATATATATATACGCGTTATATCGAACTTTATAGCTTATCAATTTGAAAAAAGCAAAATTAAAAATCTCCCTTTTATAGCTAGAGCAAATTCAGTTGTGAATTTTCTAAATGGGAAAATATAATTAAAAAATAGGTAAAATATTAAAAAAAAATAGGTACTTCATATTAAATAAAAATTTAACATTCCGAAAATTTCTTATTAGAAAATTCTTAACATTTTTTTTAGAGAATTTTTAAAATAAAATTCTGTTCCGATGGTATTTTTCTTAGAAATTATTATATTTATCGCAAAATCCATTGCAAAAAATTTATATTTATAAATTTGTAAAGCTATATACAGTTGAGATATAACACACACACACACACGCACACACACACACACACACACACACACACGTATATATATATATTATATATATAAATCTCTCTCTCTCTCTCTCTCTCTCTTTATATATATATATATATAAATCTATAACATTAAACTTTAATTTGAAAGTATTTTACTTTTGTCATTCTTCGTCAAATATATTCATTTCAAAAGCAACTTCTTTCTTAATGAAACCTGTTGTAATATATTAGTATTTTTTATATGTGTATTTGAAGATTTTACCCAAGTTTGTTCTAAATTTTTACACATTAACCCACTTTATGTGTTATACACAAGAATGTTTACTGTTCTTGCAAATTATACATTGATCTATATTTAATTCTATTTTAATCCTATTTAATCCTATTAATTTATTAATAGTTTTTTTTGTTACCATTATACTTTATTCTATTACAATTAGATGATAGAGTGCTGCTCTGTGCCTGTTTTGTTTTAGTAATACTCTATTACAAAAATTATATATTTTGCATTGTATAATTATTTACTTACATATGTGGTCTGTTTCTTAATTATTTTAAGTCGTCCTTCCTGTTATTTAATAAGCGTAATGATGAACTTATATATATATATATATATATATGTTGCCGAATGCACAATGTAACTTTTGGTTGTATAATAACATAGAAATTTACTGGTAAAAGTATTATATATTTTTGCAGTTTATGCTATCTGATATTAGAATTATCAATAACAGAAAATGAGATCATTTCAAACGTTTGAAATGGACACCTTTTACAGTAATTCAATAATGTGTCAGAAAACCAAAACTTAGACTTAAATTTCTGAATAGATTACTGTCTTTATCGCACTTTATGATTTCAAAATATTGCACGAAACTTGCGTAAATACGGGCTAGGAACCCTTAGAAAGACCCTCATAGATGACACTCCTCTCAGGCCTAGGACCCAAGTGCAGTCAATTGGTCTTAAACCCACAACACAACTCAAAGTAACAAATAATAAAGATTAAAAAGAAATATTTTGGTTTTATAAAACTAGGACTTTTTCAGTGGGTTAGAATTTTCTTAATGTGAAAACGGAATAATATCCATATTCAGTAATGGATAGGTCGTATTACAAAATTTTAAATGGAATAACATGATATTTATTTATGGGTAACTATGGGTGTTGCATCCGCCGACTTATTTACATTGCCTGAAAATTGTCCATAATTGATATTTGTAAAAATTTAGACTCTTCATTCTATTACTTCACATAAGATTTTAATGTGAATTTAGTGTTAAAATCATAGCTTTGAAGCATTAAATAAATCACAGACGTTTATTGTTGGTAAAACACTGCTGTTCTTCATTTTCATGAAATATGCTCATTTTAGCATCACACGAAAGACATATTTGTCTACAGAAGATTTTACAATTAGTAAAATATATTTTATCTATGGGATTACAAATATTAAACCCAAATAATTAAATGTATGTTTTTCATAATTAAATTTGACCCCTCCCCTCTTCCCGAAAAAAAGTTTAAGTATTAATTGCTATTATTTCGTATGTCTCTTTATTAAATTCAACGCACAATTTACGTAACATTAGTATGCATAATGTAAAATTGTGGACACTGATAAATCATATTGCATCAATTTTATAATGTATAAATTAGGTAAATATATATATATATATATATATTTAGATGTTTTTATTATTATATAGTACGTAATATTAATTTAAACAATCCTTTAATAAAAAATACTTTTGCTTAATATGTATGTTTTTTTAATAACATGTAATAATTTTCTCTGTAAATTATCAAAAAGAAAAAAAGGAAAAGAAAGAACGATAAAGAAAAAAAAACTTTGCGCTGGATAATTACAGACAAATTATCCAATGGTATGATATTGAATATAATAATAATAATAAAGGTTATGACGATGTTAATGATAATGATGATGATAATTCATTATAATGAATAAACACCAGGAAGAAAGACTGGATTAATCAATAAAATAGTACCTATGGAAATGACGCATTATCCAACAAAAGATATTAAAATAATAATAATAATAATAAATCTAAAACAATAACGTTTGAAATGTCCTAAATAACTGCTATATCTTTATCAAGTACAATTATAGCAGCAGGGTATTAGGCGCGAGTTGTTTCTGTGACAGTGATATATAAGATCTTACAAAATTTCTCTCATTTCCAAATAACTGAAAACAATTTAAGAATTAATTAAAAGACATTTAAGCTATGAAAAAAAGTTACTCATTTGTATTTTAATTTATATTATGCAAGAATAATTTAACAGTATTAAACACTATATAATATTAATGTAAAATGCAACAATACTAAACTTTTAATATATATATATATATATATATATATATATATAATCCAGTGTACTAAAGGTTAAGATTTCGAAGTAAATAAATGATTTGGCAGAAATAAGTAAGCACATAATATCCATATCATGATAAAAGAAAATAAGCTCTTTCGTTAAATATTTGTTTTCGTGAGAAAACGTATGTGAGATTTTCCGCAAAATTAAATCCACAGGCTTTCTTTAGAGAATAAAACGAAAGATAAGTTAATAGCTCTGAAACTTTTTCCGTGTCCCAGAAGATAGTTATGCGTGATTTTTTTTTTTTTTTAATCTTTTCTTTGTTAATGTTTAAAGATAATGCCTTCTCAGAAATAAAATTACTGATGTATGAAACTAGTGTCAGAAGTATAATAATGTTTTTATATCCCTTACATAAAAAATAAAATAATAATAATAATGATAAAAATAAATAAATAAATAAATAAATATTGTAGACTATTTACAATAAATTAAAATTAGTAAAAGAAATGTACATGAGAAAAAAAATACCTTATGCTGTTTCCTTATTGATTGGCCCAGAAAAATCAAATATGTATTCTCTAAGAGAAAATTAGTGCTTTTAGAAAATAACGTAAAATTCTGGATTAAGGTCCATGTAGGTATAAAGTTGTGCGTCAATTTCAATTTTAAAATAATAATAGTTTTTTTTTTTTTTTTAACTTCATATTTATTTATTTTTATTAATTATTATTATTATTATTATTATTATTATGAATAGTTTTTAAAAAATGCAGTTTTTCTTTCCTTTTTTTTTCATTAAATTATAACAGAAATAATCTGGTGTGTCACTCACACGACTTTCTCTTACCCTGAAATTTAATACTATAAATACAGGTTGCTGATTAATAGGTAAGATAACGAGTACTGTTCAGGGTTGCCAAATTTGGCCTTTTTTTTATTCAATAGTCACCAATAAATTTCAGAAGTGACATTTGATATACATAATAGACTATCGATCTTCAAAGTGATTAGTCAAACGTTACAAATAAAAATTATTGGTGACTATTGAATAAAAAAAAGGCCAAATTTGGCAAACTTGGTACTGTTAAATAAACCTGTGTTAAACAATTCAAATTAGGCTTCGGTTCTATGATAATTAGTTCTGTGTGAGGGGGGCTACCGCTCCCCTCAACCCCCCGTTTCATTAATGCACCTACATTTATATAGAATTTAATTCGGCTATTAAAAAATAATTCTGTTTAAAAAAAAAAAATACATTATTCAAATTATTATTTAAAAAAATTATCTTTTATGATAATGCAGACGATTTCCATATTAGAGAAGTAGTATAACAATAAATATCCAAAAAAAAGTCCATTTTATTTTCAATATTTAAAAAAAAAAAAAAAAAAAAAAAAAATACGATTTTTTTTCTAAGGTCTTTCTTTTTTTTCTTTTTTTTTTTTTTTTGTTAAAAGTAAAAAAAAAAATCGATAACTTTGTTTTAAATTATCGCAGATCTATGGTTCAACCATTCGTTTTAAAGGTATTGGCGAGCTCTTTTGAAAGATACCCATCATGAAAATTTACTCCCCTCGAGGGGGGTCGTCCTCCCTCAGGGGGGAGGCGTGGTTCCTGCATACACAATTTTTTTCCCTGTTGACTATCTCTATTACAAAAATATATATTCGTTTCATTTGGTTGAGTGCAGTCTATAGACGTTAAACTCTACTTTCCTGCAATTTCCCCCATAGACGTAATGTATTACAATTCTCTTGATTGTCCCTGTACACGAACCATTTGCTTGATCTTAACGAAAAGCTTACTGTAGCATCCTTATATGATACACATTTAGAATACCACGTTTGAACTTTCTGCCATAATTTGTTTTTGAGATATACTGATAACAGACAGACACACACACATACACACAGACATACACACAGACCATTTGCTAAATACATGATTTTCGTATTCAGGGGACCTCAGAACATGTAAATATAACAAAAACTCTCGTTCGAAAATTTGACCCCAAAACAATACTTTCTCTAACTTTTGGGTAAGAGAAAGTAAAAAGTAAAAATATTAGGGTTTTTTAAAACAAAATCTATAAAAATAAGGTCAAGACCATTCAAGGAAAAATAAAACAAGATCATATAGTTATTTACTAGTAATGTTTATTGAAAAAAAAAAAAAAAAAAAAGGAAAGGAAAGAAAGAAAGAAGCAACTACAGTCAGTTTGCTCTGCTTGATTCAGGATTTATTATTTATAATTCCTTTTTTTATTCACCTGAGATATTCCAAACAATGTTATTTTAAAATTGTGGGTTATATTTCAATTAAAAAGCCTCCATGGCAGTACTGATTAGCATTAAAAATGCACGTAAATTTCCATTGAAATTAATCAAATTATTTCTTCTATGTTGTAAATCTGACATAATATAGGACGAACAACAATGAAAAATATATGCATTTAAATATTTCCAAAACTTATTTTAATACTGGTTTTGTGCGATGATAAATAAAATATTTGCGAGAAAGCAATATAAATATTAAAATCACGCAGTTGTTTTTCGTTGAAATACGTAATGAAACCTCACGATGGAAAGAAAAAAAATAATCATCTGTATACCTTAATTTTTTTTAATGGAATTATTGGGTTGTTCGATAAATAATGTCGTTTTTTAAAACCTTCGCTTCTAAAAACCTAGGTTTCTTCGAACGTGGAATTTTTCAACCTACCGAAAGATGGCAAAAGGTCATCCAACAAAATGGTCAATATATCATTGATTAATGTTTGTTGTTAATATAAATAAATTCACTTTGAAAAATATGAAAAAAAAAAGACATTATTTATCGAACAAACCAATATTAGTCGTGGTCGTGCTTAATTATTTTGATAACTTTGAGTATTTTTTATTTATTTATTTGAATTTTATTTAATTGTCAATAATTATTGAGTAAGATTTTAAGTAAAGTATTCCACAATTCTTTTGTTTTTGCTTATTAAATTCGATGTATTGTAATATTTGTCTTTATAAAATAATTAATACAAACAGTAACATTGGCCATTTTAAGTTTAATAATTTTTTTTTTTTTTACAGTGCGATTTATTGAATCTTCTTGGAACATAGAATAAAAACTATTTAGCATTTTATACGGAACTTTTCTAGAACCGTAGAATACATAAATCTAAATTGTTCTTAATTTAATCACATGAAATTAAACAATGGGAAAAGTAGTGACAAAACGAAGCATTTATACTCATTACAAAGCAAAAATATTTAAAGTATAATGAAATTTAAATGATGTGTTTTAAATGTAGAAACAAATGTTTTCATATGAAATTAAACAATGGGAAAAGTAGTGAGAAAACGAAGCATTTATACTCACTATAGTGCAAAATTATTTAAAGTATAATAAAATTTAAATGATGTATTTTAAATGTAGAAACAAATGTTTTCACATGAAATTAAACAATGGGAAAAGTAGTGACAAAACGAAGCATTTATACTCAAAAATATTTAAAGTATATTTAAACGATGTATTTTAAATGTAGAAACAAATGTTTTCACATGAAATGTCACATGAAATTAAACAATGGGAAAAGTAGTGACAAAACGAAGCATTCATACTCATTACAGCGCAAAAATATTTAAAGTATAATGAAATGTAAATGATATATTTAAATGTAGAAACAAATGTTTTCAGTCACTATACCATACATAAGTATCAAATAGTTAAAAATATTAATTAAAATAAAAAATAACACATAATTTGAATATTTTAAGAAAAATTACTCAAAGATATCTTTTTAAAATTTCTTGCTTGTATGTGAAGTGTAACTGAAACAATTTTAATTATAATTAGTTAAACTCTATTAAATTGTATGAATTTTTTCTATTGCTCAAAAAATATTTTGCCGAATTGTAATTTTATTAATATTTATTTATTTTTGACAACAGTTGGCTTAACAGAGTAAGTTAAAATAAAATTAGCGATATGTAAATTAACCTTTCATTGTCCTTTTAAGAACGGCGATTTAGCTAATCTGCTTTACAGTACAGTGGTCAACAATAGACGATTTGTGATTTAAAAATTTTCAAAACCGTCTATTTTTCTATTTCGAACAGTAAGCACCGTCTCTGTTTTGAACACACAGTATATATAAATATATATGATATAAGAACTGGGAACTATCCGAAATAAACGCAAAATTCAAACATATGAAACATAAATAACAGAAAGAAGGGGCATGCTAATGCTTAATGCGGGTGGAGAGGGTTAAACCAGTATCACTTCCCTAACAGCACAAAATCTTCCAGAAACGTAAAAATCACATAACATTGAAACATTATAAACATTTCAGAAATGTTTAAAAACGTTCCGATTGCTTTCCGATTAGTTTCAAAAACGTAGAAATGTCCGCGATCGTAACAAAAAATCAGGTACGTAACAGAAAGGTTACAATCACTTAACAGATAGAAAATCAAAAAGGGCGAATGTTTCAGAAAGGTATCAGAGAGCATACTAAAACGTGTTACGTTTTTGAAAGATTGTAAGATTTTTGCAACAAAACTGAAACATTCTGTTCTGTATAGGTGGCAACCAACTTAATCCACATTCATTGCAATTAAACACACACATATATAATGCCTTATGAAGTAATTATAAGTCCAAAAAAAGTTATAATATGAACAATGTCAATAACAATAATAAATATTTATCAGGAGCATATTATAAGTATTGCATACAAAAATAAATTAAGTCAATTAATATATCTATATATACATATGTACAACAATTGAGATATGTTTGTATATATATATATATATATCATAAATGAATGTTTACAATGGAAATTTAACATCAAAAATCAAAATTTTTAAACACGTATAAATCTGCAAATATATAAGTAAATTATTCAAACAATTTTTTATAATGCATTTCTGCAATTTCAAGAAATATAAATCAAATTATGGCATTACCGTGGAAATAATTTTAAATGCACTTTTTAATACGTGTGCGATTTTGGTGCACATTTGATATAATATGCCTAATCCAAAATTTCATTTCATTTTCTTGAAGTACAATTGATTCCCCTTCGAATGATACCAACTATACATTTATCTGCGTTATTTAACAACGAAATAACACAGAGTGTTGCTATATATTTCTTCCTACTCTATATAAAAATTAAACAGGAAGAGATAATAAAACTATATTTTTTAAGTTGAAGCTTTTAGCAAATTCCCTGGCGCTTTTACTGTAATTAATTCATATTGAATAAAAATGCGCCAAATCAAATTTATTATTCTCGAAAACGTGTTAAATGTCTTTTTAAGAAATCATAATAATAATAATAATAATAATAATAATATAATTAAATTTTTCTAATACTATAAACTGTTAAATACATGAATCAGTGGGTTGAAATTTGAAACAAATTTTGTACGGGACTTTCGAGCATAAGCCTCCAGATTAAGTCCTTTACTATTTGAGCATGTATGATTACCCGAGCTATACATTTATGCAAATTTTTAGATCGACTGTTTGATTGAAAGAGGGTTGAAATACAAAAACAGAAAAGAAAATCTCGAGTCAAGAGCCCAGGGTTACTCTCCTAAATTCGCTATTCATGAACATGTATTTTTTTTTTTTTTTTTAATTAGAAATGTATGCAAATTTTCAAATCAATCGGTCGATAGGAAGTTCCTTAAAATTAGATACAAATTTTGAATGAGATTCGTGGGTCTAAGACCCCCAGATCCTCGACCTAACTTCATTAATATTTGAGAATATATATATTATTGAAGTTATACATGTATGGAAAAATTCAGCTTCGTTGAAAGTTGAAAAAAGCTTGAAATGACGTTGAGGGACAAGGGAATCTACATTCACTTCCTTAATCCGTAAATGTCGTGTACATACCCAATTTTGTCTTTTAAAGTATTCTTAGAATAATATTGAATCTCTAATGCCTAATGTTTGCCGATTGGAAAGAAATTGCCTTTCACCTATAAACCATACTTAATAAAAAGGGTGATTTTTAAAAGCATTTTTCCGAGATTTATTTAAAAGAGGGAAGCCGTGAAACATTTTAAAATTGATTTGAAAATAATCAAGCATTTAAGAGTTAAATCCGTTAAACCTTGAGCATGTATTATTATCAGAGTTATACATGTATATAAAATTTCAGCTCAGTCAGATGGTAGGATATGGATGAAAATTCAATTCATAGATTTGAGCCATGCAAATAAATAACATACCAGTGATGTAAAAGCTTCTAAAAAAGATAAGGGTATTAAATTTTAGTGAAAAACAAATCTAGAAAAGCAATGTAAACATCTACATCTACATCTACATCTACATACAATTGATGGAGTTGAAGTACTTGGGACAAATGTAAAAATGCTGGGTACGTTTACCCAATATACAAAATTCCCAAGATGAGTATAACCAGTGGTGGCAAATTAATAGAAAAAAAAAGAGAGAGAGAGAGAGACGGAGAAATAGAACATATGTGAAATAATATATAAAATAAACATACAATATTTAATTTCCTTATCAAAAACTGTACAGTTTACTTCAAAAGAGCAGCAATGATTTCATCAATCGTTATTAGTTTTATTTTTCATAAATTAAATAGTATTTTAATAGCTATTAATATAATCTAATTCTTATAACAAGTGTACTTAATAATTCAATCCTTACACGACTGATTATTTTTAAATCAATTTGAAAATGTTTTATTGTTATTTTTATTAAATGAATCACGGGAAAAATACTTTAAGCAATCTGGTGTGTCACTCACACGACTTTCTCTTACCCTGAAATTTAATACTATAAATACAGGTTGCAGATTAAGAGGTAAGATAACGAGCACTGCTATGTAAACCTGTGTTAAACAATTCAAATTAGACTTCGGAAGAGTTTTATATGATAATTAGTTCTGTGTGAGGCGGCCCCCTCAACCCCCCCCCCTATTTCATTAATGCACCTAGATTTATAAAAAATTTAATTCGGTTATTAAAAATAATTTATTAAAATTATTATTTAAAAATAATATATCTTATGATAATGCAGACGATTTCCATATTAGAGTAGTATAACACTAAATAAATATATATATATATATATATATATATATGTAAAAAAAAAAAAAAAAAAAGTTGAATTTATTCTCAATATTACATTACAAAAAAAAATGAAAAATGAAAAAAATTGATACCTTTATTTTAAATTATCGGAGATCGATGGTTCAACCATTCGTTTTAAAGGTACTGGCGATCTCTTTTGAAAAATACCCATCATGAAAATTTACTCCCCTCGAGGGGAGACTTGGGGGGAGGCGACGCTCCTACATACACAAAAATATATTCCCAGTTGACTCTCTATTACGAAAAAAATATATATTCGTTTAATTTGGTTTAGTGCAGTCTACAGATGTTAAACTCTACTTACCTGCAATTTCCCCCATAGACGTAATGTATTAGAAATTTCTTGATTGTCCCTGTACGCGAAGCATTTGTTTGATCTTAACGAAAAGCTTACTGTAGCATCCCTATATGATACACATTTAGAATACCGAGTTTGGAATTTCTGCTACTGTTTGTTCTTGAGATATGCTGATAACAGACACGCAGACAGACACACAGACCATTCGCTAAAAACATGATTTTCGTATTCAGGGTACCTCAGAACATGTAAATAAAACAAAAACTCACGTTCGAAAATTTGACCCTAAACAGTACTTTCTCGACCCTATGAGTAAGAGAAAGTAAAAATCATACTTTGTATTAACTATGGTTTGTAGCTAAAGAGCAGTTTGTAGTCAGTAGGCAAATATGAGGCATTAGAGCTTCAATATTATTCTAACAGTACTTTAGATGACAAAATTGGGTATTTTGCGGAAAGACAACATACGGCAATTAAGGGTTAAATTAAAATTTCTATGTTTAAGGCAATTTAAGAAATTTTACTACACAAAAATTCCTGTGGTAATGGTAGAAAGTTTGCAAGATTCATTACATGTTTTTAAATTAATCATATACGTTTTAAATAACATTAAATTCACATATTTTAATAAATAAAAAATGAACAAGATATATTTCTCTAATAAGTCTTTTAAATAATAATAATAATAATAATGCAGAAGTTATGTTTATATAATGTGTCTTCGTTTACATGAAAAATTTAATATTTTTAATAAATTTTCAGTAACTTCTCAAAATATCTCTATCCCTGTTCGTCTGCTATTATACATTTACTGTTGAGTTTCATTCAAAAGTTTCTAAAAAAAAGATCCGATACTCACGAATACGATTCTAAGTTTTAAATGTTGCAGACATGAGACAAGTTTTAAATTTTTATGTATATATATATGTATATATATATTATTAAAAAAATTTGGCTTATAGTAAAGAAAATATTTATTTAGCATCTATAATTTAAATATATATGAAATATCTTTGCTCAAAAGCAATTTTAAGAAATGTTTTTGACGAAATTTATTAGAAAGCATGTATTTCTTTATAGATTTAACATTAATTAGCCCAAAGACACGTAAAATATTATTTTATTTCAGTAAAGTTAATAAAGGCACGTAATTTCTTTGAGATCTGATTTTGTATTAAAAAAAATAATCTATATATATATATATATATATATATATATATATATATATATATAATTATACTTGAGATAACTGTTCTTGGTTAATTATTTTAAACAGTATGATGGGTAAATACAATTTAATATCTATATTTATTATTTTATTAGATTTAACAATAGTGATAATTAAAAAGAAAATAGTTAATTTCGCTGTCTTTTTGATATTATAAAACGAGTATATATTAAAAGGAAATGCAAATGTATCTCATAATATAGAAATCCTAAAAGCATTTCCAAACCTAACGTGTTTAGTGAAATATTTACCATTATAATTTGATTCTCATAATTTATATGTTCATATAATTTTCAAATAGACACAGTTGAATTAATTAAGATAAATTTACAAATAATATATACTTTTAGCATAGTTATTTTTTTTTATAATCTATACATTTATATTTATCATCCATACAAATTCCTTAAATAATAGACAACTGCATCTTCTTATTCATATAAATTTATATCAACAGCCTTTTAATATTTATCTTAATGAAATATTACAGACCTTTTTTTTTTTTTTTTTACATACAAATATACTTTTAAAAAATTAATAAGCGTTCAATGATTTAAAAAAAAAAAAAAAAAAAAAAAAAAAATATATATATATATATATATATATATACATATATATGATTTTTTGTTATAAGATATTCTATAAATTGATAATAATACATTTCCCACTGCTAACAATTTAATGTATTATAAAAAATACGAAGCAGGAAATGGATTACAGATTCTTTCTTAAGAACTAAGGAATGCATCCAGGATGATCGATCGTGAACGCTTATGCTTGTTTTCTAACACCGTTTCAGTTTTCTTCTAAGAAAGCAACTCAGAATCAATTTTTTTTTGGAAAGTTTTGCTGATTGGGCGAGCATAAATCACATTTTCCTTGTTATGTCAATTATTCTTGACTAATAATTTTCAGTTTTACTTATTATATCAACTAAATTACGAAACAGAAGTTTTCTGTTGAGGATGTTCTCAAACATATTTGTATCAGAAAAAGTAGCAGCAATTAAACGTAAAATATTCAGCAAAAAAAAAAAAAAAAAATGCATGTGATACAGATATGAACAGATATAAACAAGAATTTTGTTTTATACACACAAACATACAGTCGGTAACAAAATTGTCCGAACACTAGCAAAAATTCCTATCTAAAAAATTCATGCGGTTTTGTTAAATAAATCCTTATCGAATCATTTTCTTAGACTGACTAAGAACAGGATACGACAAGGATTTATTTAACAAAACCGTATGAAGTGTACTTTTTTTACATAGGAACTTTTGCTAGTGTTCGGACACTTTTGTTACCGACTGTATATATATAGTAGAGAATTGTAAATCATTATAACATTTAGCATTCGAGAGATTCAGTAGACAGCAAAATTATTCAAGCGCTAGCAATAATTCGTATATAAAAAAGATACACTTAATACTGTTTTGTTAAATAAATCCTTGTCGAATCCTTGTTGATTTGACATGGATTTATTTAACAAAACAGATTATGTGTACTTTTTTTATATAGGAACTATTGCTAGCGCTCGAATAATTTTGCTGCTGACTGTACATTGTTAATGCCAACAAGATTCAAATTATAATTTTAAATCAAGATAAATTTTATCATTCAGGTGCTACATAAATAATTCTGTTTATATTGATTAAAAATTTTGACTAAAGCCCTTAATGGAGATTAAATTTGAAGTTAATACTTAAGCTAATGATTTCTTATTGGACCCAATACACGTAAGCCAACACAAAATGAATTTTCCTTTGAAATTTAAGAAAGTTATGCATCACAAAACCATATATTTTATGAAAGAATGGAGCAAAAATATTTTGAAATTTGAATTAGAGTTGGAAAATGCTGAAAACTAGAAGGATTCCGTTATTAAGGATGATATATACTTCCAAAATACAGACGCAATATCGCAAAATTTCGGAACACTGCACAGGGAAATTAAGCCATAAATACAGTGTATGTTGCTATCTCGCAACAATATCCAACACTGAAGAAGCAATAGAGAAAAAAATATTAAAAATTCATAGATTTACACAATCAATTAAACAAGAAAAAAATATATATATATACACGTGCTTTTCAAAAGGAAAATTCTAACAAATCGAGTTGCCAGCAGCATTTTATCTAAGTAAGTACAAAATTTGATTATGGGATTTATCGCTATTAAACGAGTAAAAAGATCTCCAACTGTATTATTACCAAAATAATTAAAGATATTAATTTTAATTTACTATAACAGGAAATCATATATTATGCAGGATTTATTTATCTTAAGAAATCCTACTCAGCACTTTGCTCATATAGCAACTTTTATTCCCATAGAATTCAATAATAAATACGTTATATTTTTACATTAAGGAACGCGGTAGCGTTCGGCCCCGCCAAGCTAAAACAAACATTAAGAGGAAAACAAATGAAATTTACAAAGTAGGAAAGTCAATGGCGAACGCTACAAGTGCATATTATATCGACATAGCATCTCGGACATTTCGACTACCTTATCTCAGCTCCCTGATCCCCAAGACCTATGATTTTTTGCACAGACTTTAAGCATACCACTAAGACAGAACATACAAATTTGCATGACGCTCCAAATTAAGGGGCCTGAGTTATATAACTTTGAAAACCCGAAATTTTCCGGTCACATTCTTCTTCTTGTTAAGACACCGAATGTTGACAGCGATTGAGCCTAGACTTCTGCAGCTAATGAGCTGAAAATTTGCATGGATATTCCTTCTGACCTGTACTAGTGCCTTTTGCAATCAAACATTTTTTTGTTTAATATACAGGGTAGATATTTTCAATTTTGTGATATTTAACCCAAAAATTTCGTGAATTCGTCAAGAGATGGCACTCGCATTCAATAAATTTAATTTTGTCATTTAATAAGGCATTAAACAGTAATAAATTCTGTTTTTATTTTTCTTTCTTTCTTTACTTTTTTTTTTTTTACAAAAATGGATTAAAATAAATTAAAAGAAACTTTTTTCTTAAAATTTCTACAAGAAAGATGTTTATTAATAAAAATAATCTGGTGTGTTACTTACACGACGATCTCTTACCCTGAAATTTAATACTATAATTACAGGTTGTAGATTAAGAGGTAAGATAACGAGTACTGTTATGTAAACCTGTGTTAAACAATTCAAATTAGGCTTCGGAACTGTCTTATATGATAATTAGTTCAGTGTGAAGGGGGCTAATGCCCCCCTTAATCTCCCGTTTCATTAATGCACCTACATTTATACAGAATTTAATTCGGTTATTAAAAGATAATTTGTTAAAATTATTATTTTAAATATTATCTTTTATGATAATGCAGACGATTTCCATATTAGAGAAGTAGTATAACACTAAATATTAAAAAAGGGTTGAATATAAAAAAGGGTTGAATAACTTTATTTTAAATTATCGCAGATCGATGGTTCAACCATCGTTTTAAAGGTATTGGCGAGTTTTTTTAAAAGATACCCATCATGAAAATTTACTCTCCTCGAGTGGGGACTTCCCACCGAATGGGGAGGCGAGGCTCCTACATACACAATTTTTTTTCCCCAGTTGACTATCTCTGTTACAAAAAATATATATTCGTTTCATTTGGTTTAGTGCAGTCTATAGATGTTAAACTCTATTTACCTGCAATTTCCCCCATACACGTAATGTATTTGAATACTTTTGAGTGTCCCTGTACACGAACCATTTGCTTCATCTCTACGAAAAGCTTACTGTAGCATCCCTATAGGATACACATTTAGAATACCGAGTTTGGAATTTCTGCTACTGTTTGTTCTTGAGATATGCTGATAACAGACACACACACAGAGTCACACACAGACCATTCGCTAAAAACATGATTTTCGTATACAGAGGACCTCAGAACATGTAAATATAAGAAAAACTCACGTTTGAAAATTTGACCCTAAAACAATACTTTCTCGACCTTATGAGTAAAACTGTGCATTTCGAAGTCTTTCCTATACTTCAAAACAGAATACATTCTGAATTAGAAAAAAATAGTTCATTCAGTTATACATTAATACTGTTTTGATTGACAAAATATTTTGAGCATATATATATATATATTAAAAAAAAAAAAAAAAAAAACTAAATGTTAAATAAAAAAAATTTCAATTTTTTTGGGGGGGAGGGGGAGGGAGGGGGCAACAAAAGTTAGAATGCCTGTAGATTTTCATAGAAGATAATTTTGTTTTTTAAGATACAAATTACTATACTAGGTTTATAACCATGTTTATATATTTAAGCTAGTAAATAACAGAAACCTGAAAATCGACATGAACCCATAACAGAGAAATTTAGTGACCCACACCCGACTTAAAACCTAAAATGAAAGTTAATAATTCATCAAAAAATCTTGCAATTAAACTTATAAAGTAAATTTTTATTGCTATACTTCTAGTAAATAACTTAAAATGTAATTACTGATACACCAAGTTAAAAGTTTTAAAATCTGAAAATTTGATAAACAATAACTTTTAAAAATTTAGGTGTATTGTGCACTTTAAGTGTACAAAATTTTCTTCAAGTTTTATAATAAGTACAGAACTTTGAATAAACACCATAAAATGCAATAAACTCGCAACAATTTTTTCAGGTTGAAAAAAATACGACTATTTATCAGTCGAACAATGTGGGATGCATTGCCGAATTCTTTTTTTACCCGTTAAAGAAATTATTTTGAAAGATATTTTCAAGTCGACCCGATTCGTAGGGAAAAATACATCAATCAACTCAACCCGAACTGCAAGAGAAAAGAATTGTTGGACCCGACCACTGAAATTGGGTTACCTGAACCAATACATGACTGTAGCGGACAGTCGAATTTCATGACATGTTCTTAACTTTCATGACCTATTGCTGAATTTCATGACTTTTCATGACTTTCATGACCCATTGTTGATTTTCATGACCTTTTCGTGATTTTAATGACTTTCATGACCTAGTAGACATCCTGTATATAAACATAAAAACATTAGTTGTTTGAAACATGCAGAAATAGTGCTCATAGCATATTTTTACAAGGAGTCTTTTCCCTGCTTCAATTGTACTGTTGCAATGAAAATAGTTTTACAGGCAGAGTGAAAATAAAAGGGCAGTTCATTCACTTTCAATGGGGCCAACCTTGGAGAGTGGGCGACTAAGGAGTTACAAATTGGAGTGAGTTGATTTTTGCAAGATGGTATGTAGTCACTGCGATTCAGAGTTACTCAGAGACCTATTCTGAGTGATTGCACTTTAGGGATTGAGTTTTAAGTGATTGAAAATTTTTTGTTAACTATCGAAGATTTCTGCTCTGGACTATTTGATGTTACTTGCTTTACTCCTGTGGAACAAATGATTGTTTTTTTGGACTGTTACAGAATCATCGAATAGTGACTTTTGCTGTACAAGCAACAGCTTCAACTGCTTCAAGAATATTCAAAGTATTAATTATATTGGACTGCTTTCGAGAATAATCGTTTTGCTGTACAGATTTAGTTAAAAAAATATTTGATATCGCTGTGACGAAAATAGTCCCCAATCGAAATGTATTTAATTAAACGTCTCAATTATTCAATTAAAAAGAAAACATTTAAATAAAGTGACCAGCGAAGCGGGCACAGCCTGCTAGTATTATTATATATATTTACATATATATATATATATATATATATATATATATATATAGATATATAGATAGATATATTGATTATTGATACATATATCAATCTAAATCTAACAGAATGCCGGTAAAACTTGATAAAGAGGGAATTTTTAAATTTGGAATATAAAATATTTTTTAACAGATAAAATAAATTAAAAAGAAGAAAATAATAATAAGTCATTTTACAGATAGCATGAAGGATATATATATATATATATATATATTAATTAAAAAAAAAAAAAAAAAAAAAAACTTGAATGCACTAAAATTAAAAATAAAATAAAAATAAAAGGTTGTTTCAGAATAAAATAAATAGTTATTAAAAAATCATATTTTAAAAATAATCTGCATACTGTTCATGAACAATGTCTAAAAAATTATCTTTGAAAACAACAGAAGATGCATCTTACTGCAGAAGATGCTTTTCATAACTTTCTTCTGTTTCCCTTTTCAATTTTTTTGCATTTTCTTTTCTTTTCTTTTCTTTTCTTTTTTTTTTTTTTTTTTTTTTTGGTGACCTAAATACATTTCTCCAACAAAAACGAGGAATGATATAAAATAACCACTCAAGAGAAAGATAAACGCCGGGGCAAGATCTGTGAGAGTCAATTTTCGGTCAGTGGAATCCGGTTCCAAGTTGTAAAATAAAATCAGTTTAGTGAGCGCATAATACAGATCACGAGAATATTTAAGATAAAGACCTGAAGCCTTCATTCTATGGACGAATGTCTCTAACAATTCTTTGCAACAGAAGTCTCTTTGGACCAGCATTGCGCCCATAGATTGGTAGAAATGGTCTTCTGAAATAAAGTATAGTCCTGCAAAAGCTTCCGACATGGATGAAAATAAAAACAGAGCAAGATTTTGCTTTTTACCCTCTCGCAGGAACTTTGTAAGGACGAAATCGTCATTTGAATTCTTCCCGATGTCTTCTTCAATCACTAGTAAATTTCTCTGATTTGTATTTCGCAGATAATTAGAAATACCATGTGTATCGAAAGCCATGCAATGAAAATCTCCTTTCTCTATGGCTGAGGACAAATCCGACAAATCTTTGATTTGAGTTACTGGAGGAAACGAGAGGAAAGATAGAAATACAGAATCATAGGAAAGGCATAAAACCATGACCCCGAACACCCATGAATACATCAAGATCTTTTCTGCAAATGTTATAGGTGTTATAAGTGCACTCTGCCTCATAAGTATTGCGAAAACTTGAAAAAAAATTCGGTTGAAGTTATATTTTCGTTTCAAAAGGATGTGATGTATAAAGAGCATTGCAATTAGTACTAATACAATGGTCAACCAAACTGGCTTCGAAAACGTCTGAAAGATGCCAAATACTTGTGGTTTATATTGTGGTTTTCGAGTTATAAATGTAAAGCCATCCAGTGCGAAAGGGTAGCAAAAATCTACTGTTTTCATTAATTCTTCTTTCATTTTTAGTGATTCAACACCGATGTCAATCTCGGAACGATTTATTTTACCAATTATTCCTGTGATTGTACCATTGGGTAATCTAGTAGGTTTATCAAAATGAAAAACAAAATCAACTTTATCAAATAGCTTTGTGTGCTGTTCAAGGTACATTTTGAGTGCAAGTAGTATTCTACCGTACATAAAAGCATTCGTTGACAAAAGGCGAATCTGCTCACCATATGTTGCATTCGCAAGTTCTTGTTGAAAGAGAAAACCTGATGTACCAAGTTTTACAGTTTTCTGTATTTCCATTTTACGTTTTTTCAAAAACCAAATTTCAATCCCTCAAGTTTTCTTAAAAGCAGTCCCATATCTAATATTCTTGAGCAAAACAGGCTACGTTCTTTTTAAAGTTTTACCGATATCAAAATTTTACATTCTTGATTGACAAATCTATATACAACTTATCCGTTTTGTTCCGAAATGGATTACCTTGAAATATTTTTTTAATTATTTCTTTAATTAGAAATATATTTGTACGTATTGTTTTTTCTTTTGCTTATTAAAGAAAAAAAGAGCCATTTATTTTTAATGCTTTCCTTTAAAAATAATAAATAGGAATTACTTTCATCTGCTAAAATGACCTTCTCAAGGATTGGAATGTAAAGTTACCGGACGAAAAATAGGATCCATGAAAAGTATACTTCAGCAGTTTTTAAATACGATTAAATGGTGAGATATTCTTTTTATTTTTTATTTTTTTTATCTGAGAATAAATGTTAGAAGTTAATATCCTACAAGATCGAGAAATTGTTATCTTAATGAGTAGATGAGATATATCAGGATAAACGTCAATTATATATTGTACTGAGAAAATCCAAAGTAAAATTCCAAAGTATGGTTACTGACAATTTGCGTTTGCTTGAAAGTTTTAGGTTACTGTCTCAGAAGCGGGAGCAGAAACAGATTATTAATGCAAGTGAGAAAGTTCAATATTAAAAGTTAAATTTCATTCAAATTCATTTAGAGATCATTTGTTTGTTCTTATCAAAAGCAACTGCAAACACATGAATTATATGAGAAGCTATACACTCAGTAAAAATTTTACGTTATTTAGGTTCATTATCAAGTTGAACTTATTTTATAATACTGCTTTGCAGGAATTTTATACTAAAGCTTATATTAAAAAGAATGGTTTTGGATCAGTTTTAATAGTAACAGAGCGTATTATCTAACTTCATACGTTATCGAAAGCTTCTTTCAAATGTGTATTGTTGCTGGACGTATTTTCTAGAACTGCATGATTCTTATTACTAAATGTGTCATAAAATCATGTACTATTGCAAGTTACATGCAGACAAGAATCAATAAACATTGAAAATTCCGCTTTGCATTTTTTTTTTTTTTTTTTTTTTTTTTTTTTTTAGATTTAAAAATGTTGTGTTAAAAGACACTTTTAAAGGTTGGCGTTTAAAAGAGCTTGTTGAAATAACAACCTAACCTAAACCTGATGTTGTATTTTTAAAACCCATAATTCAATGTTTTATACATCGTTGATTTAAAATTTTCAAGAAATTAAGTACTAAATTGCATAGATACTGCATAGATACTTCTCAAAACATAAAACATAATATTTTAAACTTTTTTTTCCCACTTATGATTTGGAAGAAAGATTATGTCTGTGAGTGTGTGTGTTTATGCTACACGTATTAGAACACATTACATTGCACTGTTATTAAGCAGCTCAGTGGTACACAACAATAGCTGATAGATCATTCGGTAGTTGTAATTTTTAGCTGAATTTCGAATGAATAGGTAAATGTTATATTTTACCTTTTTCGACAAACATCACATTCGTTCCTGTTTTTCCTTTTTTTTTTATTATGCTGTTATTTACTCTTTAGAAATGATAAGAAACATACTCATATTTATACCCATAATTTGACATCTTATACAACGTTACTTTCAAACTGTACGGGTACTAAATGGTAAATTACATTGTCATTACTCTCTAAAATATCAAAGCACAATGATTTTTTTTATGTAAAAATAATCTGGTGTTTCACTCACACGACTTTTTCATACTTTGAAATTTAAAACTATAAATACAGGTTGCAGATTAAGAGGTAAGATAACGAGTACTGTTATGTAAACCTGCGTTAAACAATCGAAATTACGCTTTGGAAGACTTTTATATAATAATTAGTTCTGGCTACCCCCCCCCCCTCAGCCCCCCTTTTCATTAATGCACCTACATTTATATAGAATTTAATTTGGTAATTAAAAAATAATTCTGTTTCTAAAAAATAATTTATTACAACTATTATTTAAAAAAAATTATGATAATGCAGACGATATCCATATTAGAGAAGTAGTATAACACTAAATATAAAAAAATAAGTTGAATTTATTCTCAATATTACATTAAAAAAAAAAAAAAAAATCGATAACTTTATTTTAAATTATTGCAGATCGATGGTTCAACTATTCGTTTTAAAGGTATTAGCGAGCTCTTTTGATTCATAACCATCATGAAAATTTACTCATCTCGAGGGGGGGGGGGAGGGCGAGGTTCCTACATACACATTTTTTTTTTTCTCAGTTGACTATCTCTATGGATTGAAACAAATTAAAAGACACTTTTTTCTTAAAATTTCTACAAGAAGCATGTTTATTAATAAAAAAATAATAATAATTGATTAATTTGGATTTCGTAATAAATAAGTGCTTAAAGGACGCGCTAAACAGACTTTTAACAAAAGTAATGTGGCTGATTAAATAAAAGAGCGATTCGTTAACTTTATAAAACTACGGATTATGGAAGAATACATATAATTAAATTCCGATCATATATTATATACGAGAAATATTATCATGGAAAAATTCAAATTTGACATTTTTGTGTTTCTATGAGTTTTGAGGTCTTCTGAATTCATTTTTCATTTTTTATAATAAAGAGGTATGCATGTATGTGTATCAGTGAATACGATAGCGTCTAATCTCTGCATTTGATACGTATACTAGAGGTGACCCACAACTAATGATTTTAATGATGTAGAACTTAGTTTTTTTTTTTTTTTTTTTTTTTCCATATATTTATTAACTTCGATTCTTGTTCGTTTGTTTGTTTTTTCAGTACAGATCTTGCAATCGATTTTTAACTAACTTCCCGACCAGCTAGACATTTGAAACTTTCAGGATAGCTCAGACACGGTGACAATAAATTTTTTAACATTTTTAGTCAACTGCTTCAGGTCCTTACTGCCTTCGGCAGCGTTTATATGATTCGACAGAAAATTTATTTAACTAATTTCCCGACTAGCTAGACATTTGGAACTTTCAGAATAGTTCAGAACACTGTGAAAATGCATTTTTTAAATACTTTTAGCCAACTGTTTCGGGTTACTGCTGCCGTCGGCAGCGTTACCAGTACAAATCTTGCAATCGTTTTTTTAACTAACTTCCCGACTAGCTAGACATTTGAAACTTTCAGGATAGCTCAGAAAACGGTGACAATGCATTTTTAAACACTTTTAGATATCGTGTTATTTGTAAAGCATTTGACATTACTCAATTTCGTTTACTTGTATTTTACTTTTTATATTATATTATTTTACTTTTTATATTATATTATTTTATTTTTGACATTATTTCTGCCAAATGAAAATAAACATAGTTCATTGCACGTTTTATAACAATTAAGTGTTTTTTAATAAAAATAATTAACTTTGGTATATATAGACATTTCATATTATTGTCTCATGTATTAATGAATGTTTCTTTTTTTTTTTTTTTTTTTTTTTTACATTAAGAAATGATGCATCACAATAATAACAAATGCTCCCTTCAAAAAATGAGAAAAATTATTCTTAACTTGTCAAACAGCACCTTAAATTGTTGACAGATTATTTTATTTAAATGAACAGCAAATGATTTAATAAAGTGTATTTCCAATTTTCAACCAAATACGGAACTTCTATAATACTGTTTTTTAGAAAATACAGGCGTGCGATAAAGGAGGGTAGAGCTTCTGAAGTGTTAGTTAGTGGAGCGAGTCGATGTACAATGTCTCCCTCAGAAGATGATGTGAGGTGTTAGTAGGGACGTATACCCCTACTTTGTTTAATGAAAATTTCAAAAATATCGCTACGCGAAAAAAATGCATTTAAATTTTAATTAGTTTTCAATGTTTACCCGTTTAATATGTAATCTTCTTATTTAATACCTCTATTAAATTATTGATATCAACATTTAAAAACAAATTGTCAGATGTTCGTTTTGTTGCTCATGCTGTTTAACTGATATTTTTTTATAAAGTAATATATACCGTAATTTCTGGTAGATACCCCGCAGGTTATATAATCCAGTTTTGCACCAGAAATTTCAATTGGTAAATAAATATATATTTGCACGAACTTTTCCTTCGAAAAAAGTATGGATTTCTCTATTAAATAAAATTTCTGTTGGAGAAATAACACATCTTACCTGCGGATTATACCAGAAAATACGGTATTTTTAAAATTTATTATTTTATTGTTTCTATGAACTACTATTTTTAAATTATTTCTATAAATTATTATTCCTATTAGTTTATTACTTTTATGACATTTTAAAAACTTAAATTTATTCTCTGAATAAAACGCGGCATAACTTCATAATACATTTGTTTTAAAAATACAAATTTTAAAAATTTAAATTTTTCTTTGAAAAAAAAAGAAAAGTTAAATATTTTTAAGTATCTCTCGTAATTTGGTAAGTAAAATGAAAATACTTTGTTTATAATAAGTTATTGCTACTCCCTTATACAAATTAAAATATATACAATCACATTTTGTATTACTTTCAACTTATCTAGAAATTCGATTTCAATGGCTTAATACAGGGTGACAATTATTGAACTGTATGAAATAAAATGCTAACGGGTTAAAGCATAAGTAATCAAATGTCGTTTCAAAAATAATACTTCAGCAATAATAAGTGACGACTGATAGAGTTTTGACTATTAAAGGTTACTTCAGACAAAATATATCTTTAACTTACTTGTACAAGTAATCTATTTTCAATAAATTAAAATTATGCAACCGATAGTTTTGCAATATATCTAAGTATAATGATTAACAGATAGTTTGCAAGCAAATGCAACAAAATACAAAAACACGCAGTGTGGATTTTAGGTCAAAGTAACCAAAAATATCAATACATCAAAGTGTAAAGTAGGCAGAACGAGTATTGGGCAAGCAACAAAGTGTTAGGTGCAGTATTCCCAAAATATAGTACATAGATGCAATAAATACTAAACAAATATAATACAAAGTATTTTTAAAATGATTAATTTGCATGTTATTTACAAGTCATGTAGAAATTACTTTGCAAAATTCAAATGCCTTCTACAAGTTGTTTACTTTTAAAAGTTTAAAATAAAACTTAATTTGTCACGCCGTTTGAATTTCACCGTTCATTTATTTAAATCTATTTCTTAATTTACGAACAATTCTTCGTTACGCTTTAGTAGATTGTGACTGATAGGAAGTTAAATATAAATGCAAAATACACTTTACGCAGAAATTTCGCAAAAGAAGTAGCTAGTTTCTTAATTCGTCCTAGGATGGGAAGTAGAAATAAACTTTAATTGCTTTTGATTCTCTTAAGATAAGAAGATATAATTCCTGGAAAATTTACTGTTTTACTTTATTTACTGGGTATAACTTGTTTATTTTAAGCACCATAATCAATAGATTGAAAATAGTTTTGTTGCAACTGAAAACATTGAAATAAAAATTTGAACCAAACACGTTGAAATAAAGTTTTCACAGGGAATCAAACAGTTTTATGTAGTTCCAAAGAAACAACTGACAAATAGAATATTTCTCTTTCTTTTTAGTTCTCATAAAAATGTTTTGCCCTATCAAATACGCGATATAATCATTAGAAGTTCATCAGACTATTCCAGTGGGAGAAATATTCTCCCATGAAGAATCTAATTTAGGATTTTTTAGATGCGTTTTAAATTTTATTTATAAAAAGCTGTTTTAAAAATAATTAAATATTTTCTTTAATAATTATTCATACTACTTAAAATTTTCATTTTTTAAATATTATCCCAGTTAAATAAAATTATTCAGTAAAGTATATATATTTCGACGTTAAATATACGCCTGAATTGTATAAACAAAGAATTATAACGCTTCTGTCGTGGCCATTTTTTTTTTTAGAAATACGTTGCGCTACGTCTCTTGTATTCGCTTTGAGTTTTGAATTGATATACAAATGTGGCCATAATTAAACTGACAGTGCTCACAGTGTTCTGTAGCACGATCTAACTGTAAAAATAGCGCCAAGCTTTGGAGGAAGATTAATCCTTTGCCAGACACAACCAACGAGATAAATAAATTAGAGTGCTGATTCAATGGATGAAGGATTAACTTTCCGTGGTTCAAGATGAATCACGTGACATGCTCCAATAGGTTGCTGTGTTTGGCCCTTTATCGCTATTTTGGCATTTAAAATATCAACTCGACAAATTATTATTAGGTAACATGACAGTCCTATGACTGAAACAAATTGTTTTAAAATACTTTTGCACATATTTCACATTTAATAAATTATAAAATACCTTTCTTTTCATCATTTTGCAAGAAAGTTCAAAAGTGTTTACAAAAGAAAAGTTAAACTTTTAAAGAGCTAAATTCAACAACAAATAACAATTTTTCAACTATATTTAAGCATTTTGTCAGTTAAATTTCAACTTCACGAAATAGAATTAAAATCAAAATCAAAATGATTTAGAAAAATGAACATTAAACTATGTGAGTAAACAAAAATATTGGCGGTTATGACTTTTGCCAAGAACAATCTACAAACCGTTGCCATAGAATATTTACTGAAAATAAGCTGTTTCCAAGGGAAGCAACGCATAGAGGGTTCATGTCACATGACTCATCTTGGACCATGTCAGGGTTACCATTTATCACTCTAGTTTATTTATCTCGTTGGACACAACGCTCTAAAGCTCTCTAAATACTGCTGCCAAATTTAGTGTATCTTTTATTCAACTGTCACTAATAATTTTAGGAGTGATATTTCATACTCATAATGGATTAATAACCTTCGAAGTGATCAGGCAATCGTGACAGTTAAAATTTAAGGGTTTATATTCAATAAAAATGTTCCTAAATATGTCAACACTGACTATAGTATAGGGGAATTAAATAGGATTGGCAAATGGTTAAACAAGACGGGGAACGAAGGGTTTTGAAAATAAAAATAAAACTAAAAATTTACCGACAGGGGGATTTGTGGCGCTGTTTTTTCAGTATAAGCTAAGTAAAGCTTTTGTCGCGATTTATAAATTAAAACTGATGATTGCTGTTTTTTTTAAGCATTGCTTTTGTCAATATTTATTATTTTGAAATCACAGATACCGCTGTAATTTGTTCCCACTTTTCCCTAATGTAAAACTCAGTATTTTATTACACAGCACCACTCATGTATTATTCTAATAATGACTTTTAGAACTTTTTTTTTTTTTTTTTTTTTAAACAGAGTCTTTTGTCTTTACGACCCATACAGCACAGAATGTTTTAGTTATGTTGCAAAAAGCTTACAATCTTTCAAAAAGCGTAACACATTTAAGTATGCTGTCTGATACCTTTCTGAAACATTCGCCCTTTTTGATTTTCGATCTGTTAACTGATTGTAACGTTTCTGTTCCGTATCTGATTTTTTTTTACGATCGCGGAAATTTCTACGTTTTTGAAACTAGTCGGAAAGCAATATGAAAGTTTTTAAACGTTTATAAAATATTTATAATGTTACAGTGTTATATGATTGTTAGGTTTCTGGAACATTTTGTGCTGTTAGGGGAATCTTCCTACAAATATGGTGCCCTTCTTAGAATCAGATAGCACTACAATACACTTTAAGCACTGTAAGTTTATTATGGCCACCTTGTATTTTTAACTAATCGGAATAATTTACAGTAAAGATTTAATTTGGAATCATTATGTTACTGCGCTTTTTTTTGTTGTCTTCTGCGTCATTCTGAATGCAGAGTTGGGCCGAAAAATGGCCGAATATATACACAATCGTATTTACTAAGTATGATTGATTGCTCATCATATGCCATTTTTTTTTTACCCTCCTGCAAAATTATTAAAATTTATATATATATATATATATATATATATATATATTAAATTAAATTATTTGCATTTGTGTTCGTATTAAAGAAATGTTATTGAGATAAATAAATATATATATATATATATATATATATATTATGCATGTAACATACCTAAAAAGGAACTGAATTATTGCATAAGCATAGTTTTATGTATATGCTTTTTATTTATTTTTTTAACAAAAAAAAATACATTTTCTGCATATTATAATAAAATATTATTATTTCTTAGGGTTTGCCTATCCTAGGTAGCTGATAGAAATATCTTCAGACTTTGAATAATAGAAATCAAAAGGTAAAATATTTCAATTTATTTTCTGTGGTGGAACATGTCATGTTTCTTTTTTCTTTTTCTTATTTTTCTTTTAAAAGCTATAAAATCTGCATAGTAAGGTAATTTTAATTTTAAAATTTATAACACAATTTACAGGTAAATGAAAAATAATATTATATTATTTTAAATCGATTTATAAAATGTATATATAAGTGTACATAAAGTGCCAATTTATAAGTGTATATAAAGTTCCCATATGCAAATATTTTGATCATTTAGTCAAATTAACTTCCAAAGTGTGAAATGTTTGTATATTTCTTTATTGTGCGATACATATCATATTGCGATCACGATTTTATTAATACGAGAATGAAGAAAATGTTACAAAATAAACTAATATGGCCCTCACACGACTTTCACTTACCCTGCATTTTAATACTATGAAGACAGATTGCAGTCTAGAGGGAAAGATAACAAGTGCTGTATAAAAATCTACGTTAAAAAGAATGAAAACTAGCTTTGGAAGCAGTCTCAATTGACAAACAATTCTGTATGTCTACGGTTACCGCCTCTATACGCAAAATGCAATTAACCCCACAAGGCACCCAGTTCCATATGTGGAACACCGACTTTAATCGTTCCTATAGCTATAAAACTATTAGTAGCGACATCTCTTGACATCTTGATAGAAGCTACGGACATTTAGCAGTGTAGTAATACGAATCTTTACCTAAAGATGTCGTTCGCGTTTTTATTATAGTGTACTCAGCGTGAAATTTGAATGAAAGTGATACGTTAGTCGTTTGTCTAAATTCAAAAATAAAAAAAGAATAGTTATTGAACAGTTTTAACTCGAAAAAAATACTGTGTTGTTCTGTGTATGTGTCTCCAATATACAATACTATTTCAAGAACAATTCAATTGTACTAGTTTAATACCAAAAAGTATAGTTAAGGCTCAGTGTACCGTATGTGGAACTGAAATCAAAAGTTGATTTTTCCGTAAAATATGGTTTTATTTTTATTTTTATAAGTTTTCCCTATCTTATGATCAATAATTAATACCTATATATTTTTGTGGCGCACTAAAAAAAAAAAAAAAAAAATTGAGCCTTGTAGGGTTAAGTATACGTTTCTAAATTCTCTTTTCTCTTTTGTTATTTTATAAAATACGTAATCCCTGTAAAGTATTTGTGTTGAGATAAATGATCTCGTTAAATAAAACTTTTATCAATATCATTAACTTAGGAGAATCCAAAGAGAGAAATTTTCGCCTTCAGATTAACTTGTAAAAGTACTAATATACATATATATAAATGTACATCAGCAAGCTTTGCTTTTTGCTGCTGGCTGTTTTCGATTTTACTGAGTTGTAAACAGCGATTTAAAGTGCTATTTAAAATATCATCATAATAAAATTTTTGCACATTTAAGTCCAACAGTTACGTTTGCTTTTTATTGCTTATTAAGAGCATTTCACAGCATTATCTGGGTAAACATATTTTCGTATATTTGACTTAAAAACAGAAAATTTTGTTTCGAAATCATAGAAATATTACAAATTAATTAAAGAAAAATATGATAGTTATAGACGAAAAAACAGTTAATTTTTTTTTTTTCGGAAATAAATCTTCAGTAAATTACAATCACAATATTACATTAGATTTATAATTTATTTTGTTTTCATTTTTATATTTGAAACCATATAAATATTTCAAATATGTTTTATATTATATTTCTAAAATTATACATTTTAACTACTTTGATTGCTATTTATTACCATGTTTAACTGTATTGTTTAGTTGGTTGGTTAGATGAATTTTACGCCGCACTAGTGCTGCTCTAGGGAAAATTCATACTTACTTGGAAATAATAATTAACACTAAAGGTTGAAGTTATATAAAACACCGTTATTATTTTATATATATATATATATATATATATATATATATATATATATATTCATAATTATTACTTCTTATGTTTAAATTAATAATTTAACTCTAAATATCTGCAGAATATCTGATTCAGAATTCAAAATGTAAATTTCAATATTACCTTGCGGGTACGAAGTTTAAGGCTAATTATCTAGTGAGTTATACCAGGGATAAATGACCTCCAAGGTGTGGGGTAGGTTAGCATCTAGAATAACGTAAAATTATTTTCCACAAACGCGAATTTTGAGGGCTATTTTCATCTTAGTTCACAGTTATGTCAATGTCACTGCCATATGATAATGTCAGTTTCATAGCCAGTATTTGGCATGAGCATATTTAACTGCAAAAATTCTACTTTTAATCTAATTTAATCAAAATGTATAAATTTTAAATGGCAGATTAGGGTAAAATTTTGCATAAAAATTCCTTATGAGAAATATTTTAATGTAAAAGGTGACAGACCACTTAAAATATCCTTTATGGATTCAACATAATTCACTACGGAAATTATATTTTGAAAAATTCGTAAGTTATTCGAAACTGAAGAGTTTCTTAACATGGTAGAATAAAACAATATTTCAAAAAAAAAAAAAAAATATTATGAAGATCACATTTCAAATACAGTGTGGTTTGAAGGAAATTAATTTTCAAAATAAACAAGAATATTCTTTATCAAAAACATTTTCCACTTCGTTTACCCCTTCGTCGTTATTTTTTTCACCCCTAATACCCTAATCAACAAATACAGATGTATAGACCTTCAACAGATTTGTAACTCGTGCTCTTAATATACACTCTAGGGAAAAAAAAAAGATGCACTAAGAAGAAGTAATGCAAATTGGACACAAATTGTCATGCATACACATTTCGACAGAAAAAGCAAATTTTTAAAGCTTGACTCTACAGCGCATTGTGACTCTACAGCGCATTTTAACTGCGCAACTGGCAAGATATTGAAGAGAAAAAATTTTGATTCTAGGTCATAATTTCTTTGAGAATTTTATTCCGTCGACTCAGACAGACAGTAGCGATGCCTGGCATATAGGTGCACAAAAAATATGTGCAGATGTCAGCATTTGAGAAAGTGTAGTTGGGCTCAAAGAAGCCGGTTCATCTAATCTGCGAACTCTTTGACATTTGGATAGGAGCGTTGCCGTTAGTAGATGACTTTCGCAGGAATGGGTGAACCATGGCTGAACATGGTGATAAGAAGGAAGCGGTCGGCCTAGAGATAGAACATAATGTAAGAAACGATCAATCGTCAGAGCGGTACTCAAAGCCCCAAATGCGTCGTTATTATCGATCCTACGTGCAACTGGTACTTCAGTGACTTCAAATAACATTAATAGGAGAGTCAGTCCCCGGATCTCTCTTCCACTGAGGACGTTTCGAACATCATAAAAAGGGTCCTACATCCAGCTCGGGATTTTGCCAATCTAACGCAACAGTTGGATAGAATTTGGCACGATACTTCACAGAAGTGTGTGTGTGTGGGGGGGGGTGAGCTCAATGAGCCCCTTGTGCAGATTATTATTAAACTTTGTACACTGACAAGCCCGTTTGCAGTGATATCTTTCGACCTGGAATACTATTGAATGGAGTAGAATTGTCTTCAGTGATGCGTCCCACTCCAATTTGAGCCCCGATGACCAGCGCAGTGTCTGGAGACTCCCCGAAAAGAGGGAGGATTCCAACCTGACTGTCACAAGCCATACGTCTCAACAACCAGGAGTGATAGTCTTGGGTGCCATTTCATTTCATAGCAGGACCCCTTTGGTTGACACCCGCAGCATATTTAAGCAGAGTGGTACGTCGACGAAATTCTACATTCCGTTTTGTTGTCCTTCATATCATGAAATTTTGATCGTATATTTCTACATGATAATGGCCGCCCACGTACGAAGATAGTTTCTACTGCTTGTTTTCTTCTTTACCTAACATTATTTTGGCCAGCAAAGTCGCCGGATCTCTCTACCACTGAGGACGTTTGGAGCAACATGAAAAGTGTCCTACATCCAGCTCGCGATTTTGCGGGCTTTTGCGATTAATTGGACAGAATTTGGCACGATATCTCGTAGGAAGACCTCTTCCAACTCTATCAACTAATGCCAAGCCAACTAACTGCTTACATAAGGGCCGGAAGAGGGCCAACGCGTTATTTACTTTTTCACTTTGTGAGGCTCTTTTTCTTGATTAAATCTTACTAAATTTCTGAAACTGTAATCATTTGTTTTTCTCCACATGTAAATCACATCTACTAATTTTCTACCCATTCGAATAACTCCTTCATTTTTTCATTTTTTTTTTGTCTTAGAGAGTATGTTGTACAACAATTTCATTAAAATCTGAATTAAACTATATCAAATCCATTGCTGTTGATCGTGGCTAATCTGCTAATATAATTGACTCTATACATCATAAACTAGTTAAACGAAACTTTTCTTATACCAAATTTAGTATGAATAAAAATCTTATTATGCTAACTTATTTCTGAAATTGGGTAGTTTAATTTCCAGTATCCTGGAGAAATTCAACTTTAAAATAATATGTACTCCTTTCAACAAAATAAAATTTGCTAATCTGAATGATAAAACAGATAAATTATCTAAATAGGGCATTTAAAAAATAACTTGAGAATGTGGTATAATGTATATCGACCAAACAAAACGTGCTTTTAAATTCCGTTTGGGAAAACACATAAATCATGTTAAAAATGTTGATAAAGAAAGTTCTGCCATAGAGAAACATACTTGGTTTCGCATAGCACAATTTCAATTTTTCCGAAACATCCATCATTCAAAGGTTTACTTTAATACACAATCTGGATATACGGAAGCTTTTCATATTTACAAAACTATAACCCACTTGTAAAGGACTCTCAGTCATACCGAACTTATTTTCGCTAAGATTTGGTTACAATTTATTTAGAAATACAACCCCCTTTTCTCTTCATTCTACCCCTCCTTTTAAAATGGTTTCTGTGCTAGGATTCTTATTGGTCCCCGCTTCAACTGCGTCATTCCAGGTTTTGTATTTATACACGTGGCACTTTAAACAACCTACCTTTCTTACTCATACCTTTATCCTTTTTTTCCTGACAAGCTCCGGGGTTTTTCGTTTTTTTTTCTCAAATACTTAAAAATGAACTTAAGAGGTTCCGAATTTGTCGTATAGTTTACAATTTTTCTTTCGTTTGTGTTTTTTAACGTTATTTTTACTTTTCTTTTAACTAAAAGCGATAAATAAAATAAAAACTATTGATTATTGATTTGTTGTATTGATGTTAAAAAAGAAAAAAAATATTAAAAAAGCTATTGTTATAATAAATTCTTAAATTTTAAATTTTAAACTTAGCTGGCTAAAAATGGGTAGTTCATTGTAAAAGTGAATTATCGCCTTGTAAATGGATTTTAAAGAAACGAGCTCTTTTGCAAATTTATGTATAGAAAAAAAAATAATAATACAAGTATACAGTCGGTGTTGTCTATTCTTTATTGTTTAATACAAATCAAAGTTACAAGAATTTATATGTTATAAGAATGTTATTTTCAAATAACTTAGAAACTCAACTTTTACAATAAATATTTACAAGCTTCTTGTTTTCTGAAAAAAAAAAAACAAAAAAAAAAACAAGTAACATCGAATATAGAATAATTATAGAATTTTAACGCAATTGTTGGATCTTACGATGAAAAGTATAATTAAATGTGATACAATTAAGCAACTATACAAAAATAAAAATAAATAAAAATATGCAGTTACATCACAAAATATGCAGTTACATTACAATGAACAACACAAATATAATTATTGAACGATCTAAAGACGGATGGAGAGAGTCAAATCAATTTCTCTACCCTAAAGGCATTCGAATAAAAGGTATGAATGTTGCTATTCATATCTATACAAAAATAACTTTTAATTAAATCTTCACAACTATAGAAAAAATTGCTAATTAAAAAAAAAAAAAAAAAAAAGATTTACTTGTATAAGCTACTATAAAAAATTCATTGAAAAAATTTATCTTTCATAAAACTACGCAATTATGAGAATTTACGATGTGGAGTAGGATAATTTTTAAGGAAATTTATCGAAATGTGATACGGAAGTGATCAGTAAACTAAAAACAAATACAGTAAATATAGATATTTTAGATCTATATATAAATTTATCTAATTCATGGAAAGTGACCTCAACTTTTATATGAATATGACGGATAATTAGCGAATTAGATGACATGAAATGTTTTAAAATAAATCATGAAAAATATGAATAATAATATTTTCTTTATGTAAGGAAAAGAAATGCTCAAAGCAGCATATTTTTATTTTAATTGGATTAAATTTGTTATCTGACTTACTGAATGCACTTCTTCAGCACGTAAATAAAGGAAAGAAATCTTTAAATTTGGGATATTCCAAATGTAATGGCTTGAAAATTTCAAAATAATAAACTTGTGATAAAAACATTTTTTAAGAAAAAAATCTATAAAATTTAATTTAAATTTTCATCTACACTTCCGAAGTGAAAAAATCTCCCTTTTATAAGAAATTTTGCTTATTACACATATGAAAATTTAATCATGTGTTAATTAAAGTGCTTTTATACTGTTTTTATTTTTAATAAAATGTTTTATTTTTCATTTATTCCTGTGAATTTAGTTTTAAACAAGCATTAAAATAAATAAATAAATAAATAAAATAAAATTTTAATAGATTATTAAAAACACCAAAAGAAGTGTTGTAACTTTTAATAACGTAGTTTGCCAGTGGATATATAAAAAAATAAATCTAATTCCATAATCATTTCTACGGTTATATATGTATTCAAATGGCAATGTGCTCTATTATATATATAAATTAAATAAATAATAATAATAATAATATGCTTTTTTCCTATGAAAGTTACAAGCGTATAAATGACTTCCACAATAATGTACAGTGAAACTTGAATAATTCGAACTTGTTTAATTCGAAATTCTGGATAATTCGAATTTTTTACTCGGTCCCTTGAATTTTGTATTAAAATAATGTTAAAAAATCGTGGATAACTCGAATTCTATTTTGGATAATTCGAATTTTTAAAGTATTACAGCAAAATTTGTTCCCGAGATTTTTCTCAGAAAAAGTGCATTATTTTTTTTAACAGTCTTTCAAAAGAAGGATAAGGAAATACAAGAGATCCAGTGCATCAGAAGATATAGTGCGTATACATGCACTTCGAAGTTTTTTTGAATTAAAAGTCATGTCTAATGTAGATTCTATTTTTGTATAAATTGATAGGTTGAAGTCATATGATATGATACACAGTTTGTACTTAAAGAAGCAATCAAAAATATCTGACTAATTAAAAAAAATTGTTGAATAATTAAGCTCGTAAAAAATATTGATTTAATTAAAGGGGGAGGGGGTTAATTAATATATATATATATATATATATATATATATATATATATATTTTTTTTTTTTTTTTGACAAAGTAGTATATGTAATTCGAATTTTTGGATATTTCGAATTTTTCTCTGGTCCCTTCAACTTCGAAATATCCAAGTTCTACTGTATTACTAATTATCATCTTCAGTTTTTTTTTTACATAAAGCAAATGTAGTAACACAGAGTATATATCATTTCTAATTAAAATATCTTTAATGAAACTTACCTTTAAGGTTTTGAGAAGATTGCCTGCATTGAACATATCTGATATTTTATAAAGTTAAGAAATGATATAGTTTATAAATAAAGATTGTTAGACATTTACTTAAAATAACGTCCCGCCCTTTTAAACATATATATATATATATTAAATATATGTATTAATATGTATTATGAAGCACAAAAGCAATAAAGAAGCGCAAGGAAAACCAGAAATTCGAGTAAAAATGTTTTTTTTTTTTTTTTTTTAATAAGGGCTTTTAAGTTTAAAAAGGGTGATATATATATTTTTAGGATATAGATATATATTTATATACATATATTTATATTTGAGTTGCCTGATAACACACTTCAATATGTGATCGAAAAGAAAGCTGCAAAAATAAGTTCCAAAGATTTTAATGACAATATGATGGCGATAAAAGGATTCACATTTAAAACATTAAAAAAAAAAGAAAAAAAAAAAAAAAACTAGAGTATATAATATTTTCAATCAAATATATAGTTAAAATTAGCGAAATTTTCATGTTTTTTACTCTGCTTAAAATTGTCATGTGAACGATTGCTGATAAGTAAGTTGCTCTACAGTGATGATGAATTTATTAAGCATTAGATCAGTATCATGCGCCAGGTTTGTCGAATTCTCTTTACAATATGATGTGAGTGAAAATATGTAACAATAGTGATGATTTTGGAAATAACTGTTGAGGCAATAGTTCCATAACTCCATCCAAATTTAGTATAAAGAAAAGCATATCTGTGGATGATGGATAGTTTGAGAGTTTACAATATGTCTATGAAAAACTGATTGTGATAATTCAAAAGAAAAATGCTGAATATAAAATATTACTGGAAATATATATGAAATGGTAGAATTTTTTCTTTCATTTTTCAGGAAAGCCTTTATGTTGAATAAAATCAAAGTTCTTAACTATGATATAAAATGAATTGAATTTTTTTATTTCTGTGTTAATATGGGTAGTTTACGTCTTTTTAATATTACTTTATCTCTTTTAGGTTGAATTCTTTAGAAATCGATCAATTGCAATCACTTCGTTTAACTGTATATGTATAAATTTCATTTCTATAAATGAAAATTTTGTCATCACGTTAACTTCAGAAACAATGAACTGAACCGAATGACTGAAATTTTGACATCACTGTAACTCCCAAAATAATGAGCTAAATCGAACCAATGCTGGACAGCGAACTTATAAATATCTTGGATGAATTTGTTAACCAAGTTTCTCCTCCATTTTGTTTCTAAGAAGTGGCTACTTAAAGATTTCCTATTTCCATTGTAAAAAGCCTATTTAAAACCGGATTTGTTAGATTTTGATAGATTACACAAGGTTCTTCACCGAGATTGTTAATGAACTTGACCCGCCATTTTGTTTCAAAGTGGAGGATACGTTAAATTAAGGAGGGCACTTGAAATCTAGTTGCCTCATGAAAATTTGACAGCACGACAGGTTTTAAAACAGTGATTTAATTTGAATCAAAATTGAATAGTGGATATATCTTACAAATATCATGGATGGCTTCGCAAGGCAACTTGCTTCGCCATTTTCTTTTAAAGTGGCAGTCCTTGCAATTTTTTTATCACGACAATTCTTGAAATACTGAATCATTTTGAATAAATTTGGACAGTAAACGTATCATTCAAATACCTTGAATGAGTTTGCTGGGTGACTTACTCAGCCATTTTGTTTTCAAGTGGCAGCAACTTGTAATAAAGCTGATATTTGAAATTTTTCATTATGATAACCGCTGAAATACAGTTTTAATTCAAAACAAATTTGTAGAATAGGCATATTTTAGATATGCATTTAGATATGCTTGTTGTTCAACTTGATCCGCCATTTTTTTTTTATCATGTGAAGCCACTGTTTCAAGTGGTCAAATTGTCATGTTTTGGCTATTTAAAAATTTCAAATTCACATGAAAAGGTATTTAAGAATATATTTGCTTAAAAATTCATATATAGTCCACATCAGTACCTCGATTAATAAGCTTTATCCGCCATTATGTTTCAAAATGGCGGCTACTTGATAAGAAAAAAAGAAATCACCCTACCCATCCGAATGAGGACCCGTTTTATTATTAATTATCTAAAACTTAATGTAATAATCTATCATTTAAAATAAGGAATAATTTTAGAATGATACGTTCTGAATACCAAATAAAGCATAGTGAAATGTTCACTACCTAAAAGGAAAGTGATACTGAGTACAGCCATAGATAAATTTTCAGATTATAATTTTAATTCAATGAAATTACTATGTTTATTAAGAAGTACAAATAAAGATTTACGAATTCTAAGTACCAATAATCGTAAGGGTTACACACGTAATTATTGGTTGGTAAATGTTGACATAATTAATAAGCAGCCAGATATAAAACTGTTATTAAAGTTTTGTCCGTAAATTTTATATTAGAAAATGAAAATATACGGTTATTATTATGTGAGATAACACCAGCCTTTTCTTTCACAAAAAAAATAGATAAATTGAATACCCAATAAATAACCTTTCAAAAATTGTTATAACGAATAATTTTCTTTTTACTTATACATAAATTATGTAAATAACAGTCTGTAAAATGTAAATATATTTTAAAGATTCTATGTATTAAACGTTTACAATAAAACTTTATTTGCCAGACAGTTTATATTTTAATGTTGATTTATCTGAAATATATTTCTTAATTTAAGAAAATTCTTCTTATCGCTTCAGTAAATACGTACAATTGAAAATTAAATTTGAGTTAATGCTAAGCGTACGTTAAGCAGATATTTAGCAACTGAGATAGTTTCCTGTTTTGTTCTAGAATGTGAAATGGAAATAAACTGTAAATACTTTTAACTCGCTTAAGAGAAGAGGATATATTTCCCGGAACAATATAATTTGTTTATAAAGTTTTTGTCAGACTTCATTTACTTGTTTTAAAATGTTTATTTTAGACACTAAAGGTATTGATTTGGAAATAGTTTTAGGAAGGAAAAAAAATGTACTGTATTAAAAAGTACTTTTGGATATATGGATATATAAAAAGGATATATAAAATTTGCATATATAAAAAGTACTTTTTCAAACATGTATTAGAAAAAAGCACAAAAGAACTCGCGTTTAAAAATTATAAGTACAAAACTTTGAATAATATGCATTTTATGGTGTTTATTTAAAGCGTAGTACTTATTATAAATGCATGTGACTATTTGTAAAATGTCTGGGATAAGTCTGGATTCTAAAGATAAAGGGGAACTACTAACAAATCATTGTAAGGTCTTAAACCATAATTGTTTAAAATAAAATAGATTAAATATTATTGAAGGAACTTTCCTTAACATTGATTTTGAATATATATTTTTCATATGAAATTTTTATTAGCGTAAAACTTACTATAAAAAATCTTTGAAAATTTAGGATTTTACAAAACAATGTTTTAAACCTGCCAATATCGTATTACACACACATATATATATATATCACTTAAATACCGGGTGATCCAAAAGTCAGGACAAACTTTAAAAATGAATAATTCGAAAACGAATCAAGATACAAAGATACGGTTTGCACCAAACGGATAGAAAAGAAGCCGGGTTTTGTGTGGCAACGAAAAAAAATAGTTCTGTTGGCGACCAACAGATGGCGCTGTCGGATTTCTGATGTAGGACTATGCAAAGCAACAAACGATATAAAAAGGAGCAACTGCGGCAGATAATGGTTGTCGAAGCTTACGTGCGTCGAAATATCGTATTCTCAGTCGCTACTTTAATCACGCATGGCCTCCAAGATCTCCTGATCTGACACCCTGTAACTTTTGGCTGTGGGGATTCTTGAAATCAAAAGTGTACCGCGACCAACCGGAATCACTAGCAGCACTGAAAGATGACATCCGCCAAAATGTGTCTGCCATAACGCAAGAAATGCTACTAAATCCAGTGAAGGGTGTGGTGAATCGTCTCACAGCTGTACTTCTGAATGATGGACAGCACATTGAGCAATTATTGTAGTAGTACTAATTAACTGTAATTAAGCTGACGTGTAAGTTATCAACACTTTTTTCATTTGTAAATCATCTTTTGGTGAAATAAAACACTATAGCGCCATCTACTGGTCGCCAACAGAACTAATTTTTTTTTCGTTGCCACACAAAACCCGGTTTCTTTTTCATCCGTTTGGTGAAAACCGTATCTTTGTATCTTGATTCGTTTTCGAATTATTCATTTTTAAAGTTTGTCCTGACTTTTGGATCACCCGGTATATCACAATCACTTATATATATATATATATATATATTAAATCAGGGCAGTTAAGAAATACATTAATTGCAGAGTAAAAATACATATGAGAATATAATTAAATATATTTCTTTTTACAAATGAACAAAAAAAAGTTGATGCATTGTAACTTCGAGAAATATAAGCTTTTTGTCATGTTTTTCAACTAAAATAAATTTGATTAAGTAATAATATTATTTCAGAGAAGTAATATAGCAACTGAATCAAAATATATGATTTTAGAATTTTACTTATTTTCTTTTTAGAATTGAACAAAGGTACACTGCAAAAAAAGAAAAAAAAAAATGCAAATTTGCCGCCAGAAATTCTCTGTAATTTGAGGAAAAAGTCGTAAATTACGGAAAAATTACGTTCATAAAACGCATTTTTCTGTAAATATAGAGAATTTCTAGCAGCAAAGTTGCATTATTTTTTTAACAGTTTAGTCATAAAAATTAGGAAAAAACTCATTAAAAATAGTCATAAAACTCATATAAATTGGGATTGTAGTCTTAAATAATAATAAAAAAAAAGTTTAAAAGTAATATTTTGAGTTTTGAAATTATTTTAGTTATAACACAGATTGATAGATAGTTTTAAGTAGTGATAACGAGGGTTTATTTATTAAACGAATAAATTTTTTGTTTAAAAATAAGAGTTCTTGAGAAATTATCAATTGCACAAAGAAACAATATATACCGTCTTCCTCTAGAACGAATAAATAGCTACTTTTTTTAATTGTTAAACTAGAAATATAGATTAACGAGTTATGCGTATAAGGTAAAGATATAACTTAGATAGAAGAAATGATCGAGATTTTTTAGTGTATACATTTTTCGATGGTGAAATAATATTATGAATTATTTGTATTGAGAGATATTCCGCTTAATGTCCTAGAATTGGGCCAGAAACCACAATCATATTTACAAAAACTCGTTTCTTGAGTTTGCATTTATTTGCAGGGATTTTTAAATAAGTTTGAGCTTTATAATATAATAAAACGATTCAATGGGGAATTTGCTCACATGGGGGATTTGAACAAAATCCTATTTTTCTGGTGTTTTTAGGCATATAAATTTCAAAAAGTTTATTAAAAATGCAAAAAATGTTCTCATTAATTTTATAAATAACTTTAAAATGAACCAAAAATCACGTGACTTCAAAACGCTGCCTGACGTCACAGTTTATGATGCTTTAATGTTTACATTTTGTTATCCTAGTTTGCAAGCAGCAATTCGTTTGAACTTTCGTAATTATCAATCGTTTACGTGATTTCTGAGCATTTCTTTTTCATCTTATAATCATATAATATCATTATCACCATTTTCCATTATCATTATTTTCAATTGTTTTCTTTACATGGCGGTTTTACAATGTTTTCGTTTAATAGGATCCTGTGGAACACTAAAGAATAACTTTTGAGAAGCATTAGCCGTTGTATTAGTGCAAAATGGTACAATACAATATCTATACTAGGATTTTTTAATATCCGTCATTATTATAAACTACAAAACCTATTTCACTGATTCAAGAAGCAAAGCAAAGCACGAAATCGAATGTAAACTATGATTACTTCCGTTTGTTGTCATAAAGAGTGACGTCACGATATATTACACTGCGTTTTCTCGATAGAGTAAGTAGTACGATGTTAAAATTGTTATAAATCAGTCGTTAGATTTCAAATAAAGAAAATGTATGTATTTATTTTCTTACCTTTTCATTTCCTATTATATAAGAATAAAATCAGAAAACGTGCAAATTCCTCATTGTATCCTATGTTATGGGATTTTAGAACTCGCTAGCAAGGGAACGAGAATTTACAAGGATGGCATGGAACAATTTTTCTTAAAACTACAATTTAGTTTCCAGATGCCAATCACAGAATTTTTTTCAATGTGTATACGAATAAATAATATTTTTATTAGAAACTTTTACTGAAGTCAGACACATAGCAATGTTTTCTTAAATTTTTAAGTTCATTAGTTTAGCGATGATACCAAACATTTAAATTTAACACAAATATGTTTCAATATTTTTTTTCCTTATGAAACACTTTCTCAAAATTTTTTCATCCCATTTTAAAATTTTTGTTTCTCTCCCTTTCTATCAATAAAAATTCTACTCCGAAATTTAAAAGTGATGTTTTAGAGCAAACCGTATGCAGAAATCAATTTAAATTTCTTAAAAGGTGAAATCGCACCTCGCCGCTTTGATTATACATTTTTGTCTAGATTTTTAATAGACTAAATGGTCATGCTATACTTTGGCCTGAAACAACTGTTATGAGTTTTTGAAATTTATAGTGTTTAATTACAATGTTATTTATTTGTTTTTATTTATTAAATTAAGTATTATTTGAAATTAATCAGGGTGTATAGCTATTTCAATTGAAAACTTTCTCGAAAATTAGAAATTTCCTTTTTTAATAACACATTAACGATTGACTATGCGTCTTATACACTGTTAAAAATTTGGTGTCAGTTTGAACCGAAACTTTGCACAGAAGTATCTGCAACCACCCGATTGTTTAACCTTTTACCATGATTTGGCAATTTTATGTTGAACCAAATATTGGTATTATGTTGAAAAAAAAATCGAAATTCTACCGTGACGGGTATAGATCTAAAAACCTGCTTGTCACAAGCCGAACACAACTGACACAGTGCCACGCTTTCTTGCCCGCTAATTTTCCGTTTCGTTGGTTTTTATTAAAGGGGCGCTAAGTTTTCTAGGGTATTATCTTGGCCCATCGGTGAGTTGTTGCAAAAAAATTGCTATTTACGCTATGTTTTCGACTACGCTCTTTAATTTAAGCTTGGTTCTCTTTCAATGGGAATTTTACTGATTCATACTTCCCTTGTGAAGGGATGTATGGCAGCTCCAAGTTTTGGTGCAACTCAAATTCAATCGCAAGAAGTAGAAAACTTAAAAGTGAGGTTGAACCATATTCTGATATTTATTATATCTTACCAGGAAGAAGATTTACGATAAGGCCATAAGTTATGGCGAGTTATTTTTCTAACTTTTTACACAAAATTTATTGAAGTGCGAAGAACAATTATAGGTAACAAAACACGTATTACACAAACGATTACATTTTGAAGAGTGATCTTTTATAGCATTAATACAAGTATAGAGAGATTAACAGATCATTGATTGGACGATACGGTTCACAGGTACCTGTACATTTGTGTGACGTCACTTACCAGAAGGCAAATAGATTAAATCAGGAACACAATGATGAAATACACCACGATATTGCTTATAACTATACTTTTTATAGTGCTTCAAGTCTGAAATGAAATTCTTAACATTGTAAACTATTTTGAAATTTGTTTAGCAAAAAAAAAAGAAAAAGAAAAAAAGAAAAAAAAAAAAAAGATGTAGCGAACGTTGAAGGGTGCAAAATTATATTCTAGATGTTATTTCACGAGGCTTCTTAAATAATCTTCTAAACAATGAATAGTGTTAGTAAGCGGAAAAAATTATTTTGTTGGAGGCTGAGATGTAAGTTTAATAAGCAAAAATGTAATTGAAGGGCTGACTGCGAAAATGTCTTTTAACCTATTGTTTCCAATTTTTTTAATCTATAAAATAATAAATTTCACATTTAGTCATAGGTATATTTCAAAATTAAAGAATTATTAATAATTTTTTAAGTAGGTGTTGTAGGAAAGAACAAATTACCATGATTAACAAAGCAACTAAGAGATGTTTATTTGTATTTAACATAAACACTGATGCCATTTAAAATAATAAATTTTCAGTAAATAAAAATATCAAAACTTTCAAAGAAGTACATGTTAAAAATAATTAAAATCCAAATAAATAAATAAATAAAATATATTTGAAACAGTTAATTAACTTAAATTTCCCCAAAAAGAAAACTGATTCCGATATTATTATCACAATAGACTAAAACATTCTTTCATTCATAAACAGGGACAATAAAACTATTTTTTTTTCTTTTTAATAAGAAAAAGCATATAGGTCATTATAATATAATGTAGTGGTAAATTTAGTTAATAAGAAAGAAAATCTTAAACGTTAGGATTCCAATTGGCATCATGGAAAACGAAAATGTTAAGAAGCAAGTGTTAATAAAAAAGACTCATTTGTGAAATTGTGATCGTGATTTTTATCACCAATATTCCTTTTCATAAAAATGTGTCAGCAACCTTCACCGAAAATTTAATACTTCGGAAAAAGCATAATATCGACATTTTGTGCACATTTGCAATGTGTAAATATTACTAGGAAATGTTTAACATTTCTTAACAATGTAGCTACCCCTATAGCACACTTTCTCTGCAGGATTTTTCAAGGAAATCCTGGAATGGACAGGTTTTCGGAAAAAGATCTATGGACGTTTATTTAGCGCAAAGCAGCTCATGGACGCACGAAAAAAAAAAAAAAAAAGTGCGCTTGCCATATCAATATATTCTCGAATGTTTTGAGACCTTGTTTAATAAAACAGTTTTGCTATAGACGAGGTATTCATCAACCTAGCCGTTTGCCGTTTCCTGTGGTTTTCTGTGAAACACGCGCAAATAAGAGCTTAGAAACGTTAGAAAGAACTCCCACGGAGGGCATTTCCCCTACAGGCCTATGACCCTAGTCAATCGGGCTTAAACCACAGAACCACAACCGTCAAATCTTATAAGTCAAACCACATAAAATAATTTTCTTTTAAAAATAACTTTTGAAAATCAAATTTTTCAGAATATTTTTAAGCATAAATATTAGTTTCAAATATATATATATATATATATATATATATGAAGGTTACTTCTTTACACAAAATTTCAAATTAATGTGCAAATTCATTTAAATTTTTTATGAATACAAAATATTAAAAAACAAATAATAAATAAAAATGTTTAATCTGTATTAATAAACTACTGTATATAAAATAGTTTTTCTACTGTAATAATTAAAATAATTTAAACGCTTAATTTTTAAATGACAAAAATCATATTTTATAAAATCTGTAATTAATTTTCATATGCTGCAGAAATTAAACTAACTCATAGCTACCAGCTTATAAAATTATTTTTATATTTGTTTCAGTTGTGATAGCCTATCTTAGATAGTTAGAACTCTAAATAAAATTAATTAAATTAAAGCGTTCTCTAATTACTTTCATGTGCTTTCAAGACACAAAAAGGTATTTTTAATACACTTAAAATAATTCTTGAGAATAAATTCGTTGTATGTATTTTTATATTATATTTCCAATGTGTTTTGTACGTTTTTGTTAAAATAGTATTAGTACTTAATTATTTTAAAAGAATGGTCTCATATTTCAGAATTTTAAAATATAAAGCAGGTGCTTTTATTAATAAATGCTTTGAAAGAATATTTGGCGTTTCAAAAAGAAAACATTTTAATCAATAATTAAACAAGTAATATTTTATGTGATGTTCTAAATTAAAATATTAAATATTGTAACACACAATATAAGGTGGTTTTTTGTTTCAAATTTTTCTTTATTAAAACTAATATTTTAAAATATTTTAAAAGACATCTTATTGATAAGAAAATAAAATATTTTAATTAACATTTTAGAAACATGAATAAAAATATGTGGCGTGATAAAATTAAAAAAGAAATTAGCATGCAACAATCAAATATATTTTTTTAAAGAATACCACAAGGAAATATTTGTATAATAACATTCTTTAGAATATTTAATTTTAATTTTAATTTTGATAGTTTAATTATATATAAATTGCTGTACAGACTACGTCATGCAACTTACAGTTTGTGCCCTGAAATTGTTCTTTTCACTTAGTTAAAGCACATAAAAATAAGTTGTAAATTACTATCAATGACCAAAGTTTAAAGTGAAATATCAGTCTGTCAATAATATACTGTAAAATGGTTAATTCTCGCAGAATAAAAGGTGATTATGATGAAAGTTATCTCATATTATACAAAATACATAAAATTACATTAATAATTATTAAATCATAGGACCATTATAGGTATTATATGATGTGCTCTTGTTGCCTTGAATAAAATATTGATTTCAATAAACCAGAAAATATGAAATAGAAACTAAATTCCTTTGAAAATCTAAATATCTTTCTGTAAGTGAAAAATATTTCTTTATAAGCACTACTTTCTAAATATATCTGATTGATATGACAATGAGAACGCTTTCTATCTTTCACGTTACTATGCAAATTACTTCACAAATTATCATGAAATTTCAGTTATAAAGAAATTGTTATAATTCATATATACCAATGACACTTTTGTCCAGCAATCGAAGAAAGAACAAGTGACAAGTTAAAAAAAAAATATATATATATATTTTAAATATCTCTGTAAAACATAATCTTTTATACATATTGAAATTGTAGCACACATTTTTTTTTTAATTATCTTTATTTATTTCTATGAGAATAGCAACAATATATAAAGGTTCCTTTAACAAAAACAAAATGTTTTAGTATGGTTTTTGTTTATAAAAAATAGATTTTTCAAGACTATTCAATATCTCTTTAGAAAACCTAATATACTATTATAGAAATAACATACTGTAAACAAAATATAGAAAGCCCTGTTTACAGCACCAGGATTGCTTGATCGGAATTTTACAGCACTGTGAAAAATGCACATTGCCAGCTGTGATTCGACATCGCCGCAATGTCTATCACCTGCAATGATGGTATGGAGTCCCATTTGATACACGTCTCTGTTACTTCTTGTTGGCATTTCCGGCACTGTAAATAGCGGCCATTATATTCCTGGTGAGTTAAGGCTCGCCCATCTGCTCTGTATTCAAGGCCAACGTAGAGCAATATATAAGCAGAATAATGCACGACCGCAAGTTGTCTGTATTTTCTGAACTGTTCTTGATACAGAATGTGTTCAACCGTACCACCGGCCAGCGTGTTCTCCTGATCTAGAACCAATGAAATTGACTGTTTAATCATTCAAATGCGAGTGACCCGCCACCACTCACCAGCAACTACGATCGATGAATTGTGGCATCGTGTTGAAGCTTCATGAAGTGCTGTACTCGAATATGTCACACAATTGCTATTTGATTCAACGCCTCGGCAGATAACTCTAGTTATCTCTCCTAGAGGTCGCAGGTTTATGTTCTGTTGTCTCATGATATATTACTCAAAACTTCCTGAAAATTTAGTCAATTGTTCTTCCTACTATAATGTATGTGCCCAATAAATATCTTTCTTACATTACCATTCTTTCTTGGTGTTGCAATTTTCACAAACATGAGTGTATATATATATATAGACTGACAATGGATGAAAAGCAATCCAAAATTGTATTTTCGCATTATATTTCCTCTTGCTGCATTTTACTCATTGGTTTATAATTACATTATAGAGTTTTCAGTTTTTTCTTATTAATTTTTAAAGCTTATTTATTATAAAAAATATATAAATACATGTATATATAAAAAGGTTTTATTGTTTAAAATTTTCTGCTATCCAAATATGAATATTAACAATAGGATTCATTTAATTAATAATTTTTTAACAAATATAAATAAACTGAAATATGGGAACAAACAAATTTAAAGTATTAGAATTTTGATTTCTGTCAAATGTAGGCGTAAAGTTCGCAATTCATATAAAACGGTGTTGGGGGATGGAGGAATTTGATATTTTTAACTTGTTGTACAAAGTAAAATTTCTCAAGCTGGAAAATTATTATTTATCGCATATGCACTCAGAGACTATAAAGTAGAGAGGGGGATAAGATTGGACAACAAAGAACACATTAAAACTGGCTTATTTTCGAAAGTATATAAGAAATCGAAGCTAAGTAAACACAAGTGTGTTCTTACACATCCAATGTCAGGAGGGGTATTAAGGATATAAGTCACCTTTTCTTCTTTCTGGAAAACTTTTTCAACACTTTTATATTATTTTATTGTTTTTTTTTTTTTTTTTTTTTTTTTAATAAATGTATATTTGTTTCAATATAGTAACCAGCATAGTGAACGAATTTTGAGTATGCATGTAAAATTTGTTTTCGCTATATATATATATAATTTTTTTTTTTTTTCATGAGCATATAACAAATTGAAACTAAGTAAATACGAGTGTGTTTTTACACCTCCAAAGTCAGAAGGGGTATCAAGGATTTAAATCAACTTTTCTTCTTTCTCGAAAACCTTTTCAACATTTTTATTTTATTTTATTAATTTTTCATTTGAATAAATTCATATTTGTTTCAACATAGTAACCAGCATAGTGAACGAACTTTGAGTATGCATGTAAAGTTTGTTAGCGCTATATATATATGCACTAACAGGCTACGCCTGCTTCGCTGGTCACTATTTTTAAATAAATCACTATATAATTAATGAATTCTAAAAATCGTATCATTTATTATCATATAAAAAAAAATCTGATCGGAAAAAATGACGCTCCGGGTACCCACTGCCTTCGGCAGCGCAGCACCTCTTATGCGCAGCGTCGCGCTATATTATCGTATTATTATCGTATATGATTCACTATATTATCGTACGGGAAAAACATAAAATATAAAAGATATATTTAAGAAAAAAAATCATCTCTCATCGGTGGAATGGTAGGTCTGTGCCCCCACTGCCTGCGGCAGCGTATACACGCGCGCATGGCGCACGCGTTCCTTCGTTCACCGTTCCCGCCTCTCCTAATCATCTTATCCTTTCAAAAATATCTGCAATCGTTTTCACGGGTTTTTAAAGCTGATAATACTAATTTACAACCTTCTATCTGAATTTCTTTATTTTTGTCCCTGCGCCCGCCCCTTGCAATAATTCTACAATTTCGAAATTATCCGTAATTGATACATCGGGCCTTAAAACCGAATAATACTATTTTCAAAGCTCTAAATCTTATTTCTATATTTTTCTCCTTCGCCTCCCTCCTTCCTGTCTACCCTAATAAGTTTTCCCTTTTAAAAATATCTGCCTTCGATTTGTACGTCCCAAAAACCTGTACGTGCCAATTTTGAACTGTCTAACTCTGTTTCTAGTGTTTTGCCCCTTCGACCCCCCCCCCCCACTTTCCGGTTCTCCTAAAACTTTTATAAATTCGAAAATATCCCCAATCGATTTGTACGTATCAAAAATCTCTATGTACCAATTTTGAACGACCTAACTCTATTTTTATTTTATTTTGCCTTTCCGCCCCTCCTTCTCGCCGCTTCTAATAACACCCTCGAAACTAATATGTTAATGACAATTTCTAATAACAATCTCTAACACTTTCGAAATTATCCTAATTCGACTTGCAGACCTCTAAAACCTGTCTGTACCAATTTTGAAGGTTTAACTGTATTTTTTTCCCCATAACAACCACCACCCACCCCACATGGGACAAATTTCTAAAAATCGAGAAATTGGTTTTTAGATATTTGTGCGAGCTATATTTGTGAGCAAAAATCTCACATATATCTTTTTTGTTTGCTATATAACAGATTATTTGAAATTACGTTTCCTCACCCCTCCCTTTTTAGAGGCTGAATTTCTAAAATTCCAGAAATTAGTTTTTAGGTATTTGTATTAGCTATATTATAGAGCAAAAATTTCACGTATACCGTTCTTTTTTTTTTTTTTTTTTTTGAGGGATTATATAGGATTATGTGAAATCACGTTTTGCGCATGTGAAATCACATTTTGCCCCTTCCCCCCCCCCCCTTGAGAACCGAATTTCTAAAATTCCATAAATTGATTTTTAGATATTTGTGTTAGCTGTATTTTAAAGCAAATATTTAAGGAAATATCTGTTTTTTTGTTTGAAATATGAAGGATTTTGTGAAATCACGTTTTGTTCTCTTTTGCCCTCCGTCCCCGCCATCGGGAATTTTGTAAAATCACTTATTAGTGGATGTCTACGTAACAGGAATAACATTGTCACAAATTTTCCTGCTTCTAAGTCCAGGGGTTTGGTCTGGGTGATGATGACTCACTCACTCACTCAGTACAAACGATTTTCTATATATAGATTTTCGTTTACTTCTGAAATCCTTTGTTCCTAATTTCAGAAATTCAAAGAAGAAAATTTAGAAAGTATTTAAATGTTATGGAAAAATACATTTTACATTTGCTGTTATCTTTTTTTTTTTTTTTTTTCTTTTTTAGTAAGTGTATTTTAATTACTTTCATTAAGACAAATTTGTTCACAAAATGTTGCATGTACAATTTTAATTATCTAGAGGCTTTACAAAGAAACACATTTTAAGCTTTTCACTATCGCGCAAGAGAATTTATATCTATTAATATATTCGCACCAATAAAGATTTACTGTTGGCCGCAGGCTGTCATCGATTTTGCTGAGCTGAAAATGCTCATTTAAATTGTTGTTGAAAATATCATCATAATTAAAATTACAGCGCACTTTTACTTGTAAACACAAATCTGGAATTTATGTCATGCACTTATTGCTTATTAACTCCATTTTTCCAAATTTTGTAGATAAAGAAAAATTGTTATCTTTGAATGTGTAGTGTTATTAAAAATCAGATAATTTTGTGTTTAAAGTTCTACAAATATTTTAATCTAATAAATTACAAAATCTTTATAAAAAAAAAAAAAAAAAAAAAAAAAAAAAACTGAATTTTTTAATATATAAAATTAAATTTTGAAGATTTGTATTAAATATATAATATATGTCTTTTAAATCTATACGATAAATTATACTAATCTCTATGCTTTACTTTTAAAATGAATTTACATATATAGGGTAGCCCTTAACTAAACCTTGCTTATTCAAAGCACTCTGTAGCTGTACAGAAAAAGGAGGATTGAGTCGAATTTTTTTATTTTAACAATTCAAAGATTGTACTCAAACATTTTAAAACAAAAATAAAATAAAATTTTTAAAAATTCCGCTAGGGGTGCATTATAGTCAAATCGCATGAAATGATATGCTGTAAATACCTGTGGTCTGTTTTAACATTTTATAAACTTTACGACACTTAAAATTGTTATTCTTACATTTTGCAAAGGTTATTGCTGCAAAATTATGTGATTTGCCGGTCATTTTTAGATAGAGTGGGGAATAAAGAAATAGAATATCAGTAAATACTTTACACAAACGTGGCGAAAAACAGAAGGAGATTTTCAACTTGCTAAAACCGCTGAAAATTAGTTCATCGAGCGAGCTATTTAGAGGTATAGTGAAACGTCCGCTACCTATGACAGGTCAAGAATTGGAAGTTGTCGTACGAGCAGAACACCAGCAGCTGTTAAAACCGTAAAGGAAAGGACTCGCAGAAATACCGCAACGTAAGCAAAAAATCATGGGTCGTGATATGAATTTCCCTACCAGGACAATGTCTAGCATTATAAAACAAGACCTGATACTGGCCAGTGACATACGGCTGCTCTTAAGAATATTCGTAAGACCAGAGCGAAAGTTCTGTTACAGTGACACGCAGATAACAAACATCGGCAAATTCTTTTTTCGGATGAAAAAAAATCTTCACTGTAGAGAAAAACTTCAACAAGCAAAATGACAGTGCTTTTCCCGCTATTCTGTAGAGACTGAAAAAAAAAAAAAATCCAGTCACCACACTGCTTCAGTAATGGTTTGGTGGGGGTTTCGTATGAAGGTGTAATCAGGCTACACTTTTGTGAAATAGGCGTAAAAACGTCAGCTAAAACACCAAAGTGACATCCTGAAACTTGTGAAACCCTTAAATCTCTACTGATAAGTATAAAGGGTTTAAGTCCAAAAATGTCGATTTTGAGTTAAGTACACAGTCAGACTCAGAAAAAAATTCTCAATCGATTCGTATAAAGGATTTAAGTCTATGTCATTTAGTCTTTGAGAAAATCGATTGGTAAAAAAAAAGTACAAATCAGAAATTTAGCAGTAATCTATGGTATAAAATATTTAATTCAGTGTTTTCCCCTTATTAATTAAAGGTTGACAATGACTGAATGGTATAAAGTGTATAAATCAACATAATCACTTTTTCCTAATCGATTCTTCTGGTTAGTTTTTAGTTAGTTTAACTTTAATTTTCGTCTCCTGAAAAATCAAGAATATGGACTTAAATCCTTTATACTTATCAGTACAGAAATATTCCAGCAGGATTCTGAACCAGCGCACAAGAGGAGAACGAACCAATGATGGTATGGGAACAACTTACCAGAGTTCATTCGAGCTGATCATTGGCCATCGGGAAGACTAGATTTGAATCCACTTTACTACCGTCTTTTGAATAATTTAGAGGAGAAGGCCTACGCTAAGTCTCGTCGAAATATTGATACTTTAAAAGCAGATTTAGTGAAGACAGCAGCAGAAATTTCGGTTAAAGTCGTGCGTGCAGCGATAGATGAGTGGTCGGATCGTTTAAAAAATTATGTAAAAGCGAAAGAGGGTCATTTTAAATATCTGTTTTTTTTTTTTTTAAATATAATATAAGTAACTAGCAGTCTATGCCCGCTTTGCTGGTCACTGTATTTTAACGAATTTTTAAAATAATTGAATCACCATTTACTTTTTATATCACACTAGCAGACCCGGCCACGCGTTACTATGGCTAAGTTATACGTTGAATTATATTGCATTAAACTATTCAATATGTAATCAAATTATTATTTACGAATAAAGACGAAAACACTGTAGCTGATGTAAAAACCCGCTGGATTGAGACTTGAACCTTAGGTCAAAATTTGGAAGCGATTGATGAAAATTTTCCTAGAGTTGATATTAAGCACAAATTAATTTTATTGTAGGGTCTTATGAATTTTAATGGAGAAGTGAAATATATTATTTCTAATGCTAAGATGGCAACAGCTGTAGTTATAAAAAGGAAAACAATATGGCTAAGCCAGAAAAATAAGTAAATTTGATGAATATTTTAAAACTTTAAAATAGGATATCTTATGAAATATTGGGCATTTGAAGTAAATACAGGTATCATTTTAAATAGAAAATGATTTTAGAAAATTTTAATATATTTTAACGAAGCGATGAGAAGATTTTGATTATGTTAAAATTTTAAAAGTAAATTCAAGTTAATCAAGATGGGAAACATTGAGGATTAAGATAAGAATAATTATAAGTAAAAAAAATAAATAAATAAAAAATAAAAACTTTTCTATACCTTTTTTTATATTTTTTCTGTGAAGTGATGACGTCACTGACCGTCAGTGGAGCCATGAAAAAGATTTCCTATGTTGTCCTAAAAGATTCCCTCATTGTTTTTTTTTTTTTTTTGGTAAAATATTACTACAAATCGGAAAGTTTTGTTTCCTATTTTAATCTCCATTTTTTTTTTTTTCTAGATATGTATTAGTTATTGTGTGCATGTGTTATATTAAGTTTTTTATGCTGTAAAATTGATAAAATTTGAATTTTAAATTTCAAAAATCTAGAAAAAATGGCAAACTTTCGTATTCGATTGAAAACACTAACATTTCATTTCAAAGGATGATAGTTACACAATAAATATTCAACTGATACACTAATTAAAAGACAAATGATAAATATTCTATAATAATTTGAAGTCAAATTTGTTTTTAAATGTCTGAATAACCCATGTCTGAATAACCCCTTAACGTGCGCTGTCCTCGCTGCGAGTACGCAAAATTTAAGATCTAGCTGAAAATATTCATCCCGGAAATTTTTTAGCAAAATTTTACGTTTATAACATAGCAGAAAAGTCCGGTTTTTTTAACCATTACATTTTAATTTACTTTTAGTTTAATTTAGTTCATGAATACCGGTGGCAGTATAATTTAAATGATCCGAATTGTCTTGCAAGCATCTGATATAACATACTCATATGTTGCAGCGGAATAGATTTCATATCTGTCATCCTTGTCGAAAAAAAAAAACGAGAAATTCAAAAATCATGGTTATTTTAACCACTTATATTAAGAGAGTAATGAATAATATGAAACAATATTTCGTACAATACATATTACGAAAATATACATCTGGCATGTATATTTTTGTGTTACGTTTTTGATCGCCAAATACAAAAAGAAAAAAAGAAAAACCGCCAATTACTACAGAGTTTTGAAATTTAAAATTAAATTTTCTCAATTTGACAGTAAAATAACTCAATCTAACACATGCACTCGATAACTAATATATATCTATCCCCAAATGTGGGGATTAAAATCGGGAAATAATTTTCCTCGATTTTTAATAATTTTTTACAAAAAATCCAATGGACGATTAACATAGGAAATATTTTTCTTGGCTCCACAGACGGTCAGTGACGTTACACATCACTTGTGTATAGAACTACATTAGCACTTTATGAATGTATATAAAATTTCTAAAGAGATTATGACGTAAATTTTTGTGAGATGCATAATTTAACTTTTTATAATTTTTTAACGTTCACGTTTGATTAAATGTACTTATTTTTATGTCGAAAGAAAATGATCTCGCGATTTGTTTTGGCAACAATTAAATTTATGGAGCTCACAGATAATTATAACCCTTTGTCGTATAATAAACAAGTAATTTGTAGTAAAATAATATTGTGACTTTAAATTAAGATAAAATCTATCCTATCTCTCATGTTTGACAAAACTGCACACAGTGTGCAAAATTTCATTAAAATCGGTTCATTGGTTTAGGAGTTTATCGCGGATAAACATCGCGACACGAAATTCATATATATATATATAAAGATTATAAATAAAAACTTAAAAAAAAAAAAAAAAAAAAAAAAAAAAACTACATTGAAATCGCTTTAAACCTCACTTCGGTGCTCGTTGCCTGTCTCCCCCGCTCTTTATACTACATTAAACACAATGTTTCTTCCGTTTTGCACTCGTTTTGCTTCCGAGGAGGATCGAAATTGTGATGGTATGTCTCCGGACTACCTCTAGAGGTGAATACCAGACCGTCCCCAATTGTCTGTTGCGTATCACTGGTGTGACGTAAAACTCAGCCATCTAACATGCACTCGTTTTGCAATTTAAAAAAAATTATTCATTATTCTTAATTTTAAACTGTTCTTTGTTTAATATTAAACTCTTCTTCTAAGAAAAAAGCAATCGAATGATATGGCGTTGTGAAATTTTTCAACGTAATATCTTTAAATCTAATATCTTCATGTATATAGTGTCCTCACAAAAAAGAACAGCTTCTAGAGCTCTTTTAAAAAAGTATAACATCTATGCAGTATCTTAAAAAAAAAAAATCATTAGTTTTTACTAAAAAAAAAAAAAAAAAAAAATTGGCCGACTTTCATCATTAAAGTATTTAAATCTAGACCAATCAAAAATAGGAGTGGTCCACCCGGATGTGTTAAGCCGACAATGTCTTTGCTTTATCTATATAAATAAATAAAATTATTTTAGCACATTATTTTAAGATAAAAGGTAATAAAATTCAAGCGAAGGATGTCCCCTGTTTCTGGAGATAATATCCACAGTTAATGTCTTTGTAAAATGATGTAGGTGTTAATAAGATATGATTTAGTTTAAAGCTTTTCATCTTGGTTATGGACCTGTCAGGAATTTTTATAGGTTTTTTTTTTTTTTTTTTTTTTTTTTTTTAATTAAGAAACAAAATTTAAAAAGGTGTATTTTGATTTTTACAAACTCTTCTTGACTTATATATAAAAGTTCTTTATGTAGATCTTAACAAATTTTGCGGCATATTTTAGTGCATTACGTAAGTAAAATATAAAATAAAATGGATAAATATTTTTAAAATTAACTATAGAAAAGCAGCAATGTTTTTAGGTAATTGTTTATCATTAAATATTTTTTGGTCGCTATAAGAACTTCTTTTGAAGTTTCAGGTTCAGAAGCCACATTCCCGTTGGTTAAAAGCCATTAGAATGAACGGCTATCAATAGGAAACAATTTAAAATGTATTCTTTAATGTATGAAAGAAATGAAAGGGATTACTTACCCTACAACCTTTAAGTAGATTTTTATAGTTTAATTACTTCCTTATTATATTTTTTCCAAGATGAAACATGTTTGGCATATAAACCAGTTACATAAATTTATATGCCTTATGAAAAATATATTTTACTAGCAGATGTCTAGAACTTTAAACCTTAAAATACTTTAATTCATCAAAATAAAAACAAAGCTCAATTTCATCAACTGTTTTGGAAATACATAAAAAAAAAAAAAAAAAGAATTAGTATTCATCAGATTTTCTCGATGTGTGCTTCACAGATTTAATATACACAAATATTATTTTCACATGACAGACTTTCATTATAAAGTTTGAACATTTTTTATTCATATATGAATTTAACCTTATTATAGCATGTTATATCATGCTTATAGACACAGAAAATAATCTTGAGTGACACGACTCAATTTTCCGAGCATTAAGTACACTCCTTCTCATAATTATAAGGACACCCATTTTTCTATATTAACTAAACACTGAACACTATTATTTTAACAAATATATTTTTAATTAATTTGAATTTCATTAATATATTATATTTAAAAAGTTTCATCGTTTTTCTATCTTAAAAAACTTTAAATATGGTAAAAAGATGATTTTTCAGGTGTTCACAATTATAAGGACAGCTCGAATTTTAGTAATTTTTTTCAATTATTCTTTAAATTAATATTTTATGGGGTCTCTTTTTAGGGTTAAACAGTCAGACATTCTCTCTGGTATATATATATATATATACACATTTTTTTTTTTTATTCAGTTTCAATACCATTTCGTATAGCATATATGATATTCTTAATACTATTTAAAACTAAGCTATTTAAAATTGCTTTCCACTTGCATGCACTTTTCTAATATCATAAGTTAAGGTTTTTTCAACTTTTAGGCCATAAGAAAGGCAATAATACAGAAGTTTCTTTCTTCAAACTATTTCCTATTGCTCTAAAAGTAGAGCAAAAATGTAAGTCCTGTTGAAAAAAATACTATTACCCCCCAAAATCTAACAAAAATCTGAGAATTCCACGTTTAAAATTTGCGGATGTTCTCTTGATGTTCATAATAATAGAAAAAATTACTAAATTCATTCTGCCTTCAGTAGAAGCAGCTCCCCAGAGCACCATAGATCCACCTTTAAAATGCCCGATTCATATCTGCCTTTAAAAAATCTGCTCTGTCTTTCGCTATCTTCAGATCGTGCCAGTAACTGTTAAAGCCATTTGGTTAATCAAGAATAAAATGTTTTTCATCCGAAAATGCAACATTTTACCATTTAATAATGTCTTTATTCAATTTTAACACAGACGCGCTTTCCCCCATTAAATGCTGTTTGATTATTACAGGTTTTTTATTCATTTTAACATATTATTAATTATTTTAAATATGCATAAATGTGGACCCTAACCTTTCGTTAAAAATTACGAACAAATTCAGCAGCAGTCATTATTAGTAGAACAGTAAGAGGAATTATGAGTCTTCGATCTCTGTAAACAACTATGATTTTGCATCGATCTCTCTCCTATCGAACGAGCAGTTCAACGTTTGATCACATTTCCTTCAGTAATTTTAGACCTTCGAGTTTCATTAGAAATTCCTCGGATTGAAATTATCCTTCCACTTAAAAAACACATTTATCATACTTCACTACCTGAACGTTCGTTTTTTCGAGGAATTATCAGTAATATCCGTCCAAGAAACATTGAAGGCTTATATATGAATTAATCTAGCCCAGCAGTTAACAAATTCGCATGTCAACTGTAATTTATACGCTAGTAAGTTAAATAAAACGAAAAAATCTGGATTGTCCCTATAATTATGAACATCTAAAAATGTGGAGAAAAACACATTTTGCATTATTTTTTATTAATTTTGTTTCAAATTAAAAAAAATTATCGCAATTTTGGTTTTTAGAATACTAGATATATTAAGTGCACTTAGTTAATCTTGTTCACAATTGCTTTTACATTAATTATTTCAAAATATAAAGTGTCCTTATAAATATGAGAAGGAGTGTAATTAATGGGCGTATAAATAAAGTAAAAGAAATCGTTAAAAAAACTAAAGTGGAAATTATAATGTTAATTAAATTATATATGTTTTACTATTTTTCTCCATATAGTATATTGTTTGGTTTAATAGTATTGCACTTCAAATGATTTGAGTTCATAGATAATAATGATAAATATAAACAAACTCAAGTTAAGAGTTAAATTGTAAAGCTTTGGAAGTTTTATCTTTTAATAAATGTATGTTTAACGTGTTTTTAAAGTGTTTTAATTTTATTACAATAATGAGAAAGAAATTTTGTTTTGTTCCTGAAAAAAAAAAAAACACTGTAAGCGCTATTTTCACCAAAATCTATACAGTTTGTACGACTGTAACCTAAAACAGGTGTATAAATTTTTAGCATGTTTGGATAAGGCATTTAGATGCTATCGTAATTTAAATAGTTTCAGCCAGTAAAACATAATTATAACAATATTTTCATTGTTTCCCTGAAAAAAAAAAAAAAAAAAAAAAAAAAAAATCCAAATTGCATAATTGCATATCGTTTATTTGAAGGTAATATATAACGCGTATATAAATGTTGAGTTCATTCGAATAAGTCGTTTAGATGCTATCGCATTTTAAATAATTTGAGTCCTTAGGACCTTAGGTGACATTGATAAGGAATATTTCCTTGTATCCCTGTAACAAAACTATAAGTGCTGACTTCACCAGAATCTATATGAATTGTGGGACAATAACCTATAACAAGTCTATAAATTTTCTGCTCAATCGAATAAAACTTTTAGACGCTGACGCATTTTTAATAATTTGAGCCCATAGGCTATAATGATGTTTTTTTTTTTTTCTTTTTTTTGTGACCCAGTAAAAAATAATATCAATAATAATAATAATAATAATAAGTGCAAGATTTAACAAAATCAATAGTTTTCGTGCTACGGTCACCTATGTACTACGGTCACATACCTACATTCAGCTCAATAAATCAAAGCCTTAGGACATTATCGTGTACAATTACATACATACACACACACATGCGTTCATACATCAACGTAACAAAAAAGGTAAAATAAATTCAGGAGACCTCAAAACGTAAAAATACATCAAAATCTCAAAGTAAATTTTTTTAATGGTTACAAGACTTTCCTTAAATATGTATGTTCTGAAAATAAAAACAATGAATTTAAACATTCTAAACAACGCGAGGTTTTAAATCATAGATCAAAAGAGAAGTGGAAATTCTAACTATCGAAAAAAAAATATTTTTTCTATTTTAAAGGTGTTTTAATAAAAATTTGTGTACTGCATTCTATAGCTTCTCAAAAATACCTTTTAATTAAATTTTCTTAGTTATAAGAATGGAAAATTGGTTATTTTACAAAAAAGGTTTACCTGTATTTTGTACTGCCTTAAAGTTATCGCAAAAAACTAATTAACGAATTTTATTTTCTGTAAAATTACGAAATAATGTTAATATTAGGTCGTTGCAAAAGTTCATACGGTTCTTTATTGCTTCATTTCATAAAAATACATCAAATCAAATGACAATTTTTAATCAAAATAATCTCCATTACTTTCTACAATCTTTGCCCATTTTTCGGGTAACAAATATAAAACCACGGCGATAGAAGCACTCGTCTTTGGAGGCAATAAAATGATCCGCGTCCGCACGAACTTTTGCAACGGCCTAATACATTATTTGAAGTAAAATAATAATTAATGACTATTGTGTAATTGTGAATCGGAAATCATCAGTGAATAAACGAAAAAAGAGAAAGTACCACAAATGGATTCTTTACTTGTGTGGGAAAAAAAAGCAAATAATAAAATAATCATTTAAACAGTTATAAGAATTAAATAAATTAGAGAATTAGAGATATATTATGAACCAAAATAGTTTATAAAGAGTTTTCTCAGTTAAGATGCTTTTATTTATGAGTTCATGATAGGTTTATATTTCATTTAAACGAAATTTGTAATTATATATGGAATATGTTATCTATTTATAACATAAAAATTTAATTTTTTAAATGCTCTAATATACTGTTAGAGTTCTGGATAATGAATACACAATAAATATTATAAATAAAAATAAATAAATAAATAACATACATAAAAATATCTAGATGAAATTTAATTTAAATGTTCACTTGAATTAAGGAAAAAAAGAAAATTGAGCTCAAGTTTTGAGCTCTTTTTTCACAAATTTCTCACAAAATTTATGTTATTTCTTTATATTTTAAAAGAAATAATCTGGTGTGTCACCCACACGACTTTCTCTTACCCTGAAATTTAATACTATAAATACAGGTTGCAGATTAAAAGGTAAGATAACGAGTACTGTTATGTAAACCTGCGTTAAACAATTCATATTAGGCTTCTGAAGAGTTTATATGATAATTAGTTCTGTGTGAGGGGGGGGGGGCTACCGCCCCCCCTCAACCCCCGTTTCATTAATGCACCTACATTTATATAGAATTTAATTCGGTTATTAAAAAATATTTCTGTTTCTAAAAAATAATTTATTAATATTATTATTTTAAAAAATTATCTTTTATGATAATGCAGACGATTTCCATATTAGAGAAGTAGTATAACACCAAATATCAAAAAAAAAAAAAAAAAAAAAAAAAAATACGATTTTTCTTTTTTAAAAAAATACGATTTTTTTTTTTCGTTAAAAGTAAAAAAAAATCGATAACTTTGTTTTAAATTATCGCATATCGATGGTTCAACCATTCGTTTTAAAGGTATTGGTGAGCTCTTTTGAAAGATACCCATCATGAAAATTTACTCCCCTCGAGGGGGGACTTCCCCCCCAGGGGGGAGGCGAGGCTCCTACAAACACAATTTTTTTTCTCCAGTCAACTATCTCTATTACAAAAAATATATATTCGTTTCATTTGGTTTAGTGCAGTCTATAGACGTTAAACTCTACTTACCTGCAATTTCCCCCATAGACGTAATGTATTAGAATTCTCTTGATTGTCCCTGTACACGAACCATTTGCTTGATCTTAACGAAAAGCTTACTGTAGCAGCCCTATATGATACACATTTAGAATACCAAGTTTGAACTTTCTGCCATAATTTGTTTTTGAGATATGCTGATAACAGACAGACACACACACACACACAGACACACAGACATGCAGACATATACACAGATCATTTGCTAAAAACATGATTTTCGTATTCAGGGGACCTCAAAACGTGTAAATATAACAAAATCTCGCGTTCGAAAATTTGACCCAAAAACAATATTTTCTTTACCTTATGGGTAAGAGAAAGTAAAAAAATTAAAACAATCTTCATTAATTGATTAATCCTTCACTATTGAAAATCCTTTCTTAAAAATGAGCTAAATTGTCTCAAAATAGCTCCGAAGCAATATATACTTAAATTGGAAGTCCCATGTACTCATTTTTCAGTATACTGACATGCTCAAAAATGAGATTGACCAATAATAAACCCAATATCGTCATGTTTGACACGTCAATATACTCAAAATTGAGTACATGGGTCTTCATATTTAAGTATACATTGTTTCGGAGCTATTTTGAGAGAATTTAGCTCATTTTTAATGAAATCATTTTTAACAGTGTTCGAGATTTATTTAAATGTGAAATTTGCATTGCTAAAAATTTTATGTAAAACATTAGATAAATATTTTTTTTAAACCCTGTGATGATGTGTAAAGTTGCGAACTTTGTTAATAATACTATCCTTTAGAAGATAATGTAATTTTATAACGCTTTAAACGATCGGATATACTCAACATGTCAAGATGCCCTGTTGTATAAATAATGCATACACAGTTTTAATCTTCTTCTTTCCATTAAATGCACAAGCGCCTAAATTGCTTTGTAGGGACGGCATGGCTAAATATTTGTCCATGTCACTTTACATGTATACTCCGCGACAAAAAGATAGGTACAAAGGGATTTTTCTTTGATTTTTTATAGAATAGCATTATCTAAATTGTGCTCATCATTTATTATTATCATTGTTACCGGCCTAATTTAGAAAAATTTTAAGACTAAAATTTTTCTAATTTTTCTAACTGCATTCCGCGACAAAAAGATAGGAACAATTTTTTTTTTTTTTTTTTTGGATATGATTATTTTGAATGTGAATATTTTGAATATGATTCAAATATTTAATATGATTTGGTTACGATAATATTTTGTTATGATAATAAATGATCAGCACTATTTAGATAATGTTATTTTATGAAAAATTAAAAAAAAAAAAAAAAAAAAAAAAACCTTTGTTCCTATCTTTTTGTCGCGGAATGTAGTCTTAAATCAGAAAAATTTTAGTCTTAAAATATTTCTAAAAGTGTTAAAACAAAAATTAGTCCGGGAATAGTGTTATTTTGTGATAGTAATAAATGATAAGCACAATTTAGATAATATTATTTTATGAAAAATCAAAGAAAAAACCTTTTGTATCTATCTTTTTGTCGCGGGGTGTAGGATTAAGAAACATTTCTTATAACTCTTATTTCTAATTAAGATGTCTTTCCTGAAATTTCGTAAAAAGATTCTTAGACAACACTTAGACTCTGTGATTCAGTATTTTCCAAAATCAAGTCAATTACATCTTCATTTCAGCCTATACAGATTTTTAAACCATAGAATAGATGCTTATCAAGTTTCACTATGGTACTATGAACAAGTTGCCTCCATATACTCCGATATCAAATGGTCTAATAAGACTTAAAGTGCAAAAACGATATCAGAGCAACATTTTAAACTTAAATCCGTGATACAAAAACATCTGAATATTTCTTACATGGCATAGTACCTATGCCATGTAAGAAATATTCAGATGTTTTTGTATAAAAACATTCAAACATTTTTGTAAAAACATTCAAACAATACCGTCGAACCTGTAAGGTATTTATATTGGATGTCATGAAAATCATTATCACCAATTACTTCACTACTGCCTTCGGAGAGATCAGCATTTAAAGGCAATTGTAATACAAATAAGTAGCCTCCAGATACCCTAATAAGAAACGTTCAAGTGATCCTTAGATTATAAAAAATGATCGAAGAGCGAAACCTCAAACTACTTTATAACTGTACATATGCAAAGTAATTGAGAGGGAATTTAATAAATATCCACGTGACATCGTTACATATTCAGAAAAGATATTTTATGTTAATACAAGATTAAATATTAACCAAAATAAATATATCTTGCTTACTTATTTTTTTCAAAGGAAGCAAAGCACATGAAGTCAGTTAAAAATAAGCAACATAAAGCAAATAAAATTTTATTTCCTCATTTATAACTTCAGTATAAAAAAAAACACGAAGTAAGATAAACTTTTTTTTAGGATTGAGGACTATTAGTCTCAATCTAATTAGGATTGAGGACTATTAGTCTCAAAATCTAATAGTCCTCCGTACTTACACTAAATACTTCTTTTGCCAGAATTTCATCAAAATCTTTTCTTCTTCTTCTTCTTTTTTTTTTTTAAAAAAAAAAAGAAAAGAAAATTAATAATAATCAGTTTCCAAACGGACAGTATCGAAAAAGTTTTTTTTTAATAATGTTGTATTTGGAAATAAAAAGAATGTGTGCAAAATGAAATAAAATATAAAATAAGATTTATAAATGGACAATATTTAAGCTCATGGACTCAGTTTAATGATATAATAAGAAAAAATGACGACATTAGTCTAATGAGATTATCTTTTTTTTTTTTTTTTTTTTGACTGAGGACTATTAGTCTCAATAACGGATTTTGACGATAGCAGTTTTACGATAGTTGGACATTTATCGAAATCGAAAATTTATCGAAAATATAATCGAATAATTTGAAAGCGATGTTATAATTTGAAAAATAAATAAATAAATACAGTAAAAAAAAGAAAAGAAAAGAAAAGAAATAAACAAAAAAAAAAAAAGAAAAGAAAAGTTAATCCCATTAGACTAGTGTCGTCATTTTTTCTTATTATATTACTGAACGGAGTCCACGAGCTTAAATATTGTCCATTTATAAATCTTATTTTATTCTTTATTTAATCTTGCACGCGCACTTTTTATTTCCTAATTTAAAATTAAAAAAAAAAAAAAAAAAAAAAAAAAAAAAAAAAAAAACTTTTTTGATATTGTCTATTTCGAAACTGATTGTTAACAAATTTTCTTCTCTTTTTCTTAAAAAAAAAAAATAATAATAATAATAATAATAATAATAATAATAAAATTCAGGTATATTATAAAATTTTATGGAACAAAATTCGGAAGAAACAGGCTAAATTATTATCATTATTATTATTTTAAGTTTATAAAAACATCATTTTTTGATATGCATGAGAAAATTTAATATTTAATAGTTTTTACTTTTCGTGTGAAAGCATATTTCATTTTATGTTAAAACAAGTTAGCTCATAAAATGTTTTGGCAACAATTAAAAATTTGAATGCCCAATTATGCAAGCGAAGTGATGACGTCATTCCCAAGATGCGTATTTATTTCTTAAATATTTAAATAATTCTTAATTTTCCTGAGAAAAACGGAAGCTGATTTCATGTTTTCTATCCGTAATAAGTAGTTTACACCATAAATCGTACAGCCTTCATTGGACAGATTTTAAAACAGTGAAATAAATATACATACATCTATATACAAATCTTGCTTGTTTAATAGTATAAGATAATCGTAATTCGTAACACCCGTGCCGAAATGAAATTGTACTCAGATAGCGCGCCAACAATGAAAATTGTCACAGACAAAGGAATAAAATGTCAAAGATTCTAGTTCATTCGGAAAGAATAAAATAGTTTTGGTGAAAAAAAAAAAAAAATAATAATAAACATTACTTTTAGGAATACTCAATTTCTGAGCAATTTCTCTCACCGACAATTTATTAGACGAATAAAGAGATATAATATTTTGTCGTATATTTTTTGACATCTTACACGGACGTATATCTAAAGAACAAACTTTCATTAAATTATTTATTTTAATTTTTAATTGTTGCCAAGAAAATTAAACTTTAAATTTTACATCTACTTTTTAAGATAGCACGCGATCGCGTTTTATATAAAAATCAAATCATTAAATTCATATTTTTATTTATTAGTACTAGAGGCCTATTTCAGTCGGTACAGCTGTCGAATTTTTATACGTCACTCTTAATTAGTGCTAAGGGCCTATTTCAGTCGGTTTATTGAATGGGGATTTATTGAATGAAGTCCCCCCAAGGCACAACTTTGACATGAGTCCCCCCCAAGGTACCCCTATTTCATACGGTACAGCGTTGTCGAATTTTTATAATACACTCTTAATAGTGCCAAGGGCCTATTTCAGTCGGTTTATTGAATGGGGATTTATGGAATAAAGTCCCCCCAAGGCACAACTTTGACATGAGTCCCCCCCAAGGTACAACTTTGACATGAGTCCCCCCCAAGGCTCAACTTTGACATGAGTCCCCCCCAAGGTACCCCTACTTCAGTCGGTACAGCGTTGTCGAATTTTTATAATACACTCTTAATAGTGCTAAGGGCCTATTTCAGTCGGTTTATTGAATGGGGATTTATTGAATGAAGTCCCCCCAAGGCACAACTTTGACATGAGTCCCCCCCAGGCCCAACTTTGACATGAGTCCCCCCCAAGGTACAACTTTGACATGAGTCCCCCCCCAAGGTACAACTTTGACATGAGTCCCCCCCAAGGCACAACTTTGACATGAGTCCCCTCCAAGGTACCCCTATTTCAGTCGGTACAGCGTGGTCGAATTTTTATAACACACTCTTAATAGTGCTAAGGGCCTATTTCAGTCGGTTTATTGAATGGGGATTTATTGAATGAAGTCCCCCCAAGGCACAACTTTGACATGAGAGTCCCCCAGGCCCAACTTTGACATGAGTCCCCCCCAAGGTACAACTTTGACATGAGTCCCCCCCCAAGGCCCAACTTTGACATGAGTCCCCCCCAAGGTACAACTTTGACATGAGTCCCCTCCAAGGCCCAACTTTGACATGAGTCCCCCCCAGGCCCAACTTTGACATGAGTCCCCCCCCCAAGGTACAACTTTGACATGAGTCCCCCCCAAGGCACAACTTTGACATGAGTCCCCCCAGGCCCAACTTTGACATGAGTCCCCCCCAAGGCCCAACTTTGACATGAGTCCCCCCCAAGGTACAACTTTGACATGAGTCCCCCCAAGACACACCTTTGACATGAGTCCCGCCCAAGGTACAACTTTGACATGAGTGCCCCCCAAGGCCCAACTTTGACATGAGTCCCCCCAGGCCCAACTTTGACATGAGTCCCCCCCCAAGGTAAAACTTTGACATGAGTTCCCCCCAAGGCACAACTTTAACATGAGTCCCCCCAGGCCCAACTTTGACATGAGTCCCCCCCAAGGCCCAACTTTGACATGAGTCCCCCCCCCAAGGTACAACTTTGACATGAGTCCCCCCCAAGGCACACCTTTGACATGAGTCCCCCCAAGGTACAACTTTGACATGAGTCCCCCCCAAGGCCCAACTTTGACATGAGTCCCCCCCAAGGTACAACTTTGACATGAGTCGCTCCCCAAGGCACACCTTTGACATGAGTCTCCCCCACGGCACACCTCCCCCTCATTGGGAAAAAGAGCAAAAAAGGTTGTTTTGCGGCTATAAGACAGTTTGGACTTCCAACGTTATTTGTTACAGTATCTGCAGCTGAAACACATTGGTTTGATTTAATGAAAACTTTATCGTGGAATTTAGATCGTCACGAATTATTTAAGGAAGAATTTGTCGATATTAACAAGTTTAGCAGTAGGCCTCTGGCACTAAATTAAAATCTGTCAATGTCAGATTTTCATGTTTTAAATAATGAAATAATGTCGTGTCTGTATATTTTTATTTTTACTTATTTTTATTTCATATTATTGCACGCGCACTATTTATTTCCTAATTCAAAATTATAAAAAAAAAATGTTTTCGATATCTCTTCTAACGATACTGATTATTATTAATTTTCTTTTCTTTTTCTTTCAAAAAAAAAAAAAAAAAAAAAAAAAAAGAAAGAAAGAAAGAATTTTCTTTATGTTATTAAAGTGAAACTTTGTAAAAATTTCCAAGATGAATTTTTTTTGTTGGGAATTAAAATTAGGTGCTCTGGTTAAGGTACTAAAATGTTGATTTTTAATGAATATGTGCTTTGATTTGTATTGTGATAAGGAATGAAAGCTAGATCTTTTCAAATTGGACGAGAAAAATGATGAGGAAGGGCTGGATTATTTGCAATTTTAATCCGAAAAATTTGGTTTTAGACCTAAACATTACACCGCACCCATCAGAATAACAGAATTTATTCACGATAGTTTTATAAAATCCGAAATATTCGAAGCCCTTTTCTTGACATCACTAACGCGGACAATTCTGCATGGAGGCCTCATTTTTAAACTCATTCAGCTTAAAATTTCAACTTTTTATATCAAATTCATCCATACTCAAAAATAAGAAAATAGAATAAGAACTAAGAATAAGAAAAGAAAAAAAAAAAAAAAAAAAAAAAAAAAAAACATGATTTTTGAAAGGAATTAAATTATGTTCGCCAAATAATTTGGCGATATATTTTTTTTTTCTGCCAAGGATGACCGACATCAAATCTATTCCGCTGCAACATGTTAGTATCTTATATCAGATACTTTATTTAGACATTTGAAAACAAATTTCACTTCAAATTATGATAGAATATTTATCATTTTCTTTTTAATTAATATATTAGTTGGATATTTATTGTGTAAATATCATCCTTTAAAATGAAATGTTTCTGTTTTCAATCGAATATGGAAGTTTGCCAATTTTTTTCTACTGTTTTGAAATTAAAAATTCAAATTTTGTCAATTTTACAACAAAAACAAAAACATTAAATCATTAAATTCATTTTTTTACTTATTTTTATTTCATATTATTTCACGCGCACTTTTTATTTCCTAATTCAAAATTATTAAAAAAAACTTTTTCGATATTGCTTGTAACGATACTGATTATTATTAATTTTCTTTTCTTTTTCTTTCAATAATAATAATAATAATAAAAAGATTTTGATGAAATTCTGGCAAAAGCAGAATTTTGTTTAGGACGGAGGACTATTAGTTTTTTTTCTTCCCAATTATAACATCGCTTTCAAATTATTCAATTATATTTTCGATAAATTTTAGATTTCGATAAATGTCCAACTACCGAAAAATGATTTCGACAAATGTCCAGCTATCGAAAACGACAACGCAAAAATCCCAGATTGAGACTAATAGGCCCTCAGTCCTAAAAAAACTATATATATGAAAAAAACTAATAGTCCTCCGCACTAAACTAAATTCTGCTCTTGCCAGAATTTCATCAAATATATATATACAGTCGGTAACAAAAGTGTCCGAACACTAGAAAAAATTCCTATGTAAAAAAAGTACACTTCATACGGTTTTGCTAAATAAATCGTTGTCGAATTCTGTTCTTAGTCAGTCTAAGAACACGATTCTATAAGGATTTATTTAACAAAACCGTATGAAAAGTACTTTTTTTACATAGGAATTTTTGCTAGTGTTCGGACACTTTTGTTACCGACTGTATATATATTGAAAGAAAAATAAAAGAAAAGAAAATTAATAATAATCAGTTTCAAAACGGACAGTACCGAAAAAGTTTTTTTTTTTTTTTTTTTTTTTTTTTTTAATAATTTTGAATTAGGAAATAAAAAATGCGCGTGCAAAATGAAATAAAAAATAAAACAAGATAACTAAGTTTGAGTTTCAGTTGGTATTTTTTTAATATTATTTAAAAAAATAAAAAATAAATAAATGTAGTAGTGTGCCGAAGAATGTTGTTGCTTTTTGAATATAAAGAAACTGATCACGGGAATTTTCCTGGACAAAATTTAAGTAAGATTTATGAAGGTATTTGGTAAAATATAAGTTTTTTTTTTTTTTTTCAGAAAACATTTTTTAAAGAATTTATTTTCTTTTAAAGGAATTAAAAGAACTACTTTATCGATCGAAAGGAATCTTGAATAAAGAGTTTTTTTTTTTTTTTTTTTTTAGGCAGCTTAGATGTTATTTGAAACTTTAACGAAACAATAAACATTTTTTGCAACTGATTTTAATCTCAAGTCTTTTTATACTTCTCGAGAATTTTTCTTAAATGCATAATCAGTTTTGGCATTAGATGAATATATAATTTTTTATAGTTTATATTTGATGTTTTAATAAATAAATATTTTCTCATTATTCTTCAGATTTAATTTATGAAAAATTTCATACATTGTTGCATTTTTTAAAAATTTTACGGTATCTTAAAATGCTTTATCTCAAGAAATTTCGATATATTGAATTCATTTTTTCTTTTTTGTTAAACTAGTGATATTTTTTAAATGCTGATTGGAATTTCAGAGCATTAATAGAGGAGAAATTTAACACCATCCTGAATGTTGATCGAAACAGTGCATGGATTAGTAAACTTGCTTATTGAAATTAAATCTAATAGTATCAAATACTGGCATGGTGAACATTGCTGGTGCTTTCAACCTATTTCAATATTTTCTACTGTTAAATTTAAACAGAATATTGTAAATAATAACTTAAAATCAGAATAACATATTTTTTACATTTCTATTGTAAATCAAAAAATACTGTTAACTTCCATTCAAAGAAATCACATTTAATAATAATAATAAAAATCTCGTATTCTTTTGACTACCAAAATAAATCTGCTTTTAAAGTAATTTTATTATTTTATTTTTTACCGTATCCATAAATAATATATTTTGTAAAATGATTTTTTTTTTTTTATTGCATATGCTTAATCTCATAAAACAAGAAATGTTTCATTTAAAGAAGATAATAATTAACATTTTATTAATTTGTCGAACCGTTAAACAAAAATACGGACATAATTTTATAGCAAGAGAAACTAGAATATCAATATGCTTTACTCGGTTGTTTGTAGCAAAATCAATAATAATTTGTCAATCCAAAAGGATTTCTAATAAGGAAGATTTATGAAAATTAATTCAAATTGTAGCAATATTTTTCGATAAAATGAAGAAATTACTATCTCTTTAGCGTTTTTATCAAATGGTAAATTAAGCGTAAAATTTTTCGGTTCCGGATCAAGAAGTATTAAATCTGATTCTTAAAGATAGATTTCTTGCATTAAAATGGAATATTTTGAGTTCATTTACAAAATAATGCGTTATATCTCAATGCATATTTTAAATCATTTAGAAAAGTATTCATGGAATAGGAAATACTTTTCTGAAGCAAGTTTTTTTTTTTTTTTTTTTTACACTATCATTTTCACACACACTACCATTTACAGATATATATATATATATATATATATATATATGAAATTTTATTATCAGTGCCTTCTGTTATTTAGCATGCAATTGCTGAATAATTAATAATAATAAACAATACTTTCCCCATATCTGTATTTTTGGAAAGCAAAAACAGTAAATTTTAATGCTCTGAAAAATGCGAGATACTAATTCAGAGATTAAAAGATAAGAGCAATTTCTAACGACTGATTTTTATTTTTATTTTTTTCTATTTTAAAGGTATTCTAATAAAAACCTATTTACTATGTTTTATGCCTTCTCAACAAAAATTGCTTTTAATTAAATTTTCTAAATTATTTATAGAAAAGAAAAAATGCTTATTTCACAAAAAAGGTTTATCTGTAATTTAAAAGTATCGCAAAAAACAAACAAAAAAAACTAATTAGTGAATTTTATCTTCTGTGAAATTGCTAAATAACGTGAATGCGTTATATGAAGTTGAATAATAATTAATGACTATTGTCTAATTGTGAATCGGAAGTCATCAAAGAATAAATAAAGAAGAAGAGAGAAAGTATCACTAATCTAATTTTTACTTGTATGAAAGAAAAAAGTTAAATAATAAAAAATTTCTTAAACAGTTATAAGAATTAAATAAATTGGAGAATTAGAGATATATTATGAACCAAAACAGTTTATGAAGAGTGTCCTCAGTAAACTATTTGATTATTTCTGTACTGATAAGTACAAAGGATTTAAGTCCAAAAATGTCGATTTTGAGTTAATTACATAGTCAGACTCAGAAAAAAATTCTCTATCGATTGGTATAACGGATTTAAATCCATGTCATTTAGTCTTTGAGAAAATCCATTGGTAAAAAAAGATTCAAGTCAGAAATTTAGCATTAATCTTTGGTTAAAATATTTAATTTAGTTTTTCCCTTTATTAAATGAAGATTGACAATCACTGAATGGTATAAAGCGTATAAACCAACATAATTCCTTTTTCCTAATCGATTCTGCTCATTAGTTTTTAGTTAGTTTAACTTTATTTTTCGTTACCTGAAAAATCAAGAATATGGACTTAAATCCTTTATACTTATCAGTTCAGATTTAAGGTCCTTTTATTTATGGGTTCACGACAAGTTTTTATATCATTTAAACAGAATTTATAGTTATATATAGAATATGTTAACCATTTTTAACATAAACATATATATGTATATGTATGTATATATATATATACAGGGGTTGGACAAATATATTGAAACCCCTTGTGAAATGCTTGTTTGAAAAGAAAAATAGATTTTAATGAAATATGTAGGTGGCGCTGGCGTTTTAGCCTACTGATGCCACCTATACAACTTCGTAAATGCGCTGCACAGCTCAGTCGTTGTCGGAGCACTGTTATGAGAGGTTGTCATTGCATTATGTCAGAGTTAACAGACTTCGAACATGGGCAAATTGTTAGAGCGCGTATGGTTAGTGCTTCCGTAAGCAATGTAACCGAGGTGTTTAGTGTTTCAAGAGGTACTGTATCGAAGATTTATTCCGCATATTTGAAATGCGGAAAAACATCCCAAGCAGCACCGAAACGTTCTCTGAACGTTCAAATATTGTTCTGCAAACACGTTCTAAGAACGTTCCCTTTGAAAGTGTTATAGACGTCTATTTGTCCATCTTGAAGACGTACAATAGTACGGTTCAGGGAACGTTCAATGAACGTGTAGCTATCACCATCGGTGTTATAGAAGCGTTCAGAGAACGTTCTATGTATACGGTCTCAGAACGTTCTAAACATTTTTAGAACGTTTTCAAAACATTATACACATTTTCAGAACGTTCTAGAAAACGTACTGTAAAGGTTCTAAAATACTGTAGAAACGTTCTGAAAACGTTCTATACTCACGTTCTCACAACGTTATGTAAACAATTTTTGAACGCTTTTTGAACATGCTAAAAATGTATTTAATGTATAATAAAATGGAAGAACTCGCAACAATTGTTTCGGGTCGAACGAAGACACGACCCTTCGTCAGACGAACATAATAGGCACGAGTGCTGCAAATACAAGAGCTACGTTGCAGATTTTTTGCAGCACTCGTGCCTACTTTGTTCGGTTGATGAAGGGTTGTGTCTTTTCTCGACCCGGAACAATTGCTTCGAGTTCTTGAATTTTATAGTGTCTGTTTGCACTTAATATTTTACTTACTTATTTTTTTCTTTTTTTTCCCTTCCTTTCCTTTTTTTTTCTTTTTTCTTTTCTTTTTATCTTTTTATTATTTATTTTTCATAAATATTTGTCTTAGTATTATAAAATTTTACATACATGCATTGAAATATGGTATAACAAAAGATAAAGTATTTTGAATATTCTAGATAAATATTTGAATTCAAAAACAAATAAATAAATTCAAGTTCTGGAATATTTTGAAAAGTTTTAAGATAATATGCCCCCTGCTAACTAATTATTATTCCCCCCTAGATATTGCATCATTATAATTTAACAATAGAATATAACCATATTTGGATATTAATTTTAATAAGCTAACGGCTCTCTTCACTTACCGTCGCCGGTAGCCCAAGCCAATGTTATTCTATGGGGAAATTTTCTTTACAAATAACTTATCAACTAATACATATTTTTAAATTCTGTTTTCACATTCAGAAAATTCCCAACTGTTAAATTGACGGACCTTTTTTGAAAAAGTATTTTTTAAATTTTTAATATTTTATTTTGAAATTGCAAAATGAAAAAAATTCACATATTGAAAATTCGTATTTTGCAGCTTCGAAGTAAAATATAAAAAATTTAAAAAATATTTTTTTTAAAAAAGGTCCGTCAATTTAACAGCTGGGTATTTTCAGAATGTGAAAACAGAATTTAAAAATATGTATTAGTTAATAAGTTATTTGTAAAGAAAAATTTCCCATAGAAGAACATTAGCTTCGGCTTCCGGTGGTGGTGAGTGAAGAGGGCCCTTAAGCAAAAAAATTTAAAAATATTTATGTCTAAATTTTGAAACTTACTGAAAACTTTTAGCATTCAAACACAAAAGTATTTTATTAAATTTTAAATTATCAGTGAAATCTCAAATTAATGCCCAGATATGTTACATATTCTATTTTTTAACTATAATGATGCACAATAAATGGAAAACAAAAAATAAAAATTAGTTAAAAGAAGTACACAAGTGTAAAAAATTTAAATAACAAACTGTTTTCTCGTTTTCTTTTTTCTTTTTTCTTTTTTTTTTTTTTTTTTTTCCACATAATTCTTACACATATAAACACAGAAGAATAAAATTTGGATAGTATGTTTTTTAAAATACCATAAATCGAATTTTATATAACTTTAGCATAAGTAATAATTTTTAGCATAAGTAATTAACTAAATATCAGTAAATTTTCCTCAAAAGTAAACATTTAAAATATGAAAAATTTCAGCAATTTTAGAAAAGAAAACTTAATGAAAAATGGTCATGAAGATGCATTACAGATAGTTTTAAAATGTACTCGCATCCAGCCGTTAGATTAAAACCGTATATTTCTTCATGTAGTCTCTTTTTTGTTTCTTCTTTTTTCTTCATTTTTTCGCGTGTGAATAATTTTTTTAAAATTATACATAGAAATATGAAAATCGGATAAGGCGTTCATTATTAAATTATTTATCGACATTTTTATTATTCTGGTGATGATCACAGTTTATACAAATTAGTAATTATTATTTTTTTTTCAAAAATTCCGTTATTAAAGTAAAAGAAAAGTGAACACAGAAAGTAAAACCAGGATTTTGTTTAACATTTGAGGGCATGTGTGTCTTCACTTGTCCATAATGCATCATTAACACAATTTTTCATTAAGTTTTCTTCGCTAAAATTGTTGAAATTTTTAATTTTTTCCAAAGCTTACTTTTGAGAAAAATTAATAATTATTAGTTTTAAATTATTACTTATTTTAAAGTTATATAAAATTCGATTAATGATATGATAACGAACATAACATCCAAATATTATGTCCATGTGTTTATTTGTTTAAAAGTTATGCATAAAAGAAGAAAATGGGAAAGCAGGTTTGTTCCTTTAATTTTGAACACTGGTGTATTTTAAATAAATTTAAAAATATAAAAAATAAAATTATTATTATTATTTTGTTTTTTTATTTAAATAGATTACGTGAAATGTACTTAATATTTTCATATTTCAAATCATGCGTATGCGAAATTTATTTAAATTATTCATTTTGAGTTTATAAATTTTACATACACTATACACATGCAGTGAAATATGACAGTATAAAATGTGGTGAAACATTTTGAAAAATAAATAAATAAATAATTAAAAGTTTATTCTGTAAACAAATAAATAAATAAAAATAAAATAAATAAACTTCAAAATTTAAAACATTTAGTATATTAAGATTCACCTTAGTTACTATTTCTTTTTTAATACTTCTCCCTGCTTTTACATTTCTACAGTGTAATGTAAAATGTAAAGATACATGATTAAATCTATCTATATATTTCTTTAACGTGGATCAGTTGCAATTAATTTTTGCCGAAACGATATAGCAGTGTAATTATTGAAATACCCGAGGATAAAAGATAATATTTAAAAATGAACAATATTTAAGCATGCGGACTCAACTCAATAAACTAATAAGAAAAAAATACGAAATTTGTCTTCTTACATTATTTTATGGAAAACTGTATTTTTAAAAATTGCTTCTTCAATCTTTATAAGCGTCATTTTAAACATAGAAATACTTAAAAGATTATACAGAATATGAATAATTGTCATAAATTGACTAAAAATCATAAACATAAAAATATAATCAAAATAAGAATTATTATTTTTTAAAAAAACAAAATATACCAAAATAAATAAAATGTCATCACCAACATCGCGACAAAAATTTAAAAGGCATCATGGAAATCCTATACTATAACTGTACTTTCTGCGGAAGTATAAAAGTGGGTCTTCAACCATGAATTTTATTTTGAAACCTTTCTTTGAATGATCTTGGTCTCACTATTGCACAATATTAATTTGTTACTAATAATAATTTGGCTTCTGGTAAATTAATATTTTAATTAGATCGGGAATTCGGTATAATATTTATGAGTTTCAAATTTTAAAAGTAAATAAGAAAAGAAAAGTGCTGTAATAATAAAATATCGAACGAAATAAATTTAGAAGTTAGCGTGAAAGATGTAAAAAATTTAAAAATTTCAAATTTAATTTAAAAATATTATATGTTTTTTTAATAAATTTTGTAAGATTTCAATGCATACGTATGAAAATTTTATAAAAAGGAAAAGTAAGTGAACGAACTTATCTGTATCTTGAAGTTAGTATCCGAAGTATCCGAAAGTTAGATTCAAATCTGAATGTAAATACAAAATGATGAGTAAGCAAGTAATAGTCAAAAGTTTACTTTGGAACGGGCCACGCCAAGCGCCAAGAAATACAAACTTCCTGTGCAGCAACAGAGCAGATGGCATTTTACACGTGGTGAAAATTTCTGTCGATCAAGCAATTTATTCAATAACACCCGTTTCTAATAACGATTTTTCATACTCTTCAAAATTTAACCTTTTTAAAAATTATTATACTGAGGCCATCCTAAAAATTTCTTCTATATTTTTCTGCGCAGGTCGATGTCATAAATATTATTTCCTAAAATAATCCATCAAAATTATTTTCCATGGTAAATGTATACGATTTTCATCTCAAACAAATATAACACTAAATATCCAAAATATTCAATTTTATAGTATACAAAATATGTATCTTAAGAAATGTATTTTACATAATGAAAAATGTGAAAAGTCGATAACTTTGTTTTAAATTATCACAGATTTAGAGTTCATCCTTTCGCTTTAAAAGTATAGACAACTTTTTTGGCAAGAAAATTGAAAATTTTAATACAATAGCGAAAGCGATGAACTATACAAATTGCTCATACTTTTTTTTAAATTAAATATTACTAATATAAATAAATAAATAAATAAATAAATAAATATATACATACATATTTAATTTTCCAGGGAAAAGTTAAAAACAATGCTCACTCATGTACGTTTATACGAAATTTTGACCTATTATGACATATTAAAAATTCTGAAAATAATGGTATCACAGCGCCACATATTGAACGATTTATTAACAAATATAATCGCCACCAGTTTAGGTCATAGTCTAAGTAAACCAAGTTTGAATAAATTACGTTCATTAGTTCGTGAGATACAGCATCCATAAAATTTTAAAATTTATTAATTTAATCATAAAAATTTAATCAACACAGGTTTTTATAATTAACATTTTTATATATGAAATTTTGTACATTTTTCACCAAAAAATGCTGAAATACAGATATCTGAAAAATCGCAGAAAGCAATATAGCAGCACCATCCGTCGGTGGATATATACGGAAACTGAAGGAGCACATTTTGACATTATATATATGTCTCACATACAAGGTTTGATAAGTATTCGTATTATAGAAGGTGAGGTACGGGCTTCCCGTAAGTTGAAACGTAACAGTGCCACCTGTCATTTGATATGTACTCGAAGTGAATCAGTAAAATTTATGTAATATCTATTTCACGTACCAAATTTAGAGCATTTATAAATCATAGAAAATGAGCTATTGCGTTCCGTTCCCTTGAATAAAATTAAATTGCAGCATACCAGTGCCTCCAATTGTCCGATATGCAAGCAAAATTATTCTGCAAAGTTTTATATGATATTAATTTTACATACCAAGTTCAGTGTATTTAAAATTATTTATATCACAAAAACTGAATTATTGCCATTACGTTAACGGGATTAAATTGCAGGAGAGCAGCGCCATCAGTTGGTCAATATATGCACCCGAATTAAATCAGCGTAGTGTTACATAATATCTGTTTCACATATTAAGTTTGGTGCATTTGTGCACTGTAGAAGCTGAGATATAATCTGCCCATAAAAGGAAGAATTTACAGAATAGAAGCGAACGCTATCTGGTGATACATTCCAGAGGCTAATGAGCACCAAAGCTGATATTTAGGTCAATATCTAATTAAATATTCTGATATTTAGCAAATTAGTGTAAAGTCCAACTAAACATCAAGTTTGGTTAAGTTCTGTCCATTGGTTTGTGAGATACAGCGTCCACAAAAGTTTGATATCACGCGCACACACACACACACAAAAAAAAAAAACAGACAGACTGGCATTTTGAAAGAATGATAGAATTGTGTTCTGGACATCTCAAGAGTGTATAAACCCATGGAAAACCGGAGATCAAAAATTACCAATTATCCAACACATTTTTCTTGGTATATACAAAATAATATTAATAATAATAATAATAATAAATAAATAAATAAAATAAATTAATTTTTCGCAACTTAATTTATTAACAATTTAAAAAGCAAATAATAATGAATATCTGCGAAAGTAATCTGGAGTAATGTGTTTGACAGAATTCAACAACATAAAACTTAAATAAAATTATAAATAATTATCATGATTATAATAACATATAATTAAAGTTTAAAATTTTGTAATTTTTTCTCGCATCTCTATTACATTTCAATGATTATTCCACATGTCAACAAAATTTGAAACTGAAAATAAGGAAAAAAAACTGAAAAAAAAGGCATTTTCTCTTATTCGTTATAATTACACTGTGACAGAACGTGCTACGACGGTGATACACTTGAACGTTTTTCATAGAACTAGACTTGAACGTTTTATAGATGGTACAAAGCAAACCTTTTCAGAACGTTCTAAGTAATACTATTTTAGAACGTCATATCGAACGTTCTCTTGACACGAAACACGGTGTTTGAACGACTGTAACCGTTATTAGACGTTCACAGAACGTTCCCGTGCTACTTGGGATCATCCGCTAAATCACAGCGCGGACGAAAGTGTGTGCTGAGTGATCGTGACAGACGATCATTAAGGAGGATTATCACGTAAAAGAAGAAGACCACAGCTGCAAAAGTTACTGCTGAAATGAATGTCATGTTACCAAAGCCTGTGAGTACCAAAAGAATTCGAAGGGAGCTTCATAAACAGGGAATTGCTGGCCGTGCTGCAATTGAAAAGCCATTCATCAGTGATGTTAATGCCCGCAAGAGGAAAAAGTGATGTTTAAGTCATAAAGCCTGGACTATAGAGCAGTGGAAGAGAGTCATATGGTCCGATGTGTCTTCTTTCACATTGTTTCCCACTTCTGGCCGAGTTTAGGTCTGGAGAACGCCATCTCAAGCCTATAATACAGACTGCTTGTTGCCAAGAGTGAAAAATGGCGGGGGTTCTGTGATGGTTTGGGCAGCCATATCGTGGTCCTCTGCTGGCCCCATGATAACTCTGTCAGGGCGCATTACAGGGCGACTTATGTCCATCCCATGGTACAAACTTTGTTCCCCAATGGTGATGGTGTCTTCGAAGATGACAATTCCCCCTGCTCACAGAGCTCACATTGTACATGACTGGTTTTCTGAGCACGAGGATGATTTTTCGCATCTCCCCATGCCACCACACTCACCAGACCTGAATATTATCGAACCTTTGTGGTCTACATTGGAGCGGAAAGTGCGTTCTCGCTATCCACCGCCAACATCGTTATCTGAACTTGCCACCGTTTTGCAGGAAGAATGGTACAATATTCCCTTGGCAAACATACAGGAACTGTATTTATCCATTCCGAGAAAACTGCAAGCTGTTTTGAATGCCAACGGGTTTCCTGCACCACATTAGGCAAGGAAACATTTTTTTTTTTTTTTTTTTTTTTGAGGTGTTTCCATATTTTTGCCCAACCCCTGTATATACTAGCAGACCCGGCCACGCGTTGCTGTGACTAAGTTATACGTTGAATTATACGGCTGTAAACTATTTAGTACAGGCAAATTACTATTTACGAACAAAGACGAAAACGTTGTAGCCGATGTAAAAACCCACAGGGTTGAGATTTGAAACTTAGGTCAAAATTTGGAAGCGATTGATAAAAATTTTCGTAGTGTTGATATTAAGCACAAATTAATTTTATTGTAGGGTCCTATAAATTTTAATGGAGAAGTGATATATATTATTTCTAATGCTACTTTGGATAAAATTGCTAAAATGACTAATATATAAATTAAATTCTATTAAAATTCTATTAAAATAAAAGTATAAAAGAAACAGACGATTTTAAAATCAATTTTTATGGAGGAGTGAAATATAATATATGCTATAATGGATAATTTTACTATAAAATGACCTCATCATTTTAAATATTTTAAAGAGGGCAACAGCTGTAGTTATAAAAAGGAAAACAATAAGGCTAAACCAGAAAAATAAGTAAATTTGATAAATATTTTAAAACTTTAAAATTGGAAATCTTATGAAATATTGGACATTTAAAGTAAATACATGTATCATTTTAAATAGAAAAAGATTTTGGAAAAGTTTAGTGTATTTTAACGAAGTGATGAGAAGTTTTTGAGTATGTTAAAATTTTAATAGTAAATTCAAGTTAATAAAGATGGGAAGCATTGAGGATTAAGATAAGAATAATTATAAGATAAAAAAAAAAAAATTGTATACCATGCTTTTAAATTTTAATATACTAATAATATACTAATTAAAAGGAAAATGATAAATATTCTATCATAGTTTGAAGTCAAATTTGTTTTCAAATGTCTAAATAAAATATCTGATGTAAGATACTAATATTTTGCAGCGGAATAGATTTCATTTCTGTCATCCTTGGCGCAAAAAAAAAGAATATCGCCAAATTATCTGGCGAAAATATTTAATTCCTTTCAAAAATCATGGTTATTTTAACAACTTATATTAAAAGAGTAATGAATAATATGAAACAATATTTCGTACAATACATATTACATGTCATACATACGTACAATGAATAATACATATTACATTTCGTACAATGCATGCATCTGGCATGTATATTTTCGTGTTACGCTTTTGATCGCCAAATAATAATAATAATAATAAAAAAAGCCAAGGGCGACAGAGTTTTGAAATTTAGAATTAAAATTTTGTCAATTTGACAGCAAAATAATTCAATCTAACACCCACGATAACTAATACATATCTATACCCAAATATAAGGATTAAAATCGGGAAATAAATTTCCTCGATTTTTAATAATTTCTTACAAAAAATTCAGTGGGCAATTAACATAGGAAATCTTTTCTTGGCTGCACAGACGGTCAGTGAGTCACACTTCGCTTGCGTATAGAACTCATAGATATAGTATAGCATATATAGAATAGAGTGATCATTAGGGAGAAAAAAGTTATTCCTTTTCATTTGGGAAAAGACGACGTTTTTACCAAAATATGGCCGTCTTTCCCCGAGTGAATACACACGGGAATACATACTAATATTTTAGCAAATAAAATTTATGAATAATTTATTTACTAAAGGGGAATGGAAGACTCCAGATACAGTTTCAAATTCATATTTCTTTCTTTCTTTTTTTTCTTTTTTTTTTTTTTTTTTTCAATACCACTTAATGGCTGTTTCCAAAGCTTTTATTTATTTTATTTTTTCGGCATCAAAAATCTTTGTACGATAACATGGGGATGAGAGATCTATATATATTACTATATCTATGATAGAACTACATTAGCACTTTATCAATGTGTATAAAATAGATTATGACGTCAGTTTTCGTGAGATGCATAATTTAACTTTTTATAATTTTTTAACGTTCACGTTTGATTAAATGTATTTATTTTTATGTCGAAAGAAAATGAACTCGTATTTTTTTTTTTTTTTTTTTTTTGGCAACAATTAAATTAATGGAACTCACAGATATTTTGGAGCAACTTTAATAAAGGTCTATAATTAACAAATAATTGCAATAAAACAATATTGTAGCAATAAATTGAGATAAAAACTATCCTATCTCTCAAGTTGGACCAAACTGAACAGAGTGTGCAAAATTTCATTAAAATCGGTTCCTTAGTTTAGGAGTTTACCCCGGACAAACATTGTGACACGTAATTTATATATATATACAGATATATATATATATATATATATATTATTAAAGTTCTAATATACTGTTGTACTGGATAATGAATACACAATAAATAAACAAAAGACATTTCAATAAATAAATAAACAAAAAATATGCATAAAAATGTCTAAATAAAATTTAATGTAAATGTTCACTTAAATTAACGAAGAAAAGAAAGTTGAGAACAAGTTTTGCTTACACTTTTTCACGAATGTACCTTGTAATTTATGTGATTTATGTTATTAATTTTATATTTTAATAGAAAAAAACAAACATTAGAACGATCTTGTTTAATCAAATTGCCCTTGTGGATTTATTTTAATGTGAGATTTTCATTACTAAAAATTTCATGTAAAGCGTTTGTTAAATATTTTATAAAACCCTGTGATGATGTGTAATGTTGCTAACTTTCTTAATAATACTATCCTTAAAAGATAATGTAATTTCATAATGCTTTCAAAGATCAGATACATTCAAAATAACAAGATGCCCTGTTTTGTAAATGAATCATGCAAATTTATAATCTACTTCTTTATAGTAAATATAAGAGCGACGAAATTGCTTTCAAGGGAAGGCATATTTATCCATGCCATTTTCCTTGTAGGATTGAGAAGCATTTCTTGTAACAGTTACTTACAATTAAAATGTCTTTCCTGAAATTTCGTAAAAAGACTTTTAGATGACACTCTGCGTTCTGCGATTCAGAAACATTTTCCAAAGTTAAGTCAGTCACAAGTTTCATGTTCAAAGAGAAATAAAATATTAAGTAAAATAATCTATGCCTTATAAATGTAATTTTATTTTTCAACATTCGTACTAATTAAGGTATTGCAAAGTTTAAGAAAAACAAGATATCGAAAATAAAAATGATAATTTGTATGTTTCAAGCATCACAAAACTTTTTTCTACAATTTTCAATATAGAATCCTGCTAAATAAAATATTTATGAAAATTATTTTTCATGTTGAGTGTAGACGATTTTCATCTCGCAGAATTATAACACTAAATGTCGAAAAAAAAGCGAAAAATTAGATAACTTTGTTTCTATTTATCATAGATAAATGGTTCATGCATTCACTTTAAAAGTATTGACGTATTGTTTTGAAAAGTACTTATATTGCAAATTATCACACACAGACGGTAGCTATGCCTCTGCATGTACGGAAAGTTTATCCTGATTCACTATTATTATTAAAATTTCTTTATTTTATTTAATGATATATAAATTTTTTATTTCATAAAAAAAAAAAAAAAAAAAAAAAAAAAAAAACACCTTCTCGAGCATTTTTACAGTAAACTCTGTCATGTTTTTTATTTGAATAAGTGTGATAGGACGAGACGACAGCGCCACCTCTTGAGAAATGTGTAGCATAAACTAACTTGCACCAACTTAAGCCATGGACTTGACAAATATAAACTTATATAAAATTCACTGATTCATTCGTGAGATTCAGCGTTTAAAATATTTTTGTAAGACACAGAGAGACAAACAGACGTTTTATAAAAATGATTAAATCATTTTTATTACATGTAAATTCATTGAAATTTTGAAAAATATTTATATATATTTTTTAGTAAATATTTTAATAATTAGTAGTGAATATTTCTGTAAATATTTATGGAATTCCTTGAAGCTAATATGTGTTATTGAAGTTTACTATGGAATGTTCCGTATCGAAAATGGAGTAAATACCACCTCTATTTTGTATACAGATACACCAGAAAGCATTCCAAATGTATGAGTTCTATTTGCGTTATTTTTAAAAACTATCTTTTTACACCATTATTTTCCACAAATCATAATGTAATTGACATTAATTATACACATACATAAAAAAGTTTTATATAGTATGCAGTACGATTAGCAGTAAGAGTCATATGTTCACATAAAAATATTCATATACTTTAAGGGCTGAAACCGGAAATTGCTGCAATTGCATTTAGACTTTATTAATCGTTTTGAGCGCTCTCTAACTCTGTTTATGAAATATTATGAACTCAGTTAGTTTGTTTGTCTCATTTTTGTCCGTGGCGGAATCAAATTTACAAAATACATTGACAGTTAAACGAGCCAAAAATATGTGTAGTTGGACAGTCTTATTAACCTATGCTATCCACATCGTTTTCAGTTCTTGTTTAAATTTAATAGCAGTGTTGTATTACTACCAAAATTAATTTGATTTCAAAGTAATTTTATTCATAAAATCATTAGCTTATAAAATATTATTTTTTACTGTATTCAAAAATTATATCTTAAGCAAAATAATATTTTTTGAAACGCATAATGCTTAATCTCATAAAAACAGAAAATTTATATTTAAAACGATAGAAAAATTATCAGTTTAATAATTTGTTGAATCGTTAAACATAAATAGGTACACAATTGTATAGCAAGAGAAATTCGAATATCAATATGATTTACTCGGTCGTTTGAAAGAAAAATCAATAATAATTCGTCAATCCAAAAGGATTTCTTATATGGAAACTTCATCATAACTAATTGAAACGGTAGGAATATTTCCCGATAAAATGAAGAAATTGCCTTCCCTTTAGCCTTTCTACGAAATTATGAATTAAGCATAAAGATTTTCGGTCTCTGATCAAGAAATATTGAATGTGATTCTTACATATAAAGATATATTTCTTGCATTAAAATGAAACTTTATAGGATGATTCCCAAAATAATGGGCTATATCTCAATGCGTATTTAATTTCATTGGAAAAGAAATAAGATTTAATTTATATGAAATATAAAATGGTTTCTTGAAACAAATTCGTTCCACTATCATTTACAGATATATACATGCAATTTTGTGGTCAGTGTCTTCTGCTAATTAGAGTGCGACTACTCGATAGGACTGGGAAACGGAGGATACTTAAAAATTGACTGCCATACACGTACAGACGATAACGAAAGTCTCAGAACACTAGCAAAAATTCCTATATAAAAAAGTACACTTAATACAGTTTTGTTAAATAAATCCTTGTCGAATCCTGTTCTTAGTCAGTCTGAAAAAAGGATTCGACAAGGATTTATTTAACAAAACTGTATTACGTGTACTTTTTTTTACACAGGAATTTTTGCTAGTGTTCGGAGACTTTTGTTACCGACTGTATGTATGACGTATTAAAGCTAAGTAAACACAAATGTGTTCTTAAAATGTCAAAGTGAGTTAGGAGCGGTATCAAGGTTTTATGCCATTATTATTATTATTATTTTTAGTTCCCCATCATACTATAGGTATGGGGAACTTAGGTAATCGTGAAAATTTTCGACCTCGGTTTTTTTACTTTTCTACATGTTTTCAGATGTGAGGAATACGAAAATGACAAAATTTGCATGGTGTCTGTCTCTAGGGTGTCTGTTAGTCCGTTAGTCCGTTAGTCCGTTAGTTCGTTAGTTTGTTAGTCTGTGTACACGATATCTCAAGAACAAATTGTCGCAGAGAGGTCAGATCAGTTTTAAAATATTAATTTCGACACTGGCAAGAACCCTATTCATTTGCAACATTCGATTTTAAAAACTTCGTAAGTTATTAGAAATTTACGATTTTCTTAACATGGGAGAATAGGACAAAAATTCACTTAAACGTGCATTAAATGTAAACTTTTTACTCTAAAAATGTCAGACGAGTTTTAAAATATCCGTTTTGATGTCGGAATGAACATCAGTAACTATAAATAGCTACTTTGAAATTTTCGCAAGTTATTGGAAATTTACGAATTTCTTAACATGGCAGTATAGGGGAAAATTTCACATAAACGTCAATTTTGAGCGATATTTTCATCGTAAAGATGTCAGACTACTTTTGAAATGTTATTTAGGACACTGGCATGAATATTAATAACTATGAATTTTCAAATCTAAAAATTTCGTAAGTTATTGGAAATTTACGAATTTCTTTACATGGGAGAATAGGACAAAAATTCATTTAAACGTACATTAAATGGAAACTTTTTACTGTAAAAATGTCAGACCAGTTTTAAAATATCAGTTTTGATGCTGGAATGAACATCAGTAACTATAAATAGGCTACTTTGAAAATTTCGCAAGTTATTGGAAATTTACGAATTTCTTAACATGGCAGTATAGGGAAAATTTTCACATAAACGTCAATTTTGAGAGATATTTTCATCGTAAAGATGTCAGACTTCTTTTGAAATATTATTTAGGACACTGGCATGAATATTAATGAATATGAATTTTTCAATATAAAGATTTCGTAAGTTATTGAAAATTTACGAATTTCTTAACATGGCAGAATAGAGAAAATTTCACATAAACGTCAATCTTGAGTCATATTTTCATCGTAAAGATGTCAGACCACTTTCGAAATATTATTTAGGATACTGGCATGAATATCATAGACTATGATTTTTCCAATTTAAAAAATTCGTAAGTTATTTGGAATTTACGATTTACTTAACATGTCAGAATAAGGCAAAATTGAGCATAAACTTCCATTTTGAGGATCCTAAATACATTAGACAACTTCAAAATCACGTTTATGATATTTGTTTGAACATGATTGAATACAAATATTCTACTAGGAAAATTTCGTAAATTATTCGTAATTTACGATTTTATCAACATAGCGAAATTGTAAATTTTTCATATAAATATGAATTTTGAGGATTATTGCATTGGAAATAGTAGCACGAAAACTAAACAACGGAATTGACCCCGATAAAATAAATTAATAGATTGGAATAAGATAAATATGTCGAAGTTAACGGTAGATACCTATTAGGCGGGGATTTCATTCTGTCACTGTATCAAGCTTTGGTCAAATTCATTTCTTTTAACATGATTATATGTAATATGTCTCGCACTAGAAATTTATGAGAACATAAATAGGATGGGGAACTGAGCAGAGTCCACCTAATCCAACTAGTTTTTTTTTTTTTTTTTTTTTAACTGGAAAAATGTTTTAAAATTATAATTTTCATTCATTTGTTTGTCTAAATTTATATTTGTTTCAATATAGCAACCAGCATAGTGGAAGAAGGCTTTAAGTATGTATATTTGTAAAACCTCTCAGGATTATATAATTATTAGTTCCCCATCATACTATAGGTATGGGGAACTTAGGTAATCCGTGAAAATTTTCAACCTCAGTTTTTTGACTTTTTTACACGTTTACAGGTGTGAGGAATCTGAAAATGACAACATTTGTATGGTGTCTGTGTGTAGGGTGTCTGTTAGTGTGTTAGTGTGTTAGTCATTTAGTTTGTTAGTCTGTGTAGACGATATCTTACGAACAAATTGTCGCAGAGAGGTCAGATTAGTTTTAAAATATTAATTTCGACACTGGCAAGAACCCTATTCATTTGCAACATTCGAATTAAAAAACTTCGTAAGGGATTAGAAATCACGCTTTTCTTAACATGGGAGAATAGGACAAATATTCACTTAAACGCGCATTAAATGGAAACCTTTTACTGTAAAAATGTCAGACCAGTTTTAAAATATCAGTTTTGATGCCGGAATGAACATCGGTAACTATAAATATGCTACTTTGAAAATTTCGCAAGTTATGGGAAATTTACGAATTTCTTAACATGGCAGTATAGGGAAAAATTTCACATAAACGTCAATTTTGAGAGATATTTTCATCGTAAAGATGTCAGACTACTTTTGAAATATTATATAGGACACTGGCATGAATATTAATGACTATGAATTTTCCAATATAAAAATTTCGTAAGTTATTGGAAATTTACGAATTTCTTAACATGGCAGAATAGAACAAAATTTCACATAAACGTCAATCTTGAGGGATGCTTTCATCGTAAAGATGTCAAACCACTTTCGAAATATTATTTAGGATACTGGCATTAATATCATAGACTATCATTTTTCCAATTTAAAAAATTCGTATGTTATTTGGAATTTACGATTTACTTAACATGTCAGAATAAGGCAAAATTGAGCATAAACTTCCATTTTGAGGATCATAAATACATTAGACAACTTCAAAATTACATTTATGATATTTGTTTGAACATGATTGAATACAAATATTCTAATAGGAAATTTCGTAAATTATTCGTAATTTACAATTTTATCAACATAGCGAAATTGTAAATTTTTCATATAAATATGAATTTTGAGGATTATTGCATTGGAAATAGTAGTATGAAAACTAAACAACGGAATTGACCCTGATGAAATAAATTAATAGATTAGAATAAGATGAATATATCGAAATGAACGGTGGATAGCCTATTAGGCGGGGATTTCATTCTGTCACCGTATCAAGATTTGGTCAAATTCATTTCTTTTCACATGATTATAATATGTCTCGCACTAGAAATTTATGAGAACATAAATATGTTGGGGAACTGATCAGAGTCCACCTATGCCAACTAGTTTTCGTTTATTTCCGCTATCTTTTATGTACAAATATAGAAAAAAAGTCAGTTATATTTAAATATTATAACTTCAATATAAAAATTGCTCATTCATCAATAGTACAAGGAAAATACATATTACATTTACTGTTACCTTAAAAAGACAAAATACCTATTCACTTTAATTACTTTTATTGAGACCTTCTTTAACACTTTCCAACAAGGTTACAAAATGTTAATTACTTCGGATTGTCTGTCTGTCTGTCCGACTGTCTCTAACCGCTCTAAGTCCCGGAAATATTTATTGAATTTCTTGAAACAGATATCTGTTATTTACGTTCACTATCGGATGTTTCCTATTAAAAATGGAGTTTATCTATTTCGTTCCCGTAACGGCCGAAACCGCCCAAAAGCTCTCAGTCCCATTCCGGCCCTAAAACGCCTGAGATCGTTCATCCCCCCTTTTCGCTCTTTTATCTTCGCGATGGTCATTTTTCCGCGGTTACTTGTCAGTGCAGATGACAAGTGGGCGGGTTAACTTTATGGTGACAAGAAGGGATAGGGAAGGGAGTTTTCTTGTCCTAAAGATTTGCACTCTGCAGTGAAACTGGACCAGATAATAATCCATTCTTCCCCTAATCGTAAGGCGTGTTGAAATGACACGCACATGAATAGAAAAAGAAGCCACTCTGTGCTTCCATGGGGGTGAAATCTCGGCCGTTTGTCCGGGATAATGAGGTAGATGAAAATTTCATATTCATGGGACCGAAAGAGTATACCTCTACTGGATTGAGTACAGGGATAACAAAAAGTATTTCAAAGCATTGTGTTCGACGAGAGGTATTTCTATAAACCATACCTTCACTGTACACAAATCTTAAGGAAATTGAAATATGTTATTCAAGTTAACTATCGGATGTTTTCTGTATAAAATGGAGTAAATAGCACCACTGGTTTCTGTACAGGGACACTCAAAAGTATTACGAAGCATTTCGTTCTATGAGAGATATTTCCATAAACCAAATTTTAATAACTTTACTTTGCACGAAGTTTTAGATAATTGAAATATGTTATTTATATGCACAAAAGAATGCTTTGGTTAAAATATAGCATGATTAGCATTAGATTTACACGGTGACACAAAAATATTCAGTTGTATTAAAAGCTATTTATCAAAATTTGATGGAATTGTACCTTCGTTTAAATTAAGAGTTTTTAACACTTTTTAACATTTTTCAAGTGTGAATATGATATCAATTTGTGTATCTGTCTGACTATACTTCTATCTATCTGTCTATCTCTGTCTATTTTTCTGCGCTCTAACCCCCGTAAATATTTATGGAATTTCTTCAAACTAATATATTTTACTGAAGTTCACTATTGAAAATGGAGTGAATACATTTTCCGGTTCGTGTACAGGGACACCCAAAATGGTTCAAAAGTTTTGTGTTCTATGAGAAGCGTTTCTATAATTCATATTTTAATACCTTTACTGTACAGAAACTTTAATGAAATTTTAATATTTTGTTCAAGTTCCCAATCAGAATCTTCCTATGTAATATAGAGTATATTTCTAACTGGCTTGTGTACAAGGACACTTAAAAGTATTCCAAAGCATTGCGTTCTTTGAGAGTTATTTTTATAAACCAAATTTTAATAATCGTACTTTTCACAAACCTTGCTGTAATTGAAATATATTATTTGTATGCGCAAAAGAATGCCTTCTATGTAATATAGTATGATTAGCATTAGATTCACTTTGTTCATTTGATTTCATTTTGTTAGGGCCACACAAAAATATTAAGTTATACTAAGAGCTATTAATAAAAATTACTGAAATTGCATTTTCGTTTACATTAAGCGTTTTAACACTTTTTTATAATTTTAGTGGGGATATGATTTCAATTTGTGTATATGTCTGTCCGATTGTCTACCTTTCTATCTGTTTGTGCCCGGCTCCTAGCGTCCGTAAATATTTTGAGAATTTTTAAGAAATGAAAAAAAACAAATTCACTATGGAATGTCCCCTATTTAAAATGACATTAATACGTTCTGTACAACTAGTTTGTGTACAGGGTGTACGCCCCCCCCCCAAAAAAAAAAAAGACGTATAGAATATGGTATGATTAACTTTTAGATTTACAGGGCTACACTAAAATATTCAGATACATTAAAATCTGTAATTATAATCTAATAATTGCATTTTCATTTGCTTTAAGCCATTTTAGCACTTTCCAAGAATGATTTTAAAACCAATTAGACTATCTGTATATTTCCCATTCTTCTTTCTGTTGTGCGATAACGTAGAAAAAAAAATAATAAATGTTATACGATACAAAAATTACGCACAGTTGGAAAGTGTTACTAATCGAAGTGTACTCCATGATTTTTGTTTCTTTCTTTCTCTCTCTCTCTCTCTCTCTCTCTCTCTTTTTTTTTTTTTTTTTTTTTTTTGAGACAAAGAAATAAATTTTATTATTTTCACTATCGCGCAAGTGTATTTATATCTATTAATACATTCCCACCAATAAAGGTTCATTGTTGCCCGCAGGCTGTTATCGATTTTTCTGAGTTGAAAATGCTTGTTTAAATTATTGTTCAAAATATCGTCATAATTAAAATTACAGTGCACTTTTACTTGTAAACACAAATTTTACAGTTATGCCTACTAGTTATTACGACAGTTTTCCTATATTTTATAGATAAAAGAAAATTGTTATCTTTCGATGTGTAGTGTTATTAAAAAGCAAATAGTTATGTGTCTAAAATTCTAGATGTATTTTAATCTTATGAATCACAAAAATCGTTATTAAAAAATACTGCTTATATATATATATATATATATATATATATATATATAAGCAGTATTTTTTAAACTAATATTTTGTCAGATTAAACTGCGAAGCTTTGTATTAGATATATATTATATGCATTTTAAAACTACATGATAAACTCTAGCTTCCTATGCTTTATTTAAAATAAATATATATATATATTGTTACGAAATTGTAAATAATTGTGTTTATTTTTGTATAAATTCTTTCAAAGAGGCTTAGTAAGTTGATAAAGTGCTAATTTTGTGCGTTTCTAGTCGCTTTAGCGTTGAAATAGCCTTATTTTCCCTTAAAAACGCATTAAAAAGCCCCAGTAATGCAGGTAATGGATTTGGCGCCAAATTTGGCGACTTTTTCCCACCTTGGCGATTTTTTTGGCGACCTTGGCGAGAAAATCCTTATATGGGATATACCAAATATGGAAGCTGTAAGTTGATTGGTTGACCACTTTCTAGAGTTTTCTCGAAAAATCTGGTTTCCATGGAACAGCAAATAAGGAGCGCTTCCTCGCCAAGGCAGTCAGTTCAGTTCAGATCTCAGCCAGCTTCGCTAGTGCTTGCATTGCTCTTAAGCCTCTTTGAGAGAGACTTGCTTCAAGTGTTATTGCTATACAGTTTGTACTGTGGATTTGCAATTGACAGCTGTTGTTTAAGCTGTGGTAACTGCTTGAATTGAAGCTGATAATTGGTTTATTGACCTGTATTTTTCTGGAACTTCCTGTGAATAAATTACTGAATTTTTGTACGTTTGGCCTTTCATTCTCAGACAACTCACGAACCCCCAAGTACGCAACATTTCTGGTGTCAGGAGCGGGGTTGTCTGTGAATGGTGATAACGAGGGCTATGGAACAAGAAATGAAGAAATTTCTAGAAGGTCTCACTGCTCAGATGAATGAGTTAAGATCTGGATTGATAGAGAAAATGGAAACAGGACAAAGAGAGATGAAAGAAAGTATGAAAGCATCGCAAAGAGAGATGAAAGATAGCCTGAGTCACGAGATGAATGAAATGAAAGCCGGACAGAAAGAATTGAAAGACGGCTTGACTGAAGAAATGAAGGAAATGAAAGACACTATGGGTGAAGTTCAGGAAGAAATTAAATCTAATCAAGATGAGATGAAGCGAGAGCTTTCAACGGTGAAAGAATCAATCGAAAGTAAATTATCGGATATGGGAAGCAGAATAGATGGAATAGAAGAGAAAGTTTTGAAAATAGAAGGAAGTTTTGAAGAGAAAGCTATGAAGATAGAAGAAAATGTTATGAAGGTTGAAGAGAAAGCTATGAAGATATTAGTAAATGTTATGAAGGTTGAAGAGAAAGCTATGAAGATAGAAGAAAATGTTATGAAGGTTGAAGAGAGTGTAACGAAAATAGAACGGAGTTTCGAGGAGAAAGTTAAAGAAAACTTTGATCAAGAGCTGAAAGGAAGGTTTTCAGAGATAGAAGGTAAACTGAAGAGAATAGAAGAATATCTGGAGAGAAAAGTGGAAGAAAAGTTAGAATCCCTGCCCCAGGAAACTGAAAAGAAAGAGAGAAGAATCCAGAATCAGGAATTTATTAAGCTTTCCACCTACGACGGCAGTTCCTCGTGGCATGTATATAAAACGCAGTTTTCCATCGTAGCTGAAGCTGACGGCTGGGACTCTACCGCCAAGTCAGTCCACTTAGCAGCAGCATTACGGGGAGATGCAGCCGAGATACTGAGAAATGTTTCTAAAGAAGAAAGGAACGACTTCGAGGCCCTGACTAGAGCACTGGAGCTACGCTTCGGAGAGAAGTGTTCTAAGGACTATAGTCACCTCCAGCTAAAATCCCGTTACCAGAAAACGGGCGAAAGTTTGCAAGAGCTGGCAGCGGACATTCAGAAATTGTCACATCTAGCATTCTCAGACTGTCATGCTGACACTCGGAACGACTTAGCTCTTCAGTACTTTATCGATGCTGTTCGTGATCCAGAAATTCAAAAAGACTCTCCACCATCAGAGACGTAGAATCAGCTTTAGGCTATGCACTTAGGACAGAGGCAGCCCAACAAGCCTCCCGTAAAGACCGCCATACCATAAGAGCAGTCTCATTAAACGATACACCTGCTGGTGAAAATGAAATGAAGAGAAGTATCGAGGAGATCTTAAAGAGATTGCGCAGCCTGGAGAATAAAAAGGAAATAAAGGACCGGAAGATAAAGTGCTGGGGCTGTGGAGGGGGTGGTCACGTGAAGAGGAACTGCCCTGTACGACCAACTATAGGAAATCATCCGTCTTCAACATCACTGCAGGGAAACTAAGAGGAGGCCATCTCGCGGGGCGGAGGTTGCCTAAAATGAAAGAGCCCCAATTTACAGTATTTCATGTTTCATCGATGAGTGGCGGCGATAATGGACTTCCCGTCTATGGCCAAGTTAACAACACCGCCTGCCGGATGATTCTGGACACGGGAGCCAACGTGACCATCATTAGAGCGGATTTGGCTCAAGAACTAAAAGAGAAGATCATCTGGACGCCGCCCTGCGTTAAACTCCAGACTGTGACCGGAGACGAAATCAAAATATATGGAAAAATGAACTTGGCCATCACTTTTGGGGATGCCAGTTACCATCATATGGCATATGTGGCTGATATAAGAGATCCTTTAATCATTGGAATTGATTTCCTGAGAAAATTTAACTTTCAATTGGACTTCAAGAATAATGAACTGCATTCGAGTTCGGAAGACATCGCTGTGTTCAACACTGAAAATCAAGACATTCAGACAATTTGCCAGATAACAGCCAAGTCTGAAATTTCCATCCCTCCACACACAGAGACAATAGTTTCAGGAACACCACCTACAAAGCAATACTTCCGCTATGGACTGATTGAATACCCGAATACAGACAATAGCCCAAGAGGAGTTCTGGTAGCTTCATCTCTAGTTGATCTCTCAAAGAGTACTATTCCTGTGAGAGTCGCAAACATCAGCGATAAGGTCCGAACAGTGAAGAAGGATGAGGTGTTAGCAGCCTGCACTCCTGTAACATGCATCAACCGCCCCACGCAATCAACTGAATCCAAGTCTTCTGAACAATTATTAGCGGAATTACTCAAGAATGCAGAGCTAGGAAAGGAACAGAGATGTGCTGCGGAGAAGCTACTCCAAGAATTTAAAGACATTTTTTCTCGAACACCTGAAGACGTCGGGCGAACGAACATCACCCAGCACAGAATTGATACAGGAAATCATCCTCCAATCAAACAACATCCAAGAAGACTTCCTTTTGCTAAACAGGAAGAGGTCACTGAACTTCTAAATGAAATGCAGAACAATGACGTCATCGAGCCATCAACGAGTCCTTGGGCGTCTCCCGTAGTACTGGTGCGGAAAAAGGATGGTTCAACAAGATTTTGTGTGGATTATCGTCGTTTGAATGACATCACGAAGAAAGACAGTTACCCTCTTCCCAGAATTGACGACACATTAGACACACTTGCTGGCAATAAATGGTTCTCGACGTTGGATCTGAAGAGCGGTTACTGGCAAGTAGAATTACATCCTGATGATCGTGAGAAGACTGCATTCACCACGGGACAAGGACTGTGGCAATTTAAAGTTATGCCGTTCGGATTATGTAATGCTCCTGCCACCTTTGAACGCCTGATGGAGACAGTGCTAAAAGGACTTTCCTATGAAGCCTGTCTGGTGTATTTGGATGATATTATCATTGTGGGGCGGACTTTTGAAGACCATCTACGAAACATCCGAAAGGTGCTGGAGAAACTCAGAATGGCTAACCTCAAATTGAATTCAGGCAAGTGTAACTTGTTCCGTCGTGAAGTGAGCTACCTCGGCCATATCATCTCTGCCGAAGGTGTGAGAACTGATCCTGAGAAGATCTCTGCAGTCGAGAACTGGAGTCGCCCTGAAAATGTACACCAACTACGAAGTTTCCTGGGGTTATGCACTTACTACAGGAAGTTTGTCAAGGGTTTCTCAAACATTGCCAGACCACTGCACAAGCTGACGGAAGCCAAACAGAAGTTCCTGTGGACGGATGAATGTGAAAAAGCGTTCAAGCGACTTAAAGAGGCCGTAACATCATCCCCTATCTTGACATATCCACAGCCCGACAGACAGTTCATACTTGATACAGATGCCAGCCATGAGAGTGTCGGTGCTGTTCTGTCGCAGGAAATTGATGGTCAAGAGCATGTCATTGCCTATTGGAGTAAATGCCTGTCTAAACCGGAACGAAATTACTGTACCACCAGGAAAGAGCTACTCCCCTTCGTAAAAGCCACAGAACATTTCCATCATTACCTCTATGGCAGAAGATTTCTGCTCCGGACTGGCCATGCATCTTTAACGTGGTTGCTCCAGTTCAAGAACCCGGAAGGACAGATTGCAAGGTGGATACAACGCCTGCAGGAATATGACTTTGAGATACGTCATAGTAAAGGGACTCTACATGGTAATGCAGATGCCTTGTCACGGAAGCCCTGCTCGGAAAGCTGCAAGTACTGCTCTAGAGCCGAATAGAAATACCTGCCGATAAATCCGGTTGCCTGCCAAGTTACTGTCTCAACACCATCAGATCAAGATCCCGATCTATGGAGTGACGAAGAACTTAGAAAAGCCCAGTTGGAAGATCCTGACATAAAGCCAATATTACAGCTGAAGGAGACGACCAGCAACAGACCTATCTGGCAGGACATTTCCAGATTTAGTCCCATTACGAAAAGTTATTGGGCACTTTGGGACTCTCTTCATATCAGAAACGGCGTATTATACAGAAAGTGGAAATCTGATGATGGGAAAAGCTTCCGATGGCAGATAGCATTGCCAAGATCAAGATTTCCAGATGTTTTAGAACAACTGCATAGTAGCTCTACCGGAGGCCATTTTGGGGCAATGAAGACTCTGCAGAAAGTTCGGGAACGCTTCTACTGGTGCAAGGCAAAGCAGGATGTGGAGAAATGGTGTAAATCCTGTGATGCTTGTGCGGCACGTAAAGGCCCGCAGAAACGAAATCGAGGAAGACTGCAACGGTATAACGTGGGAGCACCATTTGAACGGATTGCAATCGACATCTTGGGTCCTTTGCCACGGACCTCCAGTGGAAATAAATACATTCTCGTCGTGATGGACTATTTCACCAAGTGGCCTGAGGCATATCCCATTCCCAATCAAGAGGCATGCACAGTCGCAGAGGTCCTAGTGCAGCAATGGGTGTCAAGGTGCGGCACGCCCCTACAACTTCATACCGACCAAGGTAGGAACTTTACCTCCGATGTTTTCAAAGGACTGTATCAACTACTCGGCATAGACAAAACCCGGACAACACCCTTACATCCCCAGTCGGACGGCATGGTCGAGAGGTTCAATCGTACCATCCTGAATAACCTCTCCCTTCTAGTATCAAGTAACCAGCAAGATTGGGACTTGAAGTTGCCATTGTTCCTGCTGGCTTATCGAAGTGCTGTTCATGAAACCACCGGCTATACTCCAGCCCAGATGCTGTTTGGACGTGAACTTCGTCTCCCTTGTGATCTTCTGTTTGGTTGTCCACCCGATGCGCCTTCATCGCCCGAGGAGTACATCCAAGATCTCCAGGCACGATTTTAGGACGTTCACAACTTTGCTCGGGAGCGAATTCACATTGCATCGGAGAAAATGAAGACAAGGTACGATCTAAAGGCTACGCAACATGAGTTTCAGGAAGGAGAGAAGGTCTGGTTGTGGAATCCTGTTCGACGCAAAGGACTCTCTCCCAAGTTACAGTGCAACTGGGACGGACCATACACAGTCTTAAAAAGGCTGAATGATGTAGTGGTGCGGATCATTAAAACACCTTCATCAAAACCGAAGGTGGTGCACTATAATAGGCTAGCCAAGTACCACAAGTAACGGTAATATTAAAAATTAAAAATGTAAATACTGGTAAAATTTGCGCATGCGTAATGTAAATATTTGTACATATTTGTGAATTTTGTAAATATTTGTATATAAATATTTGTACATATTCGTGAATTTTGTAAATATTTGTATATAAATATTTGAACATATTTGTGAATTTTGTAAATATTTCTCACTTGATTTGTATTTCTATTTTATCGTTATATGCAACTTAGTTTTTGTGTTTTAGATTGTGTAAATTTGCTTAGTTTCGCCTCTTGACCAAGGGTTGCACTGCCCGGGACGTGCAGTCCTTGGGAGGGGGGCAGTGTTACGAAATTGTAAATAAATTGTGTTTATTTTTGTATAAATTCTTTCAAAGAGACTTAGTAAGTTGATAAAGTGCTAATTTTGTGCATTTCTAGTCGTTTTAGCGTTGAAATACCCTTATTTTCCCTTAAAAACGCATTAAAAAGCCCCAGTAATGCAGGTAATGGATTTGGCGCCAAATTTGGCGACTTTTTCCCACCTTGGTGATTTTTTTGGCGACCTTGGCGAGAAAATCCTTATATGGGATATACCAAATATGGAAGCTGTAAGTTGATTGGTTAACCACTTTCTAGAGTTTTCTCGAAAAATCTGGGTTCCATGGAACAGCATATAAGGAGAGCTTCCTCGCCAAGGCAGTCAGTTCAGTTCAGATCTCAACCAGCTTCGCTAGTGCTTGCATTGCTCTTAAGCCTCTTTGAGAGAGACTTGCTTCAAGTGTTATTGCTATACAGTTTGTACTGTGGATTTGCTATTGACAGCTGTTGTTTAAGCTGTGGTTACTGCTTGAATTGAAGCTGATAATTGCTTTATTGACCTGTATTTTTCTGGAACTTCCTGTGAATAAATTACTGAATTTTTGTACGTTTGGCCTTTCATTCTCAGACAACTCACGAACCCCCAAGTACGCAACAATATATATATATATATATATATATATATATATATACGATGTATTTATTCGACCAGAAAATTTAGAGGTGTGAAAAAAGCATCAAGAAGATGTGTCTGAAACAATGTTCGAACTAATTCAGAGATCTAAAATGAAAAGCAATTTCTAAAAGACTGAAAAAAAAATCAGTTTTTCTATTTTAAAGATATTTTAATTAAAAAATAAATTATACTTACTGCATTTTATAGCTTTTAATTACATTTTCTCAATTAAAGGGAAAAAAATTGCTTATTTCACAAAAATATTTTACCTGTAATCAAGACTTCGTTAGAAGTATGACAAAAAACTAATTAACGAATTTTATTTTCTGTAAAATTGCGAAATAACCTGAATACATTATTTGAAGTAGACTAATAATTAATGACTACTGTCTAATTGTGAATCGGAAGTCATCAGTGAATAAATGGAATAAAGGAAAAAAGTACCACTAATCAATTTTTTACTTGTATGAAAAGAAAATAATAATAATAAAAAGTCATTTAAACAGTTAGGAGAATTAAATCAATTTTAAATTTAGATATTTATTGTAAACCAAAATATTTTATGAAGAGTTTTTCCCAGAACTTAATTATTTATTGTGTAATTATTTATGCGTTCACGATTGGATTTACTTTGAATTTCATTTGGAGTATGTTATTCATTTATAACATTAAAAAAAAAAAAAAAAAAAAAAAAAAAAAAATCTGATTTTTTTAAAAATATTCCTGTGTACTGTTAGAGTAATGGATAATGCATACACGATAAATATTCAGTAAAATAAAAATATTATTTATATCAAAATTTCTATATGAAATTTAATTTAAATGTTTCTTTAAACAAACGAAGAAAAGAAAGTTGAGAGCAAGTTTTGTTTATTAATATTATTTTGCAAATTTACATTGTAATTGGTATTATTTCGTTATATTTCTATTAAAAAATATTGAAACAATCTTATTTAAATAATTGCTCTTTCTGGATTTATTTAAATGTGAGTTCTACATTACAAAATATTGCATGTAAAGCATTACAAAAATATTTATTAAAACCCTGTGGTGATGTGTAACGTTGCTAACTCTGTTAATAATGCTATCCTTAGAAGATAATGTAATTGATTAACGCTTTCAACGATCAGATATAATCAACGTGCCAAAATGCCCTGTTGCATAAATGACGCATAAACAGTTTTAACCTGCTTCTTTACATTAAATATACAAGCGTCGAAAATATTTTTGTAGAACACAGAGAAACAGACAGACATTTTCTAAAAGTGATTAAATCATTTTTATTACATGTAAAAAAATGTAAATTACATGTAAATTCATTGAAAATTTGAAAAATATTTATATATTTTTTTAGTAAATATTTCAGTAATTAGTAGTAAATATTTCATTAAATATTTCTGGAATTCCTTGAATCTAATATATGTTATTGAAGTACACTATGGAATATTCTGTATTGAAAATGGAGTAAGTACCACCTCTTTTTTGTGTACAGATACACCCAAAAGCATTCCAAATGCATGAGTTCTTATAGAGTTATTTTTAAAAACCATGTTTTAACACCATTAATTTCCACAAATCATAATGTAATTGAGAATAATTATACACATACACAAAAAAGTTTAATATAGACAACATTATGATTAGTACTACATGGTCACACAAATATATTTATATACTTTAAGGGCTGCAACTGGAAATTGTTAAAAATTCATTTAGATTTTATTAATCGCTTTGAGTGCTTTCCAACAATGTTTATGAATGATTATGATCTCAGTTAGTCTCATTCCTCTTCGTTGTGGAATCAAACTGACAAAGTACATTGACAATTAAACAAGCTAAAAAATAAAAATAAAAAAATAAAAAATGTATATTTGGAAATTTTTATTATTCTATGCTATCCGCATGGTTTTCTGTTCTTGTTTAACTTTAATAGGTGTCTTGTATCAATATTCCTACCAAAATAAATTTTATTTTAAAGTAATTTTACATATATATATATAACTATTTATTTAAGTTATAATTATAAATTGTAGCGTTAATAGAAACATCATAATACCAACACCACAAAAATAAAACTGATTGTATCACAGTATAAAAGCTAGCACAGGGTTTTTTTACGATTCATTTTCAGTTCCAATTAAGAGACAAAACCAATTTAAATTACTCAAGCCTACAGGAGGAAAGAGGCCCATAAAACTTTGACAGAGAAAATTGATAAGGTTCTCATTAAATTGTTTATAAATTGAATCAGGAAATAAGAATTGAATTGAAAAGTATAAAAAAAAGACCACAGGAATTAAGAATTGGATTAATAAATGCTTAAAAATAGAAGTATTAGCTCTTCACAGAACATGTACTTCTTAAAGCAAAAGAAGCTGCAAGATTTCGTAAAACTATATAGCTAATTCTAACAAAACATAGCTCATGATCCTATCTTGCAAAAAAATCATTTTGAAAGTGGAATGAATAAAAATATTAAAGCGCATATATATATATATATACATAACATTATCCTTATAAAACCTTTTTTTATTTATCTAAAAATTACCTCATTTGTAATATATATATATATATATATAACATTATCCTTATAAAATCTTCTTTTATTTATTTATAAATTACCTCATTTGTAATATATATTTAAAATTGCACACATTTTAAATTGCACACACACATATATATATATATATACGCATAACATTATCCTTATAAAACCTTTTTTTATTTATCTATAAATTAGCTCATTTGCTATATAGATATATATATATACATATATGTATAACATTATTATTATAAAACCATTTTTTTATTTATCTATAAATTACTTCATTTGTAATATATATATATATTTAATTTCATATACGTAATCTAAAAAAAAAAAAAAAAAAAAAAAAAAAAAAAAAAAGGTTTAAAACGACAGAATATTTATCATTTTAATAGTTTGTTGAACCGTTAAAGAGATATAGATACATAATTTTATAGCAAGAGAAATTCGAATATCAATATGCTTTACTCGGTTGTCTGTAGCAAAGTCAATAATAATTTGTCAATCCAAAACGATTTCTAATAAGGAAGCTTTGTCAAAAGTAATTGAAAAGGCAGGGATATTTTCCGATAAAATGAAGAAATTACAATCTCTTTAGCGTTTCTACCAAATGATAAATTAAGCGTAAATATTTTCAGTTCCTGAACAAGAAATATTAAATCTGATTATTAAAGATATATTTCTTCCATTAAAATGAAATATTTTGGGAGGATTCACAAAATAATGTGCTATATATCTCAATACACACTTTAAATTCATTAGAAAAGAAATTAAATTAAATTTGCATGAAATATAAAATAGTTCCCTGAAATAAATTCGTTTTACTATCATCAACACAGATATATATATATGAAATTTTATGATCGATGTTTTCTGCTAATTAGGGTGCGACTGTTCAATAAGATTGGGAAATATATAATACTTAAAAATTGGCTGATATATACACGTACGTATGACATATTAAAGCTAAGTAAACGCAAGTGTGTTCTTACACTGCCAAAGTAAATTAGGAGCAGTATCAATAATTTATATAAATGTTTTTTCTAACTGGGAAGTTTTTTGAAAATATTTATTTATTTTTTTCATTTATTTGTCTAAATTTATGTTTGTTTCTATGTAGCAACCAGCATAGTGAAGGAAAACTTTAAGTATGTATGTGTGTAAAATCTCTCTACGTATTATAATTATTTACGTTTATTTCCGCTATATTTTGCTTACAATTACAGAAGAAGAAAAAGAAATAATCAGAAATAATTTAAACGTTATGACTTTAATACATAAATTGTGCATTCATCAAAAACACAAGCAAAATATTATTTTGTTAGATTAAACGGCGAAGCTTTGTAATAGATATATACTATATGAATTTTAAAACTACACCATCAATTCTAGTACTCCAAATGCTTTATTTAATAGATATATATATCGATATATATATAAATACATATATATATAGGGTGTTTCAAAATTCAACCAGCAAATTGAGAGATGTGATAGAAGGCATTACGGTCGTGAAAACACATACAGATTTTGACATCATGTGGGAATGACAAAACTGCAATACTAACTACAAAATGTTTTTTAATTGATTATTTTGAAGGTTAGTGGAAGTGTCACCCACTGACATCTTTCCACAATCTACAAGGACGTAAAAACGATTATCGGACGTCTTCGAAGATATCAGATATGCTTTTGGTGTCTGACGTATTGACACACTCCGCGCCTTGACTTACTCCGATTTTTCAACGGGTGTCGCGTAAACGAATGATTTAAGGTGATCCCCGTAGGAAAAAGTCACTCGGTATGAAAACTAGTGTGTGAGGAGGACATGCAAATGATCCCATGCGTTTATTTTACTTCCTTTTTCACCAATTTCATCCTCTCACCGTTATAGATACACTGCGAAATCTCTGTCCCAAATTGCAGTATATATGTACTGGCAGCAGTCTGCTCTGAACATGTATTAAAAATTTTATTTATGGTATATGGCACACATAAATAAGATTTATACGCTAAATATAATGAGAACTCTTCTACCAGCACATATGCCGTAATTTTCTGACTTTTTTGTTTGAGTGTAACATTTAATCATTTATCAATATATATATATATATATATATATATATTAATTTTCCCACACTGAAAATTACAAATTATGTTTTAATAGCATATATAACATAGAGATTTAAATACCATTATACAAAATTGTATAACATTCCGTGTGTACCAAAAACCCATATTAGATAATTTTTCTCTTCAAAACAGCACTTTCTTGCTCATATTAGATTATGAAAACATAAAATACGTAGGTAGGAAAAGGGATACGTAGGTAGATTGTAAAACAGGTATTGCTATAAAATACATTAGAATTAATATATACATATATATATATATATATATATATATTAAAATTTTAGAAAAAAAATAAGTATTATAAAGTTACAAATTAGAACAAATATATATAAAAGAAAAAAATAATAAAAGCTTAATGTTTTGGAAATAAATATAAACTTTGAAAGTATTTAATTATACTATTTAAAAAGAAAATAAATTGTGTAGAAGGATGTTCCTTATTTACAGAAATAATTTCCGCAGTTAATGTTTTAATAAAACAATGTACAGCTATTAATTGAGATATTAGTTTAGAGCTTTTAGATTTAGTTTAGAGTTTTACATTTTTGTTATGCACTTGCCAGGAATTTTTAAATTATAGTTGATTTTAATAAATAGACAAGTGTATTTCGTTTTATAACAAACTCTTCTTGGCTGGTATATAAAAGTTATTCATGGAAACGGAAACGTTTCATATAGATATCTAAACAGATTTTGTGGCACATATATAGACAAATATTTTTGAGGAAAAACATTTTTTTAGATTATAGGATATCGTTAGTTTTTTTTTTTTTTTTTTTTTTTTTTCAGTTGTTGTTGTTGCTATAAAAAATTTCTTTTAATGTTTTACTGGTATAGGCTACATTCTCGTCTGTTAAAAGCCTTTATAATAAATGACTATCAGTCATAAACAACTTTATTAGCATGGAATTATGCAATACATAAAAGTAAAGAAAGGGATTATATAACCCTTATCATTAAAGAAGTTTTTACAGAATATATTTAACGGATAAAATATACTCAACTGCTATTTAATATTTAATTTTTTATGCATCTATTGGGTATACGCAAATAATTAATTTTAATTACCTCCTTATTATATTTTTTCCTAGATGAAATAAGTTTGTCATAAAACCAGCTGCATAAATTTCTATGTTTTAGGAGAAATACATTTAACAAGCAGATATCTACTACTCTAGAGCTTAAAATATTTTTGTTAATTGAAATAAAAGTAAAGCTCAATTTTATCGACTGTTTTCCAAATATATTCAAAAAGTTATTTTAGAATATAGATATTTTGAAATAAGTTTCAAAAACTTTATTTTATTTTTTCACGTGGTAAATTTTTCGTTAAAAATTTAGAAAAATTTTTTCATACGTAAATTTAATTTTATTATTGCACATTATACCATTTTTATAGAAACAGAAAAAAAAGTTAATGCTTTAAACAATGGGAAAATTAATTCGGAGATCAAAAGAGAAGAGCATTTTCTAACGACTGAAAAAAAAAAAAAAAAAAAAAAAATGAAAGGAAAGAAAAAAAAAACAAGTTTTCCAATTTTAAAGGTATTCTAATTAAAAATAAAAATAATAATAAATATGTTTACTGCTCAAATATTTACTGCCTATTTACTGCTATCTGTTCTCAAAAATACCTTTTAAATAAATTTTCTCAATTATAGGGGGGGGGGGGGGGACTGCTTATTTCGCAAAATATTTTTACCTATAATCAAGACTTCGTTAAAACTATCGCAAAAAACTAATTAACGAATTTTATCTTCTGTAAAATTGCGAAATAGAGCGAATATATTATTTGAAGTAGATTAATAATTAATGTCTATTGTGCAATTGTGAATCGTAAGTCATCAAAGAATTAAAAAAAAAACTACCCCGTAATCGATTTTTTACTTGTAGTGGAAAAAAAAAGGTACAAAAATAAGAAGCCATTTACACAGTTATAAGAATTAAATAAATTAGAGAATTAGAGATATATTATAAACCAAAATAGTTTATAAAGCGTTTTCTCAGTAACCTATTTAATTATTTAAGACGCTTTTATTTACGAGTTTACGATAGGTTTTTATTTCATTTAAACGAAATTTGTAGTTATATATGGAATATGTTATCCATTTATAAAATAAGAATTTTTTTTTTTTTTTTTTTTTTTTTAAGTTTTTAATATATACTCTTAAAGTAGTAGATATGTATATATAAAGTAGCGGACATACCGAAAAAATATTAAATAATAATAGAAATAAATAACAAATAAATAAATGAATAAATATCAAAATGTCTAGATGAAATTTAATTTAAATGTTCGTTTAATTTAATGAAGAAAAGAAAGTTTAGAACAAGTTTTTCTTTCACTCTTTCGCCAATTTATCTTGCAGATCGTGTTATTTTATTGTATTTTATCAAAAAAAAAAAAAAAAAAAAAAAAAAAACTTTAAAACAAGCTTGTTTAATTAATTGATCCTTTTGGATTTATTTAAATATGAGATTTACATTACTAAAATATTCATGTAAAGCATTAAATTAATATTTATTAATACCCTGTGATGATGTGTAATGTTGCTAACCCTGTTAATAATATAATCCTTAGAAGATAATGTGATTGAATAACGCTTTCAACATTCAGATATACTCAACATGTCAAGATGCCCTGTTGTATAAATGACGTATACACAGTTTTAATCTGGTTCTTTACATTAAATGTACAAACGCCGAAATTGCTTTCAAGGGAAGGCATGGCTAAATATTTGTCCATGTCATTTTACTTGTAGGATTAAGAAGCATTTCTTGTAACTGTTATTTCTAATTAAGATGTCTTTCCTGAAATTTCATAAGAAGACATTTAGATGACACTTTGTATTTTGTGATTCAGAAGTATTTTCCAAAACTAAGTCAATCGTACGTTTCATCTTTAAAGAAAATTGAAAAGTTAATTAAAGTACATCAATGTCTTTTAATCATAATTTATTTTTCAACATACATACTATTTAAGGTATTGCAAGGTGCGAGAAAAACAGGATATCGAATAATATTAAAAATAATTTTGAGCATCACAAGATTTTTTTTCTATTATTTTCCATACAAATTCCTGTCAAACAAATTATTTAATATATATATATATATATATATATATATATATATATATATATAATAAAAAATAAAAAATAAAATCGATATTTTTGTTTCAAATTATCATTACATAAGGACTGCATGGAACTACACTACATACAAAGAATTTGGATAGTTTTTAATTTAGACATTTTGTTAAATATCTAAAAAATTTCTTTTGTAGTCATTATGAATCTCTAGTAGCGTAAACAGCACGTTCGTTATACCTCATATATTTCAGCAAAAGTTGTGCTTTGAAAAGGGAAAGGAGACGAGTAAAAAATTAAAGAAAAATCCAAATGTTTTGTCTCACCCCTATGAAAAAGTATTGCTCGAAATGCATTTTGGCTGTAGCACGTGATTAAGAGAAATGTTTTCAATATCTTTATAAATGTTTAAGAGTCTACCACATACATTCATGGAGATACAACTTTTTTTTTCAAACATTGAAAAAAAAATTCCATTTTTCTTATTATAACACGTATGGTGCCAAGGGAACCAAGGTGCAAAGACATTTTCAGAAAATTTGGTAAACTTCATTAGACACAGCATACAGCAACTATAATGCAAAAATGATAAATATCTTACGAAATATGAGCAGTTTCACTAAATAATTTTTATCTACGCATGCGCTAGTTTAAAAAAAAAATTCTATTTACATAATTTAATAGCCAAATGTATTGAGAAACGTGTATTAAAATTTCAAAAAAATATCATGTAAATTTAAAGAGTAATGAGAGATAGAATAAACAGAATTTCAGTTCTTTCAAAATAAAAGAGGGTTATTATTATTTTTATTTTGATCCAACCAATGCCCAATGACTATGCAGTGTTCTTTCTCTGTAAATAAATATTGATAAAACCCCCTATCATCTTTCTCTCTTTTTTTTTTTTTTTTTTTTTTGCGTGCGAACTGAAATGCATTTGGCAAGCACATGCATAGATAAAAAATATTTAGTAAAAATTCTCATATTTCATAAGATATTTAACATTTTTACATTCTTATTGCAGTATGCTGTCTCTAATAAAGTATTCCAAATTTTCTGAAAATGTCTTTGCTCTGGGTCTAATATCCTACCTGTTATATTTAATAATTACAAGATAAAAAGAACTTTTTATATACCAGGTTTTTAAATTTTCTGCTGAATCATACAAACGCTACCGAAGGCAGCGGGAACTCGGAACAATTGGTTAAAAATATTAACAAAATAGTTGCTATCGTGCTTTGAGCTTCTATAAAAGTTTCAAATGTCTAGCTAGTGGGAAATTTAGTTAATAATATCTTTTTGTAAAAAAAAAAAAAAAAAAAAAAAAAAAAAAAGAACTACTATTCAAACAACTAAAAATGAAAGAAAATTGGCAGAAAATGGAACTGTAAATTGCGCCTAAAAGTATAAAATAATTTCCTTCGCCAAACAACCTATAACACCACAATTAATCATAACTTTTGAAGTCGGCGCAAAATTAAGTAAAATTTGATTAGTTTTTAAAGGTTTGTCTTTAGATCAGTAGCAACAAATTCTGTTGTCTCGAATGATCCATTTTCATGTTTCCTTTATTATTTTATCACTGTATGCAATTGGTCCATTAGTAGCATCTACATAGAACAGTGAACATTCTTCACAATGCGGTATTGATGTTACTACGAAGTTAGAGTTTCCTTTGCAAATTTGGCATATCTTTGATAACTATCATCCTTGATGGCTTTTGGATTTGGCGATCAAAACGTAAGGATTTTCATAATATATATTGTACGATGTGTTGTTTCATATTCTTGATTAATATCTTGATATACCTTATCAAAACAATCATGATATCCCAAAGAAATTAAATATGTTTGCCAGATAATTTTGCGATTTTTCTTTCACCAAGTACGGCAGATACCAGCATCTTCGCCAACTTTTGCTACCTACGCAATCTTATTTGTTTTCTTGAATCAAAGTAGTTTTCGGCTGTGTTTTGCAGGTAACAATATGAGATGTGTATTTTGAATAGGATTTGATTTTTGTATTGAATAAAGGTATCAATTTTTATCTAATTTTGCGCCGGCATAAAAAAAAAACATACGGTTTGAATTGAGAACCTTCTTTCTTTTTTGAAGTCGGTTAAAAATCGGTTGCAAGCTTTGCAATGGTAACGCTGCCGAAGGCAGAACGGTCTCGAAATATTTGGTTAAAAATATTTTTAATATGCGTTTCCATCTTTTCTGAAATATTCTGAAAGTTTCAAATGTCTAGCTAGTCGGGAAGTTAGTTAAATAAATTTTCTGTTAAATCATATAAACGCTGCCGAAGGCAGTAGAGACCTGAAAGAGTTGACTAAAAGTATAAAAAAAAATTGTCACCGTGTTTTGAGCTCTTCTGAAAGTTTCAAATGTCTAGCTAGTCGGGAAGTTAGTTAAAAATCGATTGCAAGATTTGTACTGGACAAACAAACAAACAATTAAACAAACAAGAATTGGAGTTAATAAAAACATGGTAAAAAGTGGATTTATTTTTGCAATTAAAAAAAAAAAAGTTATATCTCCATGAAAAGTGGCTGCCTCTTAAAAATATATACAGATAATGAGAAAATTATTCTTTATCACATGCTACAGCAAAAATGCATTTCAAGCATTACTTTTTAGAAGGTGATCCAAAAGGTTTTGATTTTTTAAAAATATTTTTACTCGTTCCCTGTTCCTTTTCAGGACACGATGAAATATATGATGTATAGCATGTGCCTTACTTTTCCAAAGTTTCAAGATGATTCCACATGTACTTTTATACATATTTGACACAATATCTAAATTCGAAAGTGTCCAAATACCTATTGGTAGGTAATGTATAACAATACTGAAAATATAATTATGCTGAATATTTAAACACACAGAGGGTAGCTATGCTTCTACCCAAACCGAATTTCTTTCCTGATTGACTATTACTATTGTAAATTTCTTTATTATACTTCATTATTAATATATTTTTTTATTCCACACATACACACACACAAAAAAAAAAAAAAAAAAATCGATGACAGTGTAGAAAGAAAAGTTCTTGACCACCAGATAATTGACATTTCTGATATAACCGATAAATATATTTCTTCAACAATGAATGTGGCAGGAATCCTTTAAAAGTTTCGTAAAACTCCTATAGTAGTTGATCCTTCAAGGAAATCGCTTTTAATAAATTTAACAACAGTCTGGTATCCTTACGGCTACCAAACTAACTCTGAATCTAAAGTAATTTAATTCAAACAATCATTAATGTACAATATATATATATATATATATATATATATATAGTTTTATTAATTATATTACTAGTATTTCATTTAACTATTATTATTTGTATTTCAATTAATTATTTAATTCATAATTTTGAAATTGCTGCTTAAATTTAATTAAGTTTGATTCTCATTTGGTTTTTCACATATTATTTTTTCAGTTTAACCTTTTTCTTTTTTTGGGGTGTTATTGGGTATAGGTATAGCTTGTTGTAAATGTTCAGCAATTTGCATACAGCAAGACAGAAGTAACACCTATTTTACATGCAATATTCATTCTATACACTTAAAAACGTAATGAATTTGCATGTTTCAATTTCAGGTTGCTTGATATTCGTAATCTTTCTTTGTATTTTTTCGGTTTTATCTTATTCAATGTTTCTTGTTTTCATCTATTCAATGTTTGAAAAAGTTTTCAATATATATATATTATTTATCGTATTCATGAATTATCTCTTTTATAAAAAAGGTTTTGAAACAATAAACTGCATATGTGTAGTCTCATAAAGCAAGAAAATTTCCATTAAAAGCGACAGAATAATTATGATTTTAATAATTTGTTGAACCGTTAAACAGAAATAGGTGCATAACTTTATAACAAGAGAAATTGGAATTTCAATATGCTTTACTCAGTTCTTTGTAGCAAAATCAATAATAGATTGTAATCCGAAAGGATTTCTAATAAGGAAGCTTTATCAAAAGTAATTCAAACTGTAGGAATATTTTCCGATAAAATGAAGAAATTACCATCTCTTTAGCGTTTCTATCAAATGGTAAATTAAGCGTAAAGATTTTCGGTCCCTGATCAAGCGATGTTAAATCTGATTCTTAAAGATATATTTCTTGCATTAAAATGGAATACTTTGGGTTGGTTTATAAAATAATGTGCTGTATCTGGAAGCGTATTTTATATCGTTTAGAAAAGAAATTAGAATTATTTTCTGTGGAATATAAAATGCTTTTCCGAGACAAGTTTATTTCACAATCATTTACAGATATACATGACATTTTGAAACTAGTGTCGACTGCTAGATAATTCAAAAAAAAAATGTATAATATTTGTATAAGAAGATATGTATTAAATTACTAATTATTATAAAAAATCGATAGGTGAAATTAATATAGAAAACAAAAACATGTATGTAAGGTTGCGTCATGAGTTCGTAGCGTTCCGTCCGTTTGTCCTTCCTCTTGAGTCACTCGAAAAACAACGGTTTTTCATGTTAATACACTTAATATAACATTTATTGAACAATGTGGTAATTTAATCTGTTACTTTTTTGTTAACACTACCGAATTGATAACTAAACGCATTGTTTCGTTTTAAAGAAAAAGACAAAAAAAATTTAATTTAGAATTATGTCTGCAAAAAATCCCCGCGTAAGTAGAAATTATTCTGAGCTAATCACCAAAACTGGGAAAGGGAAAAAAAAACTTCTTGTGGGGAAGGGGAAAAAATCTTAAGTGGATTACAGAAAAATAATAACATGCTAGATCTTAACCCGTTAACGCCCGAATTAATTTTGCAAAATATTATTAGCTGATTATTTCACTTCTAAATTAATGTAGACAACTGACAGTAAAATAGATTAACTTAAACAATTCTTCTGATAGTTTTAAATTTAAAGCCTATCCCCATTTATTGACGAGCGTGTTCTAGCAAGAAAACTTCGAGATAGAAAAACATCGAGATAACCCAAGTAGCACGGGAACGGTCTGTGAACGTTCGTTTAGTAACTGTTACAGTCGTTCAAACACCGTGTTTCGTGTCAAGAGAACGTTCGATTAGACGTTCAAAAATAGTATTTGTTAGAACGTTCTGAAAAAATTTGCTTTGTACCATTTATAAAATGTACAAGTCTAGTTCTATGAACAACGTTCAAGTGTATCACCGTCGTAACACGTTCTGTCACAGTGTGATTATAACGAATATGACAAAATGCCTTTTTTTTCAGTTTTTTTTCCTTATTTTCAGTTTTAAATTTTGTTGACATGTAGAATAATCATTGAAATGTAATAGAGATGAGGTGGGAAAAAATTACAAAATTTTAAACTTTAATTATATGTTATTATAATCATTATAATTATTTATAATTTTATTTAAGTTTTATGTTGTTGAATTCTGTCAAACACATTACGCCAGATTACTTTAGCCGATATTCATTATTATTTGCTTCTTAAATTGTTAATAAATTAAGTTACGAAAAATTAAGTTATATTATTTATTTATTTATTATTATTATTATTATTATTATTATTATTATTATTTTGTATATACCAAGAAAAATGTGTTGGATAATTGAGAATTTTTCATCTCCGGTTTTCCATGGGTTTATACACTCTTGAGATGTCCAGAACACAATTCTACTATTCTTTCAAAATGACAGTCTGTCTGTTTTTTTTTTTTTTTTTTTTTTTTTTGTGTGTGTGTGTGTGTTATCAAAGTTTTGTGGACTCTGTATCTCACAAACCAATGGGCGGAATTTAACCAAACTTGATGTTTAGTTTGACTTTAAACTAATTGCTAAATATCAGGAATATTTAATTAGATATTGACCTAAATATCAGCTTTGGTGCTCATTAGCCTCTGGAATGTATCACCAGATAGGGTTCGCTTCTATTCTGTAAATTCTCCCTTTTATGGGAAGATTATATCTCAGCTTCTACAGTGCACAAATGCTCCAAACTTAATATGTGAAACAGATATTATGTAACACTACGCTGATTTAATTCGGGTGCATATATTGACAAACTGGTGGCGCTGCTCTCCTGCAATTTAATCCCGTTAACGTAATGGTAATATTTCAGTTTTTGTGATATAAATAATTATAAATGCACTGAACTTGGTACGTAAAATTAATATCATATAAAACTTTGCAAAATAATTTTGCGTGCATATCGGACAACTGGAGGCACTGGTATGCTGCAATTCAATTTTATTCAAGGGCAACGGAACGCAATATTTTCTATGATTTATAAATGCTCTAAATTTGGTACGTGAAATAGATATTAAGTAAATTTTACTGATTCACTTCGGGTACATATCAAATGACAGGTGACACTGTTACGTTTCAACTTACGGGAAGCCTGTACCTCACGTTCTATACTACGAATACTTATCAAACCTTGTATGTGAGACATATATATAATGACAAAATGTGCTGCTTCAGTTTCCGTATATATCCACCGACGGATGGTGCTGCTATTGCTTTCTGCGATTTTTCAGATATCTGTATATCAGCATTTTTGGTGAAAAATGTACAAAATTTCACATATAAAAATGTTAATTATAAAAACCTGCGTTAATTAAATTTTTATGATTAAATTAATAAATTTTAAAATTTTATGGAGACTGTTTCTCACGAATTAATGAACGTAATTTATTCAAACTTAGTTTACTTGGACTGTGACCTAAACTGGTGGCGTTTATATTTGTTAATAAATCGTTCAATAGGTGGCGCTGTCATACCATTATTTTCAGAATTGTTAATATGTCATAATAGGTCAAAATTTCGTGTAAATGTACATGAGTGAGCATTGTTTTTAACTTTTACATGGAAAATTAAATATGTGTATATATATATATATATATATATATATTAGTAATATTTAATTTAAAAAAAATGTATGGGAAATTTGTATAGTTCATCGCTTTCGCTCGCTATTGTATTAAAATTTTCAATATTCTTGCCAGAAAAGTCGTCTATACTTTTAAAGCGAAAGGATGAACCCTAAATCTGTGATAATTTAAAACAAAGTTATCGACTTTTCACATTTTTCATTATGTAAAATACATTTCTTAAGATACATATTTTGTATACTATAAAATTGATTTTTTTGGATATTTAGTGTTATACTTGTTTGAGATGAAAATCGTATACATTTACCATGGAAAATAATTTTGATAGATTATTTTAGCAAATAATATTTATGACATCGACCTGCCGAGGAAAATATAGAAGAAAGTTTTAGGATAGCCTCAGTATAATGATTTTTTTAAAGTTTAAGTCTTGAATAGTAGGAAAATTCTGTATTAAAAACGGGTGTTGAATAAATTGCCTAATCAACAGAATGTTTCGCCACGTGTAAACGGCCATCTGCAGTTGCGCTGTTACGCAGGAAGTTGGTATTCGTAGGGTAAGCATGGAATCCAAAGTCCAAAGCTTCTGACTCTAACTACTGCCTGCTTACTCATCATATTTTGTATTTACTTTACATTCGGATTTGAATTTAACTTTCGGATATACGCTACAGCTCAGGATACAGATAAGTTTTCTTTTCCTTTTTGTAAAAATTTGCATACTTATGCTTTGAAATCTTACAAAATTTAGTTTATTAAAATTTATCAAAAAAACATTTTTTTTTTTTAATTAAATTTGAAAAATTTAAGTTTTTTACATATTTCACGCTAACTCTTAAATTTATTTCGTTCGATATTTTATTATTACAGTTCAACGTTGTAGTCTAAAGTGGCAAACCCATGCGAATTTGTCGCACTTTTCTTTTCTTATTTACTTTTAAAATTTGAAACTCTCAAATATTATACCGAATTCCCCATCTAATTAAAATTTTAATTTACCAGAAGCCAAATTATTATTAGTGCAAATTAATATTGTGCAATAGTGAGACCAAGATCATTCAAAGAAAGGTTTAAAAATAAAATTCATGGTTGAAGGCCCAGTTTCATACTTTCGCAGGCAGTACAGTTATAGTATAGGATTTCCATGATGCCTTTAAATTTTTGTCGCGATGGTGGTGATGACTTTTTATTTATTTTGGTATAATATTTTGTTAAAAAAAAAAAAAAAAAAAAAAAATTCTTATTTTGATTATATTTTTGTTTATGATTTTTAGTCAATTTATGACAATTATTCATATTCTGTATAATCTTTAAAGTATTTCTATGTTTAAAATGACGCTTATAAAGATTGAAGAAGCAATTTTTAAAAATACACTTTTTCAGAAAATAATGTAAGCAGACAAATGTCGTAATTTTTTCTTATTAGTTCATTGAGTTGAGTCCGCATGCTTAAATATTGTTCATTTTTAAATATCATTTTTTATCCTCGCGTATTTCAATAATTACACTACTATCGTATCGTTTCGGCAAAAATTAATTGCAACTGATCCACGTTAAAGAAATATTATATAGATAGATTTGATCATGTATGTTTACATTTTACATTACACTGTAGAAATGTAAAAGCAGGGATAAGTATTAAAAAAGAAATAGTTACTAAGGTGAATCTTAATATTGCTAAATGTTTTCAATTTTGCAGTTTATTTATTTTATTTTTATTTTATTTTTATTTATTTATTTGTTTACAGAATAAACTTTTAATTAATTATTTAATTATTTTTCAAAAAGTTTCACCACATTTTATACTGTTATATTTCACTGCATGTGTATGTAAAATTTATAAACTCAAAATCAATAATTTAAATAAATTTCGCATACGTATGATTTGAAATATGAAAATATTAAGTAAATTTCACGTAATCAATTTAAATAAAAAAAAAAAAACCAAAATAATAATAATAATTTTTATTTTTCATATTTTTAAACGTATTTAAAATACACCGCTGTTCAAAATTAAAGGAACAAACCTGCTTTCCCATTTTCTTCTTTTGTGCATAACTTTTAAACAAATAAACACATGGACATAAAATTTGGATGGCATGTTCGTTATCATATTAATCGAATTTTACATAACTTTAGAATAAGTAATAATTTTAAACTAATAATTATTAATTTTTCTCAAAAGTAAGCTTTGGAAAAAAATGAAAAATTTCAACAATTTTAGCAAAGAAAACTTAATGAAAAATTGTGTTAATGATGCATTATAGACAAGTGAAGACGCACATGCCCTCAAATGTTAAACAAAATCCTGGTTTTACTTTCCGTGTTCACTTTTCTTTTACTTTAATAATGGAATTTTTGAAAAAAAAAAATAATAATAATAATTACTAACTTGTATAAACTGTGATCATCGCCAGAATAATAAAAACGTCGTTAAATAATTTAATAATGAACGCCCTATCCGATTTTCATGTTTCTATGTAAAATTTTAAAAAAAATTATTCACACGCGAAAAAAGGAAGAAAAAAGAAGAAACAAAAAAGTGACTACTCTTTTCTAAAATTGCTGAAATTTTTCATTTTTTCAATGTTTACTTTTGAGAAAAATTTACTGATATTTAGTTTAAAAATTATTACTTATGCTAAAGTTATATAAAATTTGATTTATGGTATTTTAAAAAACATGCTATCCAAATTTTATACTTCTGTGCTTATTTGTTTAATTTTTATGTGGAAAAAAAAAGAAAACGAGAAAACAGTTTATTGTTTAAATTTTGTGCACTTGTGTACTTCTTTTAACTAATTTTTATTTTTTTGTTTTCCATTGATTGTGCATTTTTATAGTTTAAAAATAGAATATGTAACATATCTGGGCATTAATTTGAGATTTCATTGATAATTTAAAATTTAATAAAATACTTTTGTGTTTGAATGCTAAAAGTTTGGAGTAAGTTTCAAAATTTAGACATGAAAATATTTTTAAATTTTTTTGCTTAAGCGCCCTCTTCACTAACCGCCGCTGGAAGCCGACGCTAATGTTATTCTATGGGAAATTTTTCTTTACAAATAACTTATTAAGTAATACATATTTTTAAATTCTGTTTTCACATTCTGAAAGTTCCCAGCTGTTAAATTGATAGACCTTTTTTAAAAAATTATTATTATTATTTTTTATATTTTACTTCGAAGCTGCAAAATATGAATTTTCAATATGTGAATTTTTTCATTTTGCAATTTCAAAATAAAATATATTAAAAAAAAAAAAAAAAAAAAATACACTTTTAAAAAAGGTCCGTCAATTTAACAGTTGGGAATTTTCTTAATGTGAAAACAGAATTTAAAAATATGTATTAGTTAATAAGTTATTTGTAAAGAAATTTTCCCCATAGAATAGCATTGGCTCGAGCTTCCGGCGACGGTAAGTGAAGAGGGCCGTTAACGTATTAAAATTAATATCCAAATATGGTTATATTTTATTGTTAAATTATAATGAAGCAAAATCTAGGGGGAATAATGATTAGTTAGCAAGGGGCATATTATCTTAAAATTTTTCAAAACATTCCAAAACTTTAATTAATTTATTTATTTGTTTTTGAATTCAAATATTTATCCAGAATATTCAAAATACTTGATCTTTTGTTATACCATAATTCAATGCAAGTATGTAAAATTTTATAATACTAAGACAATTATTTATGGGAAAAAAAAAAAGATAAAATAAAAACTACACAAAAAGGAAAAAAGAAAAGAAAAGATAAATAAGGAAAGGAAGGAAAAAAAAGAAAAAAATAAGTAAATAAAATAACAAGTGCAAAACTTTGAATAGACACTATAAAATTCAAGAACTCGAAGCAATTGTTCCGGGTCGAGAAAAGAAACAACCCTTCAACAACCAAACAAAGTAGGCACGAGTGATGCGTAAAAGCTGCAACGTAGCTCTTGTATTTGCAGCACTCGTGCCTACTATGTTCGTCTGACGAAGGGTTGTGTCTTCTTTCGACCAGGAACAATTGTTGCGAGTTCTTCCATTTTATTATACATGAAATACAATTTTAGCACGTTCAAAGAACGTTCAAAAATTGTTTACATAACGTTGTGAGAACGTGTGTATAGAACGTTTACAGAACGTTTCTACACTATTTTAGAACGTTTACAGTACGTTTTTTAGAACGTTCTGAAAATGTGTATAATGTTTTGAAAACGTTCTAAAAACGTTTAGAACGTTCCGAGACCGTATACATAGAACGTTCTCAGAACGCTTCTATAACACCGATGGTGATAGCTACACGTTCATTGAACGTTCCCTGAACCGTACTATTGTACGTCTTCAAGATGGACGGATAGACGTCTATAACACGTTCAAAGGGAACGTTCTTGAAACGTGTTTGCAGAACAATTTTTGAACGTTCAGAGAACGTTTCGGTGCTGCTTGGGAACAGATTAATTTCTTATTATATGTTGACAAAGATCTCGAAAGTAAAGTATTATAATATATATTAATATTCAACTTGATTTAAGTTAGTATACCTGCGCAAAAAACAAATGTATGTGCGACGAATGAAATATCCTAAAATGACTATCCAGATTATGAAATATAAATTAATGGAAGCACATAAAAGTTTCATGTATCATTTAGAGTGACGCTATAAACTATCACTAAAAAGCAGAAATTATTCGAAGAAACCACAAAAAATATACATGCCATTTTGTTAGCTGTCCTCAAATGAGGACACTGGGCGCTAACGAGTTAATAGTAAGCAGCGCGGTAGCTAAGGAAAGGTGGTTGTGGAGGGTTTAAGAACCAAACTGAAATTTTGCAGATTTGTGAAATTTTCGAGTCAAACTTTAATTCCAACACTCAATATTACATGCTTAAATTTAAATCTATCCCCAAAAATTTTTCAGCTTCTGTCTCGGTGGTTTTCTCAAGCTTCATCGCCACACTGTAAATGAATGTAGAAAATACAGTAAATTATGCTGTATTTTCGAATCTTAGCTTAGAAATTTCACTTTTCACGGCAGAATATGTAATTTTCAGTGGCTCGAAAACTCGCATATATTTTTAATTTAGAATAGATAAAGAAATTAACATATACATTTCTAAATTGCAGAAGATTGCTTTCAATAGAATCTTGTATGATTAACAGTAATGATTGGTATGCGCATTTTGTCTCATACGTGTAACTATATTATATATTTTTATCATTTTCTGAACGATCTTGAATCATTATATTAGCATTACTCCGTGTTTCTAGTAGTTTATGAAGAAGTACACAGAATGAATACAAAAATGAGAATTCTTAATTTTATAAGCACCTGAGTTAATTTAAAATCAAAGCATGTTTGAACTAAATAAACATTATAAACACATAAAGTGGAAAAATTATTTAAAAATATTTTTCAATATATAGTAAAAATCATAATGAGAAAAATAAAGAGTTTTTAAACAAGTCAGTTGTAAAACTCTACCAACATTCATGTCTGAACTGGGAACCGAACCAGACTTATGACATCTAAATGAAAATGCATGCCAAAAACAAAACATAAACCAAAATACAAATGTGGTTAAAATAAATAAATAAATAAATAAAAAAGAAAAAAAAAACGCTTTGTAATCTAATCTATATACGTATAGGGTAATTCAGGTGAAACATGAATCAAAGTGAATCATTAGCGAAAATGTCATTGTTTTAAATAATAAAACAAACACTTTTTTTTTTCTCTTTTTTTTTTAACCTTTTATAGATTATTATTTTTTTTCCTTCGAGCTAATTATTGGGTAGATAAAAATTAAATATGTTTCAGCCATTATGTTTAGAGAAACTTAGAAAAATAAACAAACTACACATATATTTTTAAAATTCAATACATAAAAACAAATAAAAATAATTTGTTTCCATTTGTGTATAACAAGTAATTAGGCTTTAAATTGTAGCTAGAAAAACTACAAACTGTGTTTATTATTATTATTATTATTAATGCACAATTTCTTTTTATAATGACTTACGTATAAACACAACAGTTTTTAGAAAAATAAATAAATGAATGTATAAATAACATGATGATTTTCTGCAATTTACTGTAATTTGCATAAATAACTTGAAAAGAAAATTATTCTTCCATAATTATCGTTTACATTAGACAGAGAACAAATAATGTGAAAAATAAAATACTGATTGTTATTTTATTATTTTACTTTAGTTGAAAATGCATTTTTTTTTTAAATAATGTAAATAGACTTTTTAAAGAATAGGGTGCACTAATAAACACAAAAGCCTTTCTGTACATGCAAAATTAGATTTAAAATATTTTACTTGAAATTCTTTCACTCATCAGGCACAACAATTGATATATTATTATAATTTATATGAGTTTCTTTAATTGAACATTTCCAGCATACAGTTAAAAATGTTTATTTATTTATTTATTTAATTTTAGAAAAAAGTTTCATTTTACAATAATTTTTATCTAGAAGAAACTATCGTCCTCTTATACCAACTTCCGACAGTTGAATATTGTAACTGTATTCATAAGATATTTAGTGTTGTTTTTACATATAAAAAAAAAAAAAAAAAAAAAAAAAAAAAAAACATTTTTTTCAATTCAACCTGAGAATATTATAATTAAAATGCACCAGTGGATTAGCGTTAATAAATAATAAGTAAAATCTTCCGAATAAATACCCCCCCCCTCCGAAAAAAAAAAAAAAAAAAAAACTCGCAACAATTGTTTTGGGTCGAAATAAAACATGACTGTTCGTCAGGAGAATATAGTAGGCATGTGTGCTGCAGACGAAGGTCGATCCAACGTAAGGGCATCTTTTTGGAGCCTTGCCGCTTTCTCTCCACCACTCGTGTCTACTTTGTTCACCTGATGAAAGGTCGTGCTTTTTCCTTGACCCGAAATAATTGTTCAGAATATTATTTCATTTTATAGTGTTTATCTAATGCTTTTTACTTAATATTCCTCCACACACGTCATTGAGGCATGTTCGATTTATTTTGAACTGCCCTGTATACTTCTTATTTATTAAAAAGAATACACACAATTAGTGTACATACATTCGGTAACAAAAGTATCCGAACACCAGCAAAAGTTCCTATATAAAAAAAAAGTAGAGTTAATACTAATGAATCCTTGTCGAGCTATGTTTTTAGTCAGTCTAAGAACATGATGCGACAAGGATTTCTTAAATAAAACAGTATTAACTCTACTTTTTTTTATGTAGGAATTTTTGTTGGTGTTCGGATATTTTTGTTACCGACTGTATATTGAGTGCAGCAAAAAAAAGTAAACTAATAATAATAATAATAATAGTAATAATAATAATAAATAACGTAACACCATACGCAATTATCTTTAAGCTATTGCCATCCATAGCCCTAATAAATATGAATTCTTTTTTTTTTTTCTAAACGAAGAATGAATGATTTCCATACTTTGTATATGAAGCATACATTTTAATGTCATTTTGTTTAGTGCAGTCTAACGATGTTAAAATATATCAGTGTGAAATTTCGTCTATAGAGGCTAATGTATTTTTGTTTTTTTTATCTGTATCTTACACGAAGCATTTGTCTAATCTCACAAGGAAACATTCAAAAGGTGTCATCTTCAAAAAGTATTGAAAGAAATATATGTGATTCTACTCTTCAAAAAACACCAGAAAATGAATATATTATCGGCTGAAATTAATTACAGCGGCCACAAAAAATTATCAAAATTAAGCATATTTGGCGATTTATGCGATATGTTTGCTAGCACCGAGATTCCCGTGTACGAACAGAACCGTGTTTTGCTTCTCCGCCAAGTATTCAAAATCAATCGCCTAGCAGTGTGAAATCGCCAAATATGCGTAATTTTATATTTTTTTGTGGTCGCTGTACTTAATTTCAGCCGATAATTTTTTCATTTTCTGGTATTTTATGAAGAGTAGAATCACATATATTTTTTTCAATACTTTTTGAAGATGACACCCTTTGAATGTTTCCTTGTCAGTAAGTAAATAAATAAATAAATAAGTAATAATAATAATAGAAATAATAATAATGATAATAATAATCCTATCAAATGGTAAAAATTTAGAATAGTGAATTTGGATTTCTTGTTAAGACTTGTTTTTTAGTTATGCTGAACACAATTTCTCAGACACACGTGTAGACAGACATTCAAAACAACTGCTTAAAACCTAAATTATTGATTAAGACCACGAAATGTGTAATTATGATGAAAACCCCTTCGTAAATTTTACCATACGCCATGCTTTCTATGCCATATATTGAAAAAATGAAGTAAGAATATAGGCAGGAGTGCAGTGTTAAACACGATCCAGCAACACTCGGGAAAATGCAGGATTAACAGCAACGTCAAAGCTACAGTGTTATTTTCGAAACGAAAATCTATTTATATTTTTTCACATGATTTCTTCGGTCCTATCAATTTAAATCAAAAAATAGTTTTGACATTTTTACTTTCTCAACATAGATATGTAAGGAGAATATTGTAATCATGACGAAAATTCGAGTTTGAGTTTCTGGTGTATCTATAGGGTTTGAATTACAGTCGGTAACGAAAGTCTCCAAACACTAGCAAAAATTCCTATATAAAAAGAGTACACTTAATACAGTTTTGTTAAATAAATCTCTGTTAAATCCTGTTTTTAGTCAGTCTAAAAATAGGATTCGACAAAGATTTATTTAACAAAACTGTATTAAGTGTACTTTTTTATATAGGAATTTTTGCTAGTGTTCGGAGACTTTTGTTACCGACTGTACCTGTGTTCATTTTTTCCTAATTTTACGATGATGCATGTATGAGTGTGTGCACATGTTCGTATGTATGTCTGTGATTGAACAAAATAGCGTTCATTCACAGAGCAAACGGTTTGTTCAAATGAGCTGCAAGGACCGTAGCAAGGACTGTACTGATTTTGGGGAATCTAGCACATATAGTTTTTTTTTTTTTTTTTTTTTTATTATAAAAACACACACAAAAAAGTATCAATATGTCCGATGGCCTCAAACTTTTTAAAATGCGATATTGTCTAAACGCTTTATTCGAATGAACTGAAAAGTAATATACATGTTATAGGTCACCGTATCACAAACCGTATAACTTTTGATGCATATAGTAGTTATAATTTTTGACAGGGACAAAATACTTTCTAGGTTTACACATTATTGTATATAATAATACCAGGAGACTTGATGTTGGAATATTAAAACCCGAATAAACTACTACGTCAGAAACGTAGTAGTTTATTCCAAAATAAATTCTATCGTCAGTCTGATGGTTTAGTCATGGGTTCCCCTCTCTCCCCAATTCTTGCAGATATTTACATGCATCTCAATTGTTTTTCAAATATTATTGTATAGTTTTCTACAAAAAATTCTTTCATTATGGCTTATGGTCTTATATTTTTTTAAGCGCAATAGAGTTAAATTAAAAATAATAATATTTAGTCAAAAATACTTAAATACTTTACTATAAGTTTCTCTTTTATTTATTTCACGACTTCTCTTAATTCAGTTTATTTAAACCACAGTTATATACTTAATGTTCAGAAAGTCGAGTGAAGTAACTCCAGATTATTTTGTTATTCTTTCTTTGAATACGCATAGCCAATCTGGTAATGCACTGACTTAAAAGTGACAAAAGCCTGGTTCGAGTGCGAAATCATATATGGATGTTCGTGGAGAATCAGTATTCATTTTAAGGCATAGTTTCCGGTCTAATGAACCTGAATGTACAAAAAAAAAATGTTTGTTCAATAGCAATCACAATCTCTTAGCCATACATCCATAAATACTTTGGAATTCAAAATAATCGCAAATAACAAACATTTAAACTTTGCATTGTATTTCAAAAGAAATAATTTTTCGAGAAAATTCGTAGTGCTCAAAACCATATTACAAGAATGCCTTAAAAATATTTATTTAAAGAGCCAATCTTGAAGTTTTACTTTTCATTAGACAGCATTTTCAAAATATCCACTTCTCAACACTTCTCATTGTTATTTCGAAACTTTCAAGTTAGAATTCTTTAAAAGTAAATTTACTTTTAATTGAAAAGAAAAAAATAGAACAAAATGCATGGACGGCTTTAGAAATCTTCATGCAACATTTATATGGATTTTTCTTTATAAGACTTCTTTATGCTTTAATGAGTTTGAAATCGATATACGTTTTTTACAATAAGTGGAAATATTTTTTATAACAATTTCGTAAATGAAAGTAATTACATTTATCTTAAGTGAATAAGTGAGTATCAGTTATTAAGAAACACTTATAAAAGTAAAGAACCTCAAAAATAATATTGGATTAATGCCTAAAATAAAATAGAAAAATGGAGGAAAACCGTGGCTTTTGCATAGAGAATAAAACATTTTTTGTCTATGGTTACCTTTTATGCACGTTTAACTTTTAATGTCTTTAATTACCATATTTTGATACACACAAACAGATACATATATATATATGTCGGTATAATATATATTATACAAACTATATATAATATATATATATATATATATATATACAGTCGGTAACAAAAGTGTCCGAACACTAGCGAAAATTCCTATTAAAAAAAGTACACTTTATACAGTTATGTTAAATAAATCCTTGTCGAATCCTGTACTTAGTCAGTGTAAGAACATGATTCGATAAGGATTTATTTAGCAAAACCGTACGAAGTGTACTTTTTTTACGTAGGAGTTTTTGCTAGTGTTCGGATACTTTTGTTACCGACTGTATATATATGTATATATTTATAACTTATATCACATTTGAGTATGAATGTTGATTATTCTTTGTACATTTAAGGTTTAAAGCATTGACACTCTGAGAAAACTGCTTTTGGCAATATATATATATATATATATATATATGTTGAGAGAGAGAATTAATTCAGTTTGCTTTATTAAAACTGTTAAAATTTATTCAAGATTTAATACAACACACCAAAATACTGCAGTACATTTTACCCTTAATAAAATGTAATACATATTAAAACTATACGGATAAAAAGAAAGAAATACTTATCTACAATAACTTTATCTAAAAAAAAAAAAAAAAAAAAACTATCATTAAAAGAATAACGCAGCTACTACATCACTATTTAAGAAATTATATTTCGAAATCTATACGTCTATTTTCATTTGCTATAAAAAAGAAATTATTGGTAAATTACTTTAATTCATTTATGAAATTAACTTTGAATAATCAATTTTTTATTGTCTTTCTGATCTAATAATGTACAAATTAATTCATTCAAACTTTAATAAAAAATCTAAAATTTCAAACACTACTACTCAAATGATTATTAGTTTTACAAATAATCTCGTTTTAAATAAAATAAATCTCAATTCATGAATTAATAAAAAATAATAATAATAATCAATTCCTAATAAAAAATTTGCAAACTAAACGTACCTTTAAGTATGACGTACTTCTTGGTAGAAAGATCTTTAATTATACCTGATTTACAAAACTGTAAAATCAGCTGATTGACTCAAACGATTATTAGTTTTACAAATAATCTCGTTTTAAATAAAATAAATCTCGATTCATTAATTAATGACAAAAAATAATAATAATCAATTCTTTATAAAAAATTTGCAAACTAAACGCACCTTTAAGTATGACGTACTTCTTGGTAGAAAGATCTTTAATTATACATGATTTACAAAACTGTAAAATTAGCTGATTGACTCAAATGATTATTAATTTTACAAATAATCTCGTTTTAAATAAAATAAATCTCGATTCATTAATTAATGAAAAAAAAAATAATAATCAATTCCTTATAAAAAATTTGCAAACTAAATGCACCTTAAAGTATGACGTACTTCTTGGTAGAAAGATCTTTAATTATACATGATTTACAAAACTGTAAAATCAGCTGATTGACTCAAATTATTATTAGTTTCATAAATAATCTCGTTTTAAATAAAATAAATCTCGATTCATTAATTAATAAAAAAAATAATAATAATCAATTCCTTATAAAAAATTTGTTAACTAAATGCACCTTTAAGTATTACGTACTTCTTGGTAGAAAGATCTTTAATTATACCTGATTTACAAAACTGTAAAATCAGCTGATTGTTATGATTGTAAATGCAGTAATTCAACTTACAAAAACTTTGTTGATAAGACTGTGGTCATATTACAACTGGCAAATTAAATATTATTAATGATCTCAGATTGAAAACATTTATAGGGTATGTAAAAATAAAAGTAAAAATTAAAATTAAAAAGATAGATTTTCTTCCAAAATTACAATTAAACAAATGGTCAACAATTTGAATATGGCATTGATTGTTTAATTTTTAAAATTACCTGTCATTTAACAAAGCTATTGTTTTCTTTGCTCAAAGAAAAATGTATTTTTTTTTTTTTTTTTTTTACTCTTGTCCTTTAGAATAAATCAAAACTCATATCATTATTAAAAAAACTTTACCTTTTAAAATATTAAAAAAAAAAAAAAAAACTACATACAAATCCTGTAAAAACTTATGCAACTAAATCATCGAATAATTATGCTGTTATATGCAAGTCTTATTATTATAAATTATAAAATTCATTTATGTGCCATGATCAAACTTTTGAATTATCATCTCCCAATACTATTATTAATAATATAAATAAACGTGCATTTGAAAAATTATTAAAACTTTCAAAAGCAAACTTTAATTTACTTTATTTAGCACTAATTCATGAGTAAAATAAAATTTCCTTTTAATTCCGTATTATTGCTATAGGATGTAATACTTATAATAATAATTGAAATATTCATATTATTAATATTTTAAATAAAATATATATATTAACACTTAGAGATGACAAGAAACATTGTTTTAAGAACAGCTTTGGGTGTGTTTATTATCTGAAGGTTACTAATAACGTAATTAATATTAAAAAAATTATTTAAAAACAAAAAACTGATTTAACTTAACAATGTCATAAACTCCTCATTTAACGCGTATAATTGTATTCACAGAACTCATTAACTAATTAATCATAATTATACTTTTCAAACAAAAAAAGGTATAATAATATAAAGGTTTAAATAGTTTGAATCCTACAAGGGGATTTTAGTTCCCGCTTGCTCGCTGATCTAAAGTAGCAGAAGAAAAATGTAGAGAACCTGTGAAGATAACAAAAAAATTTTCATTTTGTAAGAAAATAGAATACCTTTTATTCTATTATATAGAACAATATACACACATTTGCCAATGAATTAGAAACATATGAGAGATTCTACAAGTGCTCGCTAGCGGTGTAAGTCTGCAAAACCTATTATCATGGTTTGGGGTAAGGCTCCTATATAATACGAGCTGACGCAGTGACCGCCATTTTCTAGCCTATCTGGGGATGTGTTGGCGGTAGAAAAAGATAGGTTACCTCATTAGAGCTGTTTTCGCCTTTAAACTTCTACACAGACAGAAATGTAATTTTAAAGTTAATTTTAAAAGAATTTAATAACAATAGCTTGTAAAAATAGTACATTAATTTTTAATTTGTCAAAGAACTTTGAAAATACAATGAAATAAGTTGAAAATAAGGGAAATCTTCGAGTATTCACGAGTAAGGGTTTTCACGAGTTACATCTGCAATTTATAATCCACTTTTTCCTTCTTTGTGTATTATAAGAAAATATAAACAGGCGGTGTCTTTTTCTAGAGTTATTGGTGCAATTTATTGCCGAAAAATCACCAATAATAAATCGTCAGCCGGTCTTGTGGGCTAGAAAATGGCGGATGCGTCACCCTATCAATGTAAGAGTTCTAGTTTGGGAGATGTTTTGCTGGAATGGAAGGGTACAATCACCTGTTATTCCAGGGTAAACAAAAAGCTCTGTAATAACAGGATATATTGGCGGATCAAGTGGAATGTTACATTTTTAGTTCGAATGAGACGGATAATTACCGGATGATAAGGCAGCTAGCTGTACATTGTACCAGAATCATTCGAGACTTATTCAATAAACGTCAATCTGATTTTCAAAGCTGTACAAAAATATGCGAATTCTTAGAGATTTAATAAATAAACATCAATTTGATTTTCAACAGCTTCCCTGGCCACCGCAAAGTCCGAATCTTAATTCAATAAAAAAGTGCTTGGGTCAATGTTAGAAAGGCGCATTCGACAGCAATCTCTACTTCTATCTAATTTACCGGATTTTAAAGTCTGCGTAGCCATGGTATTCTCTTGACATAAAGGCACTACAGAAGCTTATAGAATAGACTCCCTTACGAATACCGTATATTATCCGTACAAAAAGGTACAATGCACAAAGGAAGGTCCAATATATATAATTATATTCATCCAATATATAATAATTTACGATTTATAACCCATTGGCGAGCGTGGAATTGAGAAATACATTCATTAACACAGAAATTGAAATATATAGTGACGGGAAAAGTTTTCTCGTCAAATTTACAATTATCCGAGTACTGATAATCTATATTTTAAACATCGATAAAACATTTTCATTCTCCTTTTTTTTTTTTTTTTAAACAAAACAAAAAATTTAAATTCACTATATTTCTCTCTCTCTCTCTCTCTCTCTCTCTATATATATATATATATATAGAGAGAGAGAGAGAGAGAGAGAGAGAGAAAACATTTATACTTCATTCTAAACAATGAAAAAAATTAAAAATAAGTATCGAATTTTTTTATCCTTCAATATAATCAATGTAGATCTAAGCAAACATAAAATTGAAAAAAAAAATGTACAAAACACTATTGTTATAAAGTATTTCGCCGTCAAAGGAAAATAGAAAACAAATTTTAATTAGAAACAACATTTGATCCTGTAAAAATATATAAACATATATTTTTTAAAATATATATTACTGCAATTAATAAAATGCAGATTCAAACTTACCAATGTTTGTTAACAAAATATTATTAATCTGTGTGAGACATTTTAAAGAAATAGATTCTTATATTAAATGTTAAAATTGTTATTTATTTGTTTACAAACAATTCTTTAAAAATAGAGAAAAAAAAATTATCTAAATAAGCGGTAATTTTTTATTTTGAAATTACTCTTTTTAAAAAGCTGCTTCGAGAAATTTCTTTTGAATGTTTAATTTACCATCTTTTCAAGTCTTAAAAATAGAAAGCAGCTTACTGATGAGAGGTTTCTTTTAAAAGACTTTATCCTAATACTATAGATATTCTTAATTAAAAATCTGGAACTCTGCAAAATAATATCGATCGACAACATAGGATATTGATATTAAAAATAGAAGCGTTCTAGAACACACAGAGTGAAAATTACTGAAAGTTGCAAAAAGGTGTTTATTTTATACGTAAACAGTTATTTAGAAAACATTTACTCAGTTTGGAAGAAAACTGTAATTATAAGAAGTGGATTGTTCAAAAAATATTCAATGAAATATATATAATGAGTGGTGAAAAGAGAAATAACGTTAATATATTTGTAAAGCATTAAGCTTAGTAAAAAATATTTTGTATGTCACTTAATGATATGAGTTTTATTTTGCTTTAAAAAACTTTTTTTAATGGAAAAATACTGTAAATGCAGATAAAATAAAACATATAGAGAACAATGGTTTGATGTTTAAAAAATGCTCAAAATTGTGTTAATAATATAAATCAAAGCTTTTTTTTTTTTTTTTTTTTTTTGTAATTGTAGGCGAGACATAGCTAAACCTTGTCGAAAGCTTCAGAGAAACCTGCTCTCCCTTTCCACGTTTCCGTTTCTTTTTCTCGTCTATGTTTACTACATTTTATGACAGGTGTTTTTTCTCAAATGGGATTGTGGGTTTTATTTTTATTTTTTTCTCATGCTAATTTCTATGGATTTTTAACTTTTTCTCCACATTCTAAAAAGCTTCCGTGAAAGCCGTCAGCTGATTGCGCAAGTCAATAAAATAAAATGTAACACTTATATGATTTGAATATCTGTTATATGTATATATATATATATGTATATGTGTGTGTGTGTGTGTATCGTTAAGGCACATTTATACACAAACTAAATAAAAAACTATACTCATTTAAGCTAAAATGATTCATTTAAAATTAAAAATATAATAATAAGTATTGTTTCAAACTCGTGGATCGTGAATTGTTTCTGAGAATGAAAGACGAATCTTGCAGAGGCTTAAAAGTTTATTTTACAGATTATTCTAGAAGAATACAGGCCTATAAACCAAGTATCAACTTCAGTTTCATCAGAAAACACAATTTAAATAACAGCCGAAGACATCAAATTCACAGCATAAACTGTAGCATAGCATTAACTTGCAGCAATCAGTGGTAATCCAAAGAGGATCAGTGCTCTTTAAGTAGCAGTCAATGCCTTGGCGAAACTGACTCATTTGGCGCGATTCGATTCCTTAACCCTATAACCGTTGCAGGCGGCTTTTTCCGCTTCTGTTTTCTGTCGCTAGACTAGCGCGTCTTTCTCAAATCGGCTCTCTACGAAACAGGCGAGTTTATTATACGTGCAGGTGGTAACGGAGAAAATGAGGGCTAGGAGTTGGGAGGAGGTAAGAGCCGCAATGAGTTTGTTTCGCTTTCGCGGTTACTTTGGTTGCAGCTCGTTACTGTTTTGATTACGACTAAGGCAGTTTAAAAGTCTGCAATAAAAGTATTTTTAAATAATTTTGGAGTGATGTATTATAAGCAATTCAAACATAATTAGAATTGGAGTTATTAAAATTTTACAATATTAAAGAGCTGCCTTCTAACATATTTTTGACATCTAATCATCGATTCCAATTCAAATAAGTTTTAAAATGATATATTATTTATGAAATTTTGTTAAATAGAAGCTGAGATACAAAAGTAATGTAAACATTGTTATAAAAAGATTTGTGTTTGATTTTACCGTGGTTTTCTCTGAAAGTTGAATAATTCCAATCTGAATAACGTTTAAAAAAACTAATGTAATGTAACAAAATGTAACCTGAATATCGGAATTCAAAAATCTGCAAAATGTAAAAGAATGAAGAGGTTCTTGGTTTTCCGTGTTTTTCTCCAAAATATTCATAAGAAATGTGAGTGGCATATGATTTATCTGGTTTTTAAAACCTAATAATACCAATTTTCAATACATTATTTTCACATTTTAGTACCTTTGCCCCCCCCCCTTTCTTGCTCCTCCTAATATGTTTTACACTTTTGAAAATATCCACTTTTTTAAGCAGTTAGTTAATCATTCTTTCAAATTAGTGACCACCGGAATATTCGACCATAATAAACTCGTACTTAGGGGGTGTGTACAATATGTTGCTTTAAACAAATCTGATTGCTGCAAATACTACCTAACAAATTGTACATAGATCAGAAAATTTTCTAATACAGCAAACTCATAATCACAATTGCCTATGACAACCCCCCCCTCTGGTGAACACCACCAGCCTGTTCGCATCCCATAAAAAATTTGACCATACAAACTAACACTTGCTGGTAGATTCAACCTGGTATATTGAATTCAAAACTGAGGTCAATTACTATGTGAAATACAGATATTATTAGTAAAAGTAAATTCTTTGTTATATTATAATTTCAATTATTTAAAAATAAATAAAAACACATACTTTTTTTTTTTTGGTATATGATGTACAAAATATTCTTTTACATTCATTTTCACATGAAAATATATATTGCCTCAAAACCATGATGTCATTTCCCACAGGTTTGATTAATAATTTAAATAATTTAATAATTGTCATTTTAATAATTATCATTTTAAGATATGAAAAAAATTTTTAAATGATGCCAGTTTCACAATGTTTTATCATATTCATTTTCTACATGTGAAAATATACATATTGTCTTTACCATGACATCACTTTCACAGGTTTTGGAAAACATAAAATAATTCAAAAGCAAAATTCAAAATCAGGTTTCATATACAAAGGAACTTTTCTGTTTGTGCTTCATAGCTGCCATGCAGTCTGGTAAATCGCATACATGGCAAGAACTAAGAATAGTGCTACCTCAAGACTAAACCATTCAAGATCTTCTCTCACCAAGGCGATAGGTAGAAAAAAATGTTAGAGGAGGGTTCAGGCTTTAGAACATAATAAGGAGTGTTAAAAATAAAGAATAACTCTATAATTTTCGATAATCTATAGAATTTCAAAGGTGCCCCCCCCCCCGTTTGGGTATGGCCTTGTCCTTTACAAAATTCATAAAGAAGAAATCTGTAATAATTAAAAATATATATAATAAAAATTTGTAAATTCATTTGGTTTGAATCTATTAATACATACATTATTATTGTTACATTCTAAAAATTTATTATAATAATTTTAATTACTTTTTTGTAATTGCTTCTACTTTAGTTAAATGTTTTAGACATATTTAGACAGTTTATTACAGATCCATGAAATAAACTTGCTAGATTGTGAAATATCAGTTCTCAAACAGAAAAAATACCGAATCAGATTTTGTAATGATACAAATGTATATAAGATATAGTTAATCTCAGCCCCCCCCCCTTTCTATACAACAATATGACAAAACAAACTGACTTGAATACACACAGGTAATTTTAATGTAAGTAGCAAGGCTATTAGCCAGGGAAGGGAGGGGTATTTTTGAAGATTTGTGAAAATTTTGAGTTATATGTCATTTTTAATACTCAATATTCTGTACTAAAGCTTTACCCCCCCCCCCCCCCCCAAAAAAAAAAAAAAAAAAAAAAAATTCTAGCTGCAGCCTGGCTTGCTAGTTTACATTATAATAAGTTTAAAATTATCCTAAATTCTTATTAATCTGGTGTCCACTTACACTGATTCAGAGTTTTGAAATTCCTATGCTTTAAATAATAATTATGTTTTAATTAATAATTATCTTTAAAGTATGTACTTAAGAAAAAAAAAAATTAAATTTTCATATACATATTCCTTATTTATTTTTTAAAATATTATATTAAAATAAAATTACTGTATATACTTATATTTAAAACACACCCGACATTTATTCATAGGTTTTTAAATGTAAATATTATCAGGATCATTATTTGAAACGATTTTCCACAATATTTTATTGAAGTTTCAATAATAAATCAGTTAATCTTGTAATTTTCTAAATATTTACGTGATTAAAAAGTAACAACGTTTGTTGCTGTCAGAAAAAATAATAATAATAATAATAAAAAAAAAAAAAAAAAAAAAAAAAATCCAAAGTGCAACAAGCTGTAACAAAGATTCAAAATTAAAGAAGTTTGAGTTATATTATCAAAGCAAATTAAGTTATAGCACGGATTAAAAATTCTTAATCCGCGACATGCATACATCAACCGGATTTCCACATTCCACAGTTTCCGAGCTCGCTGTAGAAGACATGCAAGTCAATCCATCAAACACCCCAGTGTGAAAATAATAGACTAGTCTCACGCATGCCCAAGGAGGCCTAATAGCATTCTTTCATAGAGAGCCGATTTGAGAAAGACGCGCTAGTTGTCGCTAGACCGTTGCAGGCGGCTTTTCCCCCTCATCCTTAAGTGTAGTTAGACCGTTGCAGACGGTTTATCTTTAACTAGAATTTCTTCTCCTAAACCGTTAAAGACGGCTTCTCCCAGGTATCGTTTCCCCCCTGCAGGTTTGGGTGATTGACAAGGGGTTGAACTTTCGGCAAAAATAAAAGATGAGCTGTTGACGCGTGTCTATTGAGATATCGATAAACTTACAATAGGTAAAATTCCAAATAGTTTTCCTTTTTCTAAAGTAACGACACATGCATTGCAGATAAGAAGTGCAATTGAAAATCTTACTCTTATGAGATGGGAACTAATTTTGTTTTGTTATACTGAAAATGAAATATATATATGTTACAGCTTATATATTTTAATTAAAAAAAGAGTATATTTATATATATTTATATATTAATTTTATTTAAAATAGCATTGTATTTTCTTTCAAATTCGGGTATTAGGACACTAATAAAACTGATAAAAAAATATAATATTTTGAAATTAAATTTTAAAAGTTAAAATATAGGGAAACACTAATATTAATTTAAAAATGTTGTTTATCTGTATTATATTATTTTAATTTTCTCGTTTAAAGAAAATATTGTTAAAATATTTTTCAAAGAAGATAACAACAACAACAACAATAAAATAATAATAATTATAATAATATGTAATGAAAAATCTATCAAGATTAATAAAAAATGAAAAGATCAATAATAAATTATAAGTAACGCAAAAATTTGAACTTGCTTCTAAATATAAAATATTCATTTGTGGTCATCTTAAATTTCAATATGCGTTAAATGTGTTCCTTTAAATGAAATTATGAATAATACTTTAGATTTCCTGAATTCTTGACCAAGACCATAATATAGAAGGTGTCATGATAAGCAGTGCATTCATATGAATAAAATACTTGGGAAAAAAAAAAAGTTGTATTTTTACATCAAATATAAATGGCCAAAAATATACATGCTTCTGTGTGTATGTGTAATCTTTAGAATGTGTTATTTATTAGGCAGTAAAATTAATGTTGCTGAATGGTATTTAGGTTACAGCTAGCTATGCGTAATCTAGCTACATGTTATAACTGAATCATATATGTATAAAACTTGTTTCAAAGCGATTCATATTTCTCGAAAAGCAATTAAATCTTCTCAATAAAAATTTATTACAAATGAAAGAAAAAAATCATTAATATTATAAACATGCATATAGATTAGCGTCGTCTCTAAATGACTGTACTTACTACATTTGAAACAGATTAATATATATATATATATAACTAATAGTAGATAAAGCGAACTTTTCTAATCCCCCCCCCCCCAAACCCAAAGAAAAAAAAAATTATCTGTTGTTTTTTAAACTATTATTTTTCTAAAAAGGTAAAATAGAAACAGTTCGAATTTTATTGCATATAATTTTCTAAAATATTTTCTATTTCAAAATCACTTCGGGATATGAAAGAAACGGGTTGAGTTTGAGTATTAGAAATCTATAAATGAAACCGATATACACATGCGAAGTTCAATAATTATTTCTGATAAAATGAATACGAGAAAACCATAAATGAAATTACTAACCAATATGCAAATGCAAAATTAAATAACAGTTTCTGATAAACTGAATAAAAATATTAAGAGATTTAAATTAATTCACTAAATGATAATTTTTTTACCAAAATTAACTCTGCAAATAGAATATTTGAACACCATTTCCAGGAAAAATCTGAAGTGACTTCGCTTGACGTTCTGGAAATTCTAGTAATTAAGAGTTACTTAAATAAATTTAAATCAGAGAAACCGCAAAATAAACAAAAAGGAAAATCTTATTAGGGTAGTATTTTTCCCCAAGTTATATGTCATTTTTAAAGGATTCACATTTTTTCTATCCGTTTCAATGAAAGACCAATAAACAGTAAATTTGCCATATTCAACATTTATCTTATTATTGTTATTAATCATTTTGTTATGCGTTTTTAATAGTTTGACAGTATTAAAACGAATCATAAATATTTAATGAAATTTTATTTTTCCGACTGAGTGAAAATAATGCCTGGACCGGGAGTCGAACCCCGGATCTCTGACTTACAAGGTCAAGGCTCTACCAATTGAGCTATCCAGGCCGACAACCGGTCAGCATTACTCACTCAGACAACCTTAAATATGATTTTCTTCCAATCAGTTGATTGTGATTTTAATAAAAATTGTATTTTTTTCCCATTGTTTAATGGTGTTTTCCTTTACCTGCGGCTTATTTCTGTTGAGCTATCTAAATAATAGACCAGATGTTTCTGCCTTAAGGTTGTCTGAGTGAGTAATGCTGACCGGTTGTCGGCCTGGATAGCTCAATTGGTAGAGCCTTGACCTTGTAAGTCAAAGGTCCGGGGTTCGACTCCCGGTCCAGGCATTATTTTCACGCAGTCGGAAAAATAAAATTTCACTAAATATGATTTTCTTCAAATCAGTTGATTGCGATTTTAATAAAAATTGAATCCTAAATAGTTTTATCCCGTAGACCTTAATATATAAAAATTCTTTTTTGCCTCTCAGTTGAAAAGAACTGTCATTCTTAACCAATAACGTGCCTACTGATTTATACCTTATTTAAATATGGATTTTAGACGGAAACACGTTGTAAATAATTTGAGTTTGCGACTCATAATTATAAAGTATTTTTCATTTTAACCATGAAAAGATCTTTAAGTTCTGTGATCATCAAGATCCATATAAATTGTGTGATGGTGACTTATAACATATATATATACCAAATTTTAGCTCAATCCATTAATACGTTTAGAAGATATCGCACTTCTTATTTTTTGAGCCCACACTCCACAGTCAATAAATGATAAAAAAATTATTCTTAGAGTTCCTGTAGAAGTCTAATCCCTATACCCATCGAAAACGGAGACAATCTAATTGCGCACCTCTCACTTTAATTTCAACGCTTATATTTGAATTGCACTACACCCTTCCCCCCTCTAAAATTGATAATCTGATTGTGTCCCTCACTTCTTATCTCACCAGGGTATGTCGCCATTTTTTAACATGGAAACCAACCGTCTATAAAAATATTGAAAGTAAAATGCTTAATTCGAAATTTTAGAAAAATAAAATCCGTGTTTCCTCCCCCCCCTTTTTTTTAAGTAATTAGAGTATTCATATTATGTACGATCTTCTGTTTAATAATTAAAATTAACAACATAGTAATTTAAAAAACATACTTTTCATGTGTGATATTATTATACAGAAAAATAGAAAAGATAATAATAATCACATTATAGAATACAAAAATGTGCAAAACCAAAAAATATACGGTGCCATCGGGATTTTTAAACATTTTTACTTCTGCTATATTCAGTAGAAAGAAGTATTAGATTCGTAAAAATTTTCGACTTCCGCTTTTCGACTGATTAACACGATTTCAGAAATCCTGAACACGATTTTATAATTTTTAGAAAATATCTGTCTGTTAATGTGTGTGACAAAAATTTTGTAGAAACTACATTTCAGAAAATACTGACAGAGTTTCAGAAAAATTTGTATGCAGTTGCACCTTGACAGAAATTAGGGCCTATCAACTTTCGGTGCAGATACTTTTCTGGTGAATCGCTGAACAGGTATAGGTATAGCTGATAATGTGCGATTTCATCCGTATAAGAGAAGGTTACACCTCAGGTTCTATTCGGTATAATTGAACAAAATTCGGTAAGTGAGAGGGCTCATAGCGAAATATTAAACTGATTAACTTTGAAAGCTTTTCTGCAGATAGGTGGCGTGCTTTTTTCCTTTTTCCTCATAATCGGAAAGGATATATCTCAGATTCTATTTAATATAATTGCACGAAACTAAGTAAATAAGAGGACGACAATGAAACAATATTGCCCGTCCATTTTGAGTGCATATCGCCCGATAAGAGGCGAAGCTGTGTTGCAGTTTACCTAATGAATATGAATGCTAAATCTCAATTTATATAGAGAATAAATGCACCAAATTTGATATGTGAAACAGCCTTTGTGAAAACATATGTTTTTTTTTTTTTTTTTTTTTTTTTTAATTGAATGTAAACAGCGCCTTTTGTGATTTTGCAGTTTGCAACGTCTTAGAATCTACTGATTAAAATCACACCAAACTTCATAGGTAAAACCTTTACTGAGATAAGATAAGAATTAACTTTTGTGCAAGTTAAATAAGCAAGAGGTGATGATATATAGACTGTATAAGAAAAAGATGTAATTGCCACAACAACCTAGTGCACATTGTTATAAGAATTTACTTGCAGAAAAATTGTTTTGCTTTATGTCACAATAATAATAATTATTATTATTATTACTATTATTATTTTAAAATTTTTAATGTTTATTTCATGCATTGTTTAATATTTACAAATTAATTTGAGTTGATATTTTTGCAGCGGTCACTATTAGTATAAATCATCTTTTATCCTTTCAATATGATTCGAAACACCTTATTTCCGTAAGTGTGACTCAAATTTTCAGACAAATTGGACATTGCGATCTAAGTTTTTAACTACCTTCCAACGGACGTGAAATCTAAGGGAGAGTACAAATTTGTCAATACAACACACAGGGGTGGCGTCAGAAGGGGGGCCGGGGGGGCACAGGCCCCCCCGTCGGGGAGTTCGTGCCCCCCCATCGGGGCAGATTCTCAAAATCTGTCGGGGAAAAGATACCCTTTCTTACCCTTTTGTTCAGCAACAAAATATTTTTTTCCTTTTCCTCATTCGGAGTTTGTCTTTCTAGAGAAGTTTTTTTTCCCCCAGAAAAACTAATGGCATGCTTTGCTAGCATTGATATACTATGTATTCCTCTTCTATGTCAGTTGGTGGGAACGACAACAGGAAAGAAAGCGGCGAGTATTATTACAAGGATTGACCCATTCCTTATCTATTCCTTATCTTCTAAAATCACACTTGCGATGCTTCTGTGAAGAAGTCGCTTTTTTATTGCCTATTATCCAGCTCTCTTTGAAATGGACAAAAAGCATGTAGGCTACGTATGTTTCCATTTCCCTTTTCGTCTGTGAACAGCAACTAGACCACACACACACATGATTTTTTTTCTTCCCTGGAAATTTTTAAGAATACGATATCTCTTTAAAAAGTACATCGGAAGAAACAATCTTAACCCCCCCCCCCCTTAATAAGAACAAAAAGGAAAGAAATTTCATTCAAATAGATCACGAAAATATAATTTGCATATTGATTTAAGTCACATTTCCTTTAATTCTACTAATTCTTATTCAGGATACTGTTTTCAAATATTGTGTGTCTATGTCTGCTGATGTGTCGCTTTTGCTTTAGAACTTAAAGACAGCTTTAACAATGAGAAATGAAATAAGTAAAATAATTGAGACCTTTTAATAAGATTTGTTTTTTGCATTCTATTTCTAAAGAGAAAATTCTTTTAACTATTTGTGAAATTTTACAACGATAATTTGTTTAATATCTGTCAAATTCAAAGCATTAAAATATTTCGGTGTAATTAAGAGTCGTTTTAATAATTATATGAAGTTAAAATTGATATATTTATTTTACATCGCGACAGTCTGCATCACCAACAAATTAAAAATGAATTTCTCTTTTTAAAATTTACTTTAAATTACTTTTTGCTAGAGAGTCGGGGAACAAAAGGGAAGAAAAAAAAAAGCAATCGGGGATCAATACAACTTTTACCGATTTTTAATGCTTGTTTGTATGAAAATCAAAAATTTCGGAAACAGTAAAGATTATTCTTGCTCTATTTTATCAATTCAGCCGCTCATGGTCATGAATGTTTACATTTTATTATTATCTTCAAAAGTCATATTGAAATTTTTCATTCAGCATTTTTTTTTTTTTTTTTTTTTTTTTTCATAAAAAAATATCCCCTCCGTGGAAGATCAAAATTGTGATGGCATGTTTTCGGGCCATCCTTAAGGATAGGGTGAGTCCCAGACCGTCGCCAATTGTCTATTGAGCAGCACTAGTGCAACTTTAAAACCCAACCAACCGATCAACTATAAAATATATATTAATAATTAAGAAATAATTCAGCCAACGACTGAAACATCTGTCGGTTCAATTTATAAATGTTAGAATAGTGATAAACTACCTTAGAACTTGCAGTGCAGAAAGCAGGTTAAAATTTGATGATTTTAGGGATTCACAGTGCAAGATCAAAGAAATTAGATTTAGAAAGAATAGTAATAATATTTGATAAAACCTATCCCAAAAGCCGAATTCAGTTACAATAATACGTAAATGGATTTTATTTTTTTAATTTTAAATTTAATGTGTATGCAGGAGATTCCCAGAAATCCACACAAATTGGAAAAAAATTATGTGTATTTTGGAATTTTGTGAAAGTTAGCATTTATGAAACGAGATTTTGATACTGTAATGCATAAAAAATGAGGAAAAATACAAATAAGTATGCTTGGAAAATAATTAACATAATTAAAAAAGAAAAGAAAAAATTAAAGAGAATAAGCAACTCAGTAAAAAATATACATATAAAAAATACGGGATTTATAATCTAACATGATTTAAATTCGGAAGATGGCAAGCTCGCATGTCTTAGCCGAATGAAAAAAGGAATACTGCTGGCACGCAAATTTTAAAATCTTAATGCAAAGTGACCTGAAAAATTACATTTTAATTAATTAAAAAAAAAAAATATATATATATATATATATCAAACAGAATTTTACTAAAAACCATCCCGATTAAATCAGCCTTTATTTATTTTATTTTATTATTATTATTATTATTTTTTAATAAGGGGAAAATTGCACTAAATACTATCTATTCGTTTGGATGTTACAGTGCTCAAACACACAAAGGCTTCAAACTTATAACCCCCTCCTCTTTCTTATCTTAGTTGGTGTTAAAAATAATACGGTACGGAAACACTTTAAAAAAACGGACAAACAAACAAGAAAAAATACCATTGTATATTTGACATAGCGGATAGACACTGACGGGAAGGTGCATGGTGTTAAATATGCCTGTAAAAATGTTTCTACATATAGTGCCCCCCTGTCGGGGAACCGGTGCCCCCCCGTCGGGGAATTTCTGACGCCACCACTGCCCATTAAAAATAATTTCATCACTGTATTACAAATATAAATATTTCATATTTATGTATCTTTAACATTTCACTTGAGAAATTATGTTAATCACAGTTATAAATAACAGTTTTATAAATAAAATTTCTCAAATACCCAATTTGACAAATCAGATGTAAAAGTTGTTTTTATAGAATCTTAAGATTAAACTACGTATTTGAATTTAAGAAATTAATAGATATTTCAATTTGAAACAAATTTAATTTTATAATTTGATTAAATAATAAGTTAACATACAAGTATTAATATTTTTTAAAAGAGATTAAATAATGAAGCATCTGTTCATGTAGATGAAGTCAAAGGGTATTTCAATTTAGTGGGGCAAGTAGGTTGTAATTTGATTTGAGAGAGAAAAATGTACCGACGCAAATAAGTTATCTGTCCGCCTACTTTCGATACAGTTCGGAAAACTCAATCTAAACAATTCATGTAACCTTTAACATACCTACCAACTTTCAGCTCAGTCAAATAAGTAGTTTACGCATCATCGCACTTTCAATAATTTCAATCATGCACCTACATAATGATTTTTTATTTTTATTATTTTTTTTTTTCGCTATAAACAATAAATGCACAAATAAATAATATAAATCCGCAGACTTGTCAAAATCTAAACAATTCATACGACGGCGACGTACCTGGCAATTTTCGGTTCAATCTAACCAATCGTTTATTGAGTTCCCTAACAGACACACGCCTGCATGTATACCTCACCGTAAAAACAGCAAAAATAAACTTAGAAGACCTTAAAACGTAAAAGTATACTAAAATCTAAAAATCCAATTTTTTCATAATTACAATACTTTCCTGACATAAATGGGCCGAGCGGTTCGGCGCTCAAAGCTGGTAGATGGGAGGTGCCGGGTTCGATCCGAGGTCGCGCTAATCGACCTAGCCATTCGGAGTTTTCCATGGTTTCATACGAAACTCGCGTAAATACGGGCTACGACTCATTAGAAAGACCCCCATCGAGTTCATTCCCCCTATAGGCCTAGGACACACACGGAGTCAATCGGCCTTAAATCCTCCAACCAACCTGACATAAATGTTTGCTTGGAAAGTAATTAAAGAAAATGCAATAGTTCTATTTTTTTCTCTTCGAATTTATATTTAGTTACCCCGTTCTAAAGTTTAAGTAATCAAGTTTCTCGAGAAAATGATATTGTGAACAAACATATCAAGCAATTAAATTAAATGCATTGCATTATGAAATGCATTATGAAATGCATTGCATTGTTTATACCATTCGTTGAAAGTGTCATTGAGGATTATTATAGCATATTTGCTATTAAATGGTATAAACAGAATTACTGGAATTAATATTATTAATAGAATTGCATCTAATCTATACTTTATGACTATGAGAGACATTTCTTAACAGCATATCAAATCCACGCAAGGAATGTGACGCAATTTGAAAAGTACCTATTTTCAGTTTACGTCATTGAAGAATGTAAATAAATTGCCTCAATGTAGAGACACACGTCACATCTCTATCTCGAAAATTATTCATACGAGAAGCAGTTGTGTTAGTTTCTTGTCGATGCCAATCAATGTTTTATTCGGAATTAATCTTTAGAATCCCGAAAGACCTTCACTAAAAAAAAAAAAAAAAAAAAAAAAGTCACCCTGGAAAAATTCACCAAAGGAAAAAGCTCCCTTGGAAAAAAAAAAAAAAAAAAAAAAAAAATCCTCTCTGAAAATAAGGGTACCCAGAAAAAAAAAAAAAAAATCATAAACTAACTTTTTTCTTGATAAATAGAACAATTCACTGATTACAAATATACATATTCTTTATTTCAACAAGTAAATCAAATTATAATCACATGCACTCATTGCACCTGATAACCATGTGTACCCGGCTCCTTGAAAACACTTGTTGCACTTTCCATCTACATAATAATATGCAAGCCTGGGATTTTTCATGCATTTGTAACATATACAGTTAGAAAAAAAATGGTTTATGTGGATTATAGAAAAAAAAAATACATACATACACACACACATATATATATTCTCTTAAGATGCCAAGAAGGCATTCAAAAATACCATTATTTTTATACAATATTTCATTTTATACGAGTAATCTTTTATATTAAAAATTTCTATAGAATAAGTACATGTATTTTTGTAAAATTTCAATACAACCATAAATATCGTAATTTGCATAGATGTAACACTCCTATGTTCTCTACTGTACCGATTTTTTATTCTAAGAGGAAGTAATTAGAGTGTAAGTAATGTTATTATATCAGAAAAGGTAAATTGAAATTGTATAATACTCTTGAACATATTTGCAAATCAAGAAAGAATTTGAATGATTTATGAAAGTTCTATTTTTTTTTTTAACATTATTTTTCCTGGGTGAATCTTTGAACGTCTTGTGGCCGAGCTGTTCTGTGCTCAAAGCTGGCAGACGGGGCTGTGCCTTTTCGTGTTTTCTTCAAAACTCATGTAAATACAGGTTAGTACCTCTAAGAAAGACCCACATAAAGCGCATTCCACCCATAGGCCTATGACCCTATCATAGTCAATTGACCTTAACCTACACAAAAGTGAGCGTATTTTTCCTTTCGATATATTTTAATATTTCCCTCTGCAGGAGTAATATTAATTTTTACCCAATTAAAGTGATTTTTGATCTAATTTTAATTTCGAAATATTTAAAATGGATAGAAATTTTCCTTTTGCGTGTGTATTACAATCATTTTATATATGTTAAATGTATTTATATTTAAATCTCCCTTACACATCATTAAAAAATTAATTAAAGCACAATACTAGTTTATTAATAGCATGGTGTAGAAAGAAGATTTTAAATTTAAATATTAATTGTACGTCAATTTTTTAACTAAGCACCGGTTACATGAACAATATTTTACTTGCTCTGTTAGTGAATTTTCTTAATGGGAATTTCTATATATCTATATCTTACCGCTAAAATTGGTTAATATATTTAACTCGCTGGTATCTCTCAAAGACTAATAACAATAATTTCTTTCTTCTAGTTTTCATTTAATTCGAAATAGAATATACATTAATTTTGTGCGTTTAATCGCATAAAATTATTTTTGTTAATATAATTATACTCTGAAAAATTGTTGAAGTCAAGAATAAATATAATATACGTAGTTGTAATACGTAGAACTCTCTCTCTTTTTTTTTTTTTTTTTTTTTTTTTTTTTAATATATACTTTAATTGTACGTTTAATTTATTGTGTACGTAAAGAAACAATTAAAATCTATTAATATACAGTTTTTTTTTTTTTTTTTTTTTTTTTTTTTTCATATTACTCTTGTGATGAGAATGTTTCACGAAGTAAACGGTATTGGGGAAGGGAAAGGAATGTTAGTGGAAGAAATAGATAATGCTTCACTAACTCTCCTAAACAATGAAAAAGCGATTTCCCTTTTAGTCTTATGTATAAAACTCTGTTACTGTGTCAGGTAAAGTTGCAGTAGAAAAGGATTCTTTCTAGCACTTTCGGAAAAGCCGGTGTTTTTAAGAAAAATGTTCCAAAAAGTTTGCAATTTCACGAACCGGGATTATTTTTCTTTGTACTTCTGAATACAATGCAGAAGAGAAATTTCGTTTTAACTGATACAAAAGCCCTACATAGAAACAACTTTTAGTGAGACTATATACATTGACACGCTTTTTATTTTCTGAAAACATACCAATGTGTAAAGATAACCCTGTGTAAAGATAAACTTTTCATTGCAATATAGAAAATGGTTCATGTACATGGATACCCAAGACGGTAGATATCTTACAAGTCAAATACATTACGTATATGGGGGTAATTCTATATAAGTAGAGTTTAACATCTATAGGTTGCACTGCACTAAACCAAATGAAATGTATACATACATATATATATATATATATATTTAGACATTAAAGCAGGTTTCATGTAGAATATGGTACATGAAAAACATTCACCATTCTTTTACAGGTCTACGCAAAAGAATTAAAATATAAATAATGGGTCAATATTTGAAAATTTAAGGAAGCGTATTTCAGGTTATGACTTGTGTTATTAAAAAAGGATTGTATTTATGTGCAACTTATAGTGTGTCCATAATTTCTAGACGATATACAGGGTTGCCAATAATTAAGCGAAACATCCTTTTTTATTGCATGTAATTAGAGGAAGTTCTTTACCATAATATTTTACCAGGTCTAGGAAAACTGGACAGGAATTGTAATTAATTCTTCATACCCATATTATAAATACATTTCTTTATTTTCTTTTTTTTTTTTTAAGATAAATATGCATCGCTTGTTTTTATATATTCACAATTTTCAGGGTTTCTTGTATACCTAAGCCAAGTTTTCAGTGTTTGATCTTTGTCTCTGTTTTTTTTCAGAATAACTCTAAAACAAATAATTTCAGTCGTTTCTTGAAGTTGATATGCTTGTTATTGGAAAATTTTAAACAAGATTGGTACGTTTCAAGAAACAATGAATAAGAAAGTTGTAATAATTTTAAATGAACTTATTTTGACAATAAATTTGAATTCTATATAAAAGTAGTTACATTAATCAAGGGGAGGGGGAAAGGGTGTGTACCCACCACCCCTCACGCAAATGCATTTGTCAAATAAAGTTGTTCCGAAACCTAATTTGAATTTTTTTTTAAATATAAGTAAGTTTTAAATATATGTCAGTTTATATAACAGTTTTCGTTATTTTACTGCTTAATCTCTAATCTGTATTTATAGTATTAAATTTCAGGGTAAGGGATGGTCGTGTGAATTCCACATCAAATATTTACCTACTTACTTATCCTTATGTTAGAAAAGGATAAAGTATTGTCTTAGGGTCAAATTTTCGAAATAGAGATTTTTTTTGTATTTACACGTTATAAGGTTCCCTGAATCTAAAAAACATATTTTTATAGCGGTTAATCTATCTCTCTGTATATGTGTGTTAACAGCATATCCCAAGAACAAATAGTAGTAGGAAGATGGTATTTTATATTTCTATCATATAGTAATGCTACATTAAACTTTTCATTGGGATCATGAAAAGAGTTCGTATACAGGGCCATCCAAGAGATTTCAAACACATTAAGTCTACGGGCAAAATTTCTTACACAGTATAACATCTATAGATTGTCTTAATAAAATAAAATGAAATAAACTTTTTTTTTTGTTCATGCAACAAAGCATATTTTGCGCGGCGTGTGATATGGATATCATTCATTATTCATATACAGGGCTACCCAAAGTATTTGGATACATTGGGGCTACAGTTTTAAATTGCTGGAATTGTATTTCATTTTGTGAAAAGTGTTTTTGATCCAAGATTAAATTTAAGTACACAGCGTAATATGTATATGTTTTGTAGCTAGTATACAGAGCACCCCAAAATTATGATAAACTTTTCTTCGATTGAATGTAATTGATTCAAATGCATTGTTATATTTCACTATGTTGACGAACTCTGTCCAGGTAGAAAAATTAATTTTTAATGCCCATACTGTAAATAGAATATTTTTTGAAGTTTGTTTGCTGACTGTCGTATTTTGTATAATATCACGTCTTGAGGTGCCCTGAACACGAAAGTGAAATTTTTAGCGTTTTACTTTTTTTATATCAATTTTCAGCATAACGTCCAAAAAAAGAAAAAGAAAGAAAAGAAAAGAAAACTGCAGGAAATTCAATTTTTTTATTTTGAAACAGGTTCTTGATTGCCACTTTAAAAGTTCATTATAATTTGCAAGTTTCAAGGCTAATTGATAACAGCGTAGATTCTTTTTTTTTTTTTTTTTTTTTTTTTTTTTTTTTAATAAATGTAGGCATTATAATTAAACAGGGGGTTGAGGGGAGCGGGGAATGCCGCCTCCTAAACTCCCATTTTAATCCTCTCACTCAGTATTATATTTCAAATAAACTCTCCGTAAACCGATTTTAGCTTATTTTTAAACTAGATGGAACTGCATTATCTTACCTTATTTATTTACGTCTAAATATAAAATCTATCTGTGTAGCTTTGAAATGCAAGGTAAGAGAAAGCCTCGTGAGAGACACACAGATTATTTAATTTTTAATAAACTATATACCAGAGTTTTACTTTCTTCTGTTTTCATAAGAAAAATATATCGGACTTATAAAAAATTTCGATTTCCAGTTTTTATTTTATTTATACGTTTTGAAAGATCTTGAAGAGGATTTGATCATTTATGAAAAGGCCTGCCTGTCTATGTACGCGAAAAAACTTTCATAGCAGCTCTAATTCAAAAATTAATGAGCAGAATTTTCGTAAAACTTTTATTTAGTTGCAGTTTGACATAAACTGGTGTCTATTAAATTTCAGCATACATAGCTCAATGGGGAGCGCTATTCTATAATTTTTTCATAATTTAATTACAAAGTCTTGGACTTGATGCCCCGTGTGGTAATTAAATCCTAGTAAAATAGTACACAACGTGTACATTATTAAAATATTTATTTTGTTCCGATTTTATCATACTTTTAGTCTCATAAGCTCTAGAGCCTTTTTCCTACCTTGTACTCAATGTACAACCATGATAACTGCAGGTCTGAATTTAATCTTATGTAGCAATAAATCTTAATGTAATATATTATGAAAAAGTCCCAGTTTGTATTTTAACTGCTCATTATCATAAATGTAGTATAGTTTCAGACTCAGAGCTATCGTTATACGATTTTAATTTTTCATTACCTTTGGGGCCTTTACTAATTCTGAGCGAAATGCCTTATTCATATATTCCCAATTAATCGAGGGGCCCACCAGCGGCCCAGCGGTTCTGCGCTCAAAGCCGATAGATGGGAGGTGCCGGGTTCGACCCCAGGTCGCACTCATCGATTTAGCCGTTCGCATTTTTCCATGGTTTCCTCCAAAACTCGCGTAAATAAGGGCTAGGACTCCTTAGAAAGACCCCCACGGAGGGCATTTCCCCTATAGGCCTAGGACACTTACGGAGTCAATCGGCCTTAATCATACAACTAACCAACCCTATTAATCGGGGCTAATAATTCTTGATGCATTAAGACACTTTATCTTGAAAAATTCAGAATATAGTTCTAGAAATAAATTCATTTTAAATTAGGGTGATATTTACTGAACTAGAACAACTGCGGATTTGAAATAACCGCATAACGCGAGTAAGAATACACTCGGTTCTCTCTCCTATTATTTCCCCCATAACCTTACATAAAAAAATCTTACCTGTAGCATATTTTCTACACATTTTCGAATTTCTAAGTATTTTTTTCTGTAAAATAATAAAAGCGATAGTTTTTAATAGATAATTTTTCGAGGATAAGGATTTGATACACACGGATTGGAGGGGAAATTTTCGATAAGAAATAAAAAATTCGGATTCAAATAATCGAAGTAAATAAAGCATCCCAATTTCTTGAACCACCATGAATTTTTCCGTGTGAATTCTCTAATTGCCTGGACTAATATTTAGTATACTTAGGGGGAAAATTCCATTGGAAAAAGAAATTTTCATTAAAATTTTATTTTTATTTATTTATTGTTAATATTTAACAGAAGATAATTTAAGAATTAGCAAAAAAGTGAAATCTAAATAAATATTATACTTTTTTTTTTTTTTTTCGAGTTTCTTTATTTTGATTTTTCTTTTGCCATATTCAAAGTTTAAAACGTAATGTTTACGTACCTGTAACAAAGTAGAAGAAGAATAGCTTACACACTTTCTCTGCGAATTATATTCTAAACGCCTGAATTTTAACAACTTTGTCAGAAAATCGCCCTTATTTTCTGAAACCTACGAATTGTTAGTAATAACAATTGTTTCGTGTCAAACTATAAAAATACAAACCTTCATTAGAAAAAAAAGGGCTGTTTTCGTGCTCACTCATATTAAAAACATTCACCTGATTCACCTGATTTTGTATAACTATTTCTACTCAAAACAAATAAAAATAATTTGCATTGGCATGTTTACCTATAGGTTCCTTTCTGTGCACCTGATTAATTATTTTGTTTAACTATTTCTATTCAAAATAAGTTAAAATAATTTTTTATTGGGATGTTTTTACATAGGGCTCATTTTTGATTCGTAAATATTGTATTTAATCTATTGTTGTTGCGTTTGCTATCAAAGGTAATTGTTAATCGCAAGTTAAATTTGCGTAAAGCATTTAAGTTAAATTTAATAAATGATTTTACATGTCAAAACTGTTAATTACTTAAAAATAAGAAAATAAAAAATTTGTCATGCAATGATTTAAATCAAATTTGGCAATACGCAACAGAAAGTCTGTCAAATATTGCCAGAAAAAATTAAATAAATACAAATTTTCCTTATTAAATAATTTGTTTTTATTTAAATTACTTGTATAAATAAAAAGTTTTTTTTTTTTTTTTTTAATTTTATCTGCATCCCCTTTTTCTCAGCACATAAATAAATTCTTCCAGTTTTAATAATTTTTTTGGCTCACTTGTAGATTTTTTTTCAAATGAGAATAAGTTCTAAAATAATTTTAATTTATTATTATTATTGTTTATTTATTTTTCATTTATTTTGATGTAATGCTTATTTTTCTCTAGTAAAATTAATTGCTATATGGAAGAAAGATTGTATGACGCATTTTTAAAAATATCAAATCAGTTCAACTGAAACGAAATACAGCTAAAAAGTATCAAACCATATTTTTACGAGAAAAATTTACTGTCTGAAAATTTCACAGCAATGACCTTCAGGAGTCAGGATTAGCTCCTTATTGTTATCTACCGCATTGTTATCTATGAGATTTGACACTTGTCACTCCGCCCCTGCTCCCCCCAAAAATTACTAACGTTCTTGAAAGCAATACCTCTTCTACTCAAAACCTATTTAAAAGAGTTCCTAGTCGAATGTGCTTAACGTTTTAGAAAGGATGAGTGAAAAAATAGGTAACGGCTAAAGGGTTAAATAACTGCGTAGAATAGGGAGAAAATTCCAGAAACTTCCCAGCCAATCAAGTTAGAGCTTAGATATTTGGTATATAGATAATAAAGATTTTATCGCCTAGGTCGCCAAAAAAGTCGTCAAGGAGCGAAAAAGTTGTCGAATTTGGCACCAAAGCCATTACCTGATTTAATGAAGATTTTAAACGGAAATTTTAATTTATTTTTTTTAATGAAGATTTTAAGAGGAAATAAGCTATTTTAACGCAAAAATAAGCAAGAAATGCTGAAAATTAACATTTTATAACCTGAGCTTAAAGTCTCATTGAATGAATTTACATAAAAATAACTACCCTTATTTTCAAATTCATAACATTGCCCTCCTCCCAAGGACTGCACGTTGCGGGCAATCCAACCCTTAGTCAGGAGTAGAAAACTAAACAAAATATACAAGCTAGAACACAAAAACTAAGTTGCATATGTAATAATAAAATAACAATATCGATTGCAAAATTAAGTAAATCAATTATTTACAAAATTATCAAAACATATAACATTTATTTACAAATATTTACATTACTCATATACAAATTTCACAAATATTTACATTAAAAATTTAAACACTATCGTTATATGTGGCTAACCGGTCATGAGGAAACTTTGTCTCCTTCATTGAATTTGAGATGTGTAGACTTTAGGTCATATCTTGTCTTCATTCTCTCCGTTGCCATGTGAATCCACTAACGAGCCAACTTGTGTACGTATTCAAATAGTGACTAGAGATCTTGGATGTATTCATCTGGAGATGAAAGCACATCTGGTGGACAGGCAAATAGAAGATCACATGGAAGACGAAGTTCACGTCCATACAGCAGCTGACCTGGAGTATAGCTGGGTGGGAGGGGGGGGATTCGCGGACAGAACTTCGATGAGCCAGCAGGAACAACGGCAACTTCAAGTCCCAGTCTTGCTGTATCCTTGATGCTAGATGAGAGAGGTTATTCAGGATGGTGCAGTTAAAATGTCAGGATGGTGCAGCGCTCTCAATCGTCAGACTAGGGATGTACGGGTGTTGTCTGAGTTTTGCCTATGCCGAGTTGCTGGTACAGTCTTTTAAAAATAGCAGAGGTAAAGTTCATAGATTGATTGGAGTGAAGTTCTAGGGGTGTGTCACATCTTGACTCCCATTGCTGCACTAGAACCTCCGCAACTGTGCATTACTCTTGATCGGGAATAGGACACGCCTCAGGCTAATTGGTGAAATAGTCCATCACAACCAGGATGTACTTATTTCCTCTGGTGGTCCGTGGCAAAGGACCTAATATACCGAGAGCGATCCGCTCAAATGGGGCTCCTACATTATACCGATGTAACCTTCCGCGGCTTTGTTTTGTCGGACCTTTAAGTACCGCACAAGCGTCACACGATTTTCATAAATTCTCCACGTCCTCCCTTGTCTTTACCAGTAGAAGCGTTCTCGAACTTTACGCAGAGCCTTCATTACTCCAAAGTGGCTTCCGGTAGAACGTCCGGAAATTTAGATCTAGGTAGTAAGATCTTGAAACTCCTTCCACCGTCAGATTAACATTTTCTGTATAGTACGCTGTTTCTAATATGAAGCGATACCCAGCGAGCCCAGAAACCTTTCGTGCTGGGGATAAATGTGGAAATATCCAACGAGGTAGGTCTGGTACAGGTCGTCTCTTGAACTGAAATACTGGCTTTTTGTTAGGATCTTCCAACTGGGCTTGTCTAACTTCCTGATCACTCCACTGGTACTGTTTCCATCGCGTTGAAACTGTAGATTGGCAAACAACTGGATTTATCAGCTGGTACATTTCTTCAGCTGTCGAACAGTAATTGCAACTTTCAGAGCAAAGCTTCTGTGACAAGTCATCTGCATTTACATGTAGAGTTCCTTTACGATGACGTATTTCAAAGTCATACTCCTGCAGGCGTTGTATTCAACTGGCAATCTGGCCTTCCGGATTCTTGAAAATAAGCAACCACGTTAAAAATGCGTGGTCAGTCCGGAGCAGGAATCTTCTGCCATAGAGGTAATGATGGAAATGTTCTATGGTCTTTACGATTGCGAGTAGTTCTTTCCTGGCGGTACAGTAGCTTCACTCCGGTTTAGACAAGCATTTACTCCAGTAGGCAACAATACACTCTTGGGCACCAACTTCCTCCGACAAAACAGCACCGACACTTTCATGGTCAACTCAGTCCTGCGTTGCCGCTTCGACTGCAGCATTCGTGCTTACAGTTTTCGCCTGACGAAGGGTTGTGTGTTCTTTCAACCCGAAACAATAATTTCGAGTTTATTGCATTTTATGGCGTTTATTCAAAGTTTTGTAATTAGTAGGTGCGTTGCCGATTTAACTGCAACATTCGTGCTTAATTTGTTCGCCTGACGAAGGGTCGTGTGTTCGTTCGATCCCAAACAATTGTTGCAAGTTTATTGCATTTCATGGTGTTTATTTCAAATTTTTCTAATTATTACTGTAAATTGTCACAGTCCCTGCCCCGTAGTGAATGTATTCTTCTCGCGGTCGTCAAGTTGTAACTCTACTTCTCAATAGTCGTTCTTCAGATACAAAGTCGAGAACCACTGATTGCCAGAAAGTGTGTCTAAAGCGTCGTCAATTTTGGGAAGAAGGTAACTATCTTTCTTCGTAATTTCATTCAAACGACCATAGTCCACGCAGAATCTCGATAAACAGTTTTCTTCCGCAACAAAATTCTGGAAGAGGCCCAAGGACTCAATGATAGTTCGACAATGTCATTACGCTGCATCTCATTTAGAAACTCAGTTACATCATACTGCTTAGCAAATGGAAGTCTTCTTGGATGTTGATTGATTGGAGGATGATTTACTGCATCGACTCTGTGTTGCATGATGTTCGTCCTTCTGATATCTTAAGGTGTTTTAGAAAACAGGTCTCTAAATGCATAGACGAGCTTCTCCATGGCATGCCTCTGTTCCATTCCTAACTCTGCATTCTTGGGCAATTCCGTCGTTAAAAACTCAGAAAATTTGTACTCGATTGATGCCGGCGTGTGCCGGTTAATGCTTGTAACACGAGTACAGGTTGCTAACACATCTTTCTTTACTGTCTTTACTTTATCGCTTATGTTGGCGACTCTTAGAGGAATAACGCTCTTTGAAAGGTCAACCAGAGATGAAGCCACTAGAACTCCTCTCGGGCTATTGTCTGAAATCAGGTATTCAATTAGTCCATAGCAGAAATACTGTTTTTAAGAGGTGTTCCGGAAAATATTGTCTCAGTGTGTGGTGCAATGGAGATTTCGGATTTCACTGTTATCTGGCATATTGCTTGAATATCCGGAATTTCAACGGATTAATGCACAGCTATTTCTTCTGAAACGAGATTCAGTTTATTATTCTTAAATTCCAATTTAAAGTTATACTTTCTCAGGAAATGAAGCCCAAGAATTAGAAAATCATTTATATCTACCACATATGCCGAATATTGGTAATTGGCATCTCCAAATCTGATAGTCAATTTCATTTTTCAATGAATTTTGATTTTATCGCCGGTCACAGTCTGGAGTTTAATGCAGGGCGGTGTCCAGTTGATCTTCCCTTTAATTTCTTGAGTTACATTCGTTCTAACGATGGATATGTTGGCTCCAGTATCGAAAATCATGCGACAGATGATGTTATTCACTCATTCATAAAGTCCATTCTCGCCACCACTCATCGAACAAACATGAAATACTGCAAAGTGGATTTCATTTCACAGATTAGTATTTACAGCATTACCTAAAATAAAATAATAGATCGTGCCTTCATGAATTAAAAAAAAAGTCTGGTGTGAAACAACAACACGACTTCCATTACCTTCTATTACACGTATTATATGCATTTTTCGGAAATAATGTGATCAGAAGGCATAAAATTGGCCTAACAAAGTAGAAACCTAAAATTTTTCCGGTAAGAGGAACTTGACACACGCGTAAAGACATACAAAACAAAGTTTACATAGCGAATTAAAAAATAAGAAGAAAAAAAAATAGTAGAGTTCCTTTTTGAAATACCAAATTCTGAGATCTAAAGCTGACCTACCTAAGCAGGAGGACTGTCAATTTTCCTGTAATAACCACATAAATACACGAGAAAGAATATCTAAAATGGATTTATGTAACAATTTTCAAGAAAATCGTTAGAGCTGTTTTTAAGATACCGACTTTTACCGAAACTTAGTATACTCAATTTTTTTACCGAAAAGCAATGATTAAATGCAAAAGATTATTTAAAAAGGAGTTAATACGGCGAGTTTGAAAAAAAAATTCGTACAGCCGTTTTTAAAGAAACGCGTTTGCGAAAGAGGAAATTGGAAACTTTATACAGGACGCCTATATATTTTTCTGAATTAACCAACTACATCATTCGAAAGGACATCTAATAAAGCATTTATGTAGCAACTTTGAAGAAAACCGTTAGAGACTTTTTGAGATACGGACTTACCACTTCCGGTTTCCGATGTCAAACTTCCAATTTTTTAATTTTCACCAAAATTTGGAAAATTCATCTGTACACCAGAACTGTCTCAATTCTGAAGTTTCGTAGTTCTATCTTTATTGGTTTCGGAGATATGATAGCCAAAATATTCCCCGTTTACATACACACACACACACACTCACCAATTGCCAAAAACTAATTTTTTGGACTCAAGAGACCATAAAACGCGTAAATCAGGTGAAATCTCGATATCGAATTTTTGGACCGAATACATTACTTCCATTACCTACGGTAGGTAATGGAAGCAATAATCTGAAGCGACATAATGAAACTTTCCGAACATTAAGAAATTTATTGTTGTTTAATTAAATTAAAAGGAGGGAAGTCTGAAATATTTAAGCTCAATCGAATAAGACGTTTAACGCTTTTGTACTTCGATGATAAGGAATTTTTCGTTGTGTTGTTGTAAAAATCTATAAGTGCTAGATTCACCAAAATCTATACAGTTCGTACACTGTTAAAAATTTCGGTTCTATGTTGAACCAAAATTTGCTACTACTGCAGTTGTAATACACAAAACCTGGTATTACAGTAGCTGGAACTATGTGATGATGGAACTATCTACCATGATTTGGTGCTTCTTGTTGAAAAAAAGAACCAAATCACGGTAAAAGCTTTCTCCATGTTATGGTTGCAGATACTATAATACCAAGTTTTGGTTCAACCAAGCACCAAATCAAGATAAAAGATTTCACCATGGCATGGTTGCAGCTACTGTGTATCATGAAGTAGTTCTAACTAGTACAAAATTTTTAGCAGTGTACGATGGTGACCTATGACAAATTTATAAATTTTCAGCTTAATAGGATAAGGTGTTTATACCACTATCGCACTCAAACTAATTTGAGCCACTATCTCTACAGTAGTCGCGTCATTTTTTACGACGACGATAGTGGTCACATTTCGGTCTTTCCGCCTCCGGCAGTTTTGGCAGAAAAGAAATATGAGGATAAAATTATTTAATTTCCGATATTTATTTATAATTTTATTTGTAACAATGTAGATATCAACATGTCTGCTTACTTCTTAAAAAAAAAAAAAAAGCTTCAAAATTAAATTTATTAAAAATTTAATTTTAAAATACTTCATATATTTTTCTAAAAATGTTCATTTGAAAGAGAAATATAAAGAAGAAATGTACATATAGCTAGATAAAGAGATTTTTAGAGTTAAATGTTTATTTAATTAAATTAATATTCTTTTTTGCATTTATATTCTTGTTTTTAATCCTTTATTTTTATTTATTTTGTTATTTTTTTAACTTTTGACGATAAAATTATTTTTTTCTTTCCATTTACGAACTTAATTTCAGATTTGAGTAAATTCTAAGGAGCTGACTTTGTCATTAACATAATCTTCTAATAAATTAAAAACTTTTAAATTTCCATGCGTCGTTAATACTCATTTATTTACTTTTTATTTGCATTTATATTTACGTGCATAAAAATAATAATAATAATTCTTAATATTATTACAAAACTCATTTAAAAAATTAAAACAATGAAAGTGCGCTGAAGAAATAACTACTGGCTGTAAATCACAAAAGTCTGATTTTCTGTTCATACACCTGTTTGAAAACCTGAAAAGGAAAAAAAAAAAGAGATTAGTGATCGCGCCATTATGTATTAAACCAATTTGAAAAATAAAATGCTATCAACTTCTCATAAATACTCAGGAATAATTTGCTTTTTTACTATACAACAGTAGAAGTCCTTAAGGTCAGGTACCACCAAGTCCTCATTTTAACTTTAAATGAGAGTACAGACTGTCGCGCTGGTACCTCGCTGAAAATATTGTAAATTATCTATTATAGAAAAATGACCCTTGAACTTTTGGACAGATTCACAATGAAGCACATTACTTTTTAATGCTTATTGAAGAATTTTACAATTGAAACCTAAGTTTTCCATGCTAATTATCGCAGCAGGAAATTTGTCGGAGGACGAAATCTCCCTTTGGCGCACGTGGCAGCTAAAAATCCACATCACGGGGAATTTTAAAACTGAATAATTGCATTGCTATACCTAACGAGAATAATCAACCTTTTTTTCCCCCTTTTTTCTTTTAATTTTTTCCAAAACTATTTTAACGTTTCAGAAGGCAACTAGAATTTTCTACAGTTTATTTCTTTGCCTGTGACAATTTTCATTTCTTGGCGACAATTTCGGAGTACAATTTCGTTTCAGCAGGTATTCCGAATTACGATTATTTATGTAAAAAATAATAAAAAACATGTAGGAAAAATTGTTTTCGGATATTTATATTTTTCCATATACAGACAAATTTCTCAGGTAGCACATAACGTTGTTATAACATTGTTATAACTAATTTTTCACATTTCGGACTTATTTTCAACGCTATAACAATGTTATGTGCAACCAGGGTTATGGAAGAAAAATGTACCTTTTTTTTTTTTTTTTTTTTTTGATGATGATGTAGAAAGATATCAATATGTTTTATTTATTTATTTATTTATTTATTTTTTATTTTTATTTATTTATTTATTTATTTATTTATTTTTTGAAAAAAAAAAAAAAAAAAAACTTATAAGGATTTTTTCTCCCATTAACTACACCCATTTCCCAGTTGATTTCTAATATTATTTATTAAAAGAAAATATTCGTGCATTTCAGGGTTAAGTTGCACACAAGTACAAACAAGAGAAAATACATGCATCACTGTCTATAAGGTTTTACGTCCTACGATACGAGTCTAGGGACTATGGAGGATATATTTTAAGCACCTTTCCGCTACTTTCCAGAGCATTAAGTGGAATGAAATTAGCACCATTTTTCAGATGCGCAATTGTATTTTTCCATTGAAAATATTTGGATTAGTGATTAATTACTGGATGTTTTGTTTGCAGGATTACACAAAATGAATCAGATACATTACTGAATATAAATGGAAATGAGTGAAAGTAGATTTTTAGGAGTATTCACTATTTTTAACACTTTCTGGTATTGTGTTTTGAATACTAATACTTCTAGTTAGACCTTTCTGTCTGTCTGTGTGCCTTTTGTCCGTTAATGACAATGAATTCCTATTTATATGTAATTGTCTTCTACAATATCAGTAGTTTAATGGATAAACTATTGCATGGTTGTATAAAACCTCTAAAAAATAGAAAAAATAAGCACTAAACATTTTCGGTAGAAATGCATGCATTTTTTTTTTCATCCTGCCTTGCAAAAAGGACAAAGTAAGGACATCAATTAATCCCGTTACTTTAGGTGTCGGATACATATGAACAATCCAAGTACCAAAATTCGTGACCGCAGCTGCCATAGATTTCACAGGACAACTTTATCGCTGAAAGGAGTGTCTAGAATTTGCTCCCTCGTAGCCCCCCTCTCACCCCCCCACCCCCACTCCCCAAAGAAAAAAAAAAATCGAAAATTACAAAAAATATATATGTGTTTTTCGAAATATCTTAAAGAAGATGCATGGCTGTTTTCAACATCTTTGTTCAGATTTTGGTAAAGTTCTATTCAAAAATCTGGAATTTGCGAAATTATCCGCCAAAAATCGACTTTCCTCTTCTCTCTCTTTAAAAATCGGAAATTTCTAAATCGCAGATGTTTTATTGGTACTCAAGTCTAGTCTCTCCATTCTTCACCATGAAGTAATATGGAGCCGAGTAATGCATGCAAACGTGTTTTTGCTTTTGTCCCCCAATGGGAATGAACGGAGGGGAATTTCATAAAAAATGATTCTAAATTCCTGCTAAGTGTCGTTGAATTCCGTAGAGCCGTTCTCACGTGATACTCGGACAAATATAGCGCTACAGAAATACAGACACACACAGAAAATTTTCTGAAGTAATTTTTATCTGTCACGATGTGTGAAACATGAAGATAGCACGAAATTTTTTGATTCTGAAAAATTTACAGACAAAAGTCTGATTTTATAAATATAGATAAATTCTATTCATTAAAAAAAAGAAAAAAAAAACACATTTTATGAGATACTAATTAATTTTATCACCTTTAGAAATTTTTCCATTAAAAACATCCATTCAATTAAAATTAAAATTATCACTTTATTTTCCCCTTTAATTTACCGATATTTACTTTTCTTGAACCATTTTCTCTTTATCTAGGTTTGTTATCGTTATTTCTAAACTGTTTTTAAGAGAAAGATTTCTTTGATGTGAAGTTTAAAAGAAATTACTGCAGATTAACTAACAAAAGAATCTTTTATAGCATCCATTTAATTTAAGACTAAAGCTTTTATTTTGCTATAAAGAGAAGAAAATATTTTTCAGAATCATAAAATAATAAAAAGAAAAGGAAACTGAATAATAAGAAAAAAAAAATCAGTTTTAAAATTTGAGCTAGCTAATGGTTTTTCTTATAAACAGTCTAATAAGCATTTTTAAATCCAATTAGTTAGATATTCGTCACTTTATCCGTTTTTATTTTCCGAACATGATAAGATAAGAAAAGATTTTTATATACATACAAAAATAATAATAATAAGATTTTTGTGTATGTATCTGAGGTCTCCTGAGTTCATTTCTGATATTTGTACGGTGATATATAAATGTGTGGTTCGTGTTATTGAATAGAAAAACGACTAAAGATTTGATCAATTGGATGAAAGTTTGTAGATTAAAAATCACTATCACACAAACCGTATAGATTTTAATGAGACTAATTTTTTTTTTTTTTTTTTTTTTTTTTTTTTTTTTTTTTTTAACAGGGACACAAAGAAAAATTTTATATCATTATGGTCTATGGATTCAAAATTACTTAAATTGCGATAGCGTCTAATTCAACTGAGCTAAAATATGATAGGTATATTATAGTTTACCAAAGCATAATCTGTTTTTATTTTAAGGAGTTTACCGATCATGGATGTTATCCAAATACACTCGAAATATACCAGCTGCACTCGCTAGTTTTACACCCCCCCCCTTTACTTACTCTCTTGCAAGTTTCTATCTTACCACCCCTTCGCTCTCAATAGGTAGAACCCAAAAGTTTGTTGGTTGAATTATACTAACTGCCCTAGCTGGAAATTTATAATTTTAGTTGTAATTTAACCGAGTTACCTGCGTTTTCAGCTTCATGCACAGCAAGGTTTTTTTTTTTTTTTTTTTTTTTTTTAAGTGTCTGATAGTGATTACTGCGGAATCGAGTTGCGGGCGTTCTCAGATTTATGCACAGCGAGATAGGAGTATCCAGTGATTTTTTTTTTTTTTTTTTTTTTTTTTTCATGCGCGTGGTTGTGATTGCCGCGGAGCCAGTTACAGGTGTTTTCAGATTCATAGACAGCAAGGTAGAGGTGTCCCGTGATGTTTTTTTTTTTTTTTTTTTTTTTTTGGGTTATAACGTGCGTGATAGCATTGCCGCAGAACCGATTTACGTGCACTTTCATATTCATGCACAGCGTGGTAAGGGTGTCCAGTGACGATTTTTTGGTTTTAACGTGCTTGATAGTGATTGCCACGGGTGCGAGTTACGGGCGTTCTCAAATTCATACACAGCGTGGTAGGGGTGACCAATGATTTTTTTTTTTTTTTTTTACGCGCGTGATATTGATTGCCGAGTTACAGACGTTCTCAGATTCATGCACATCAAGGTAGGGAGCCATTGATTTTATTTATTTATTTTATTTTATTTTATTTTATTATTTTGGTTTCCCATTGCATCTTTCGTTTTCTATTTCATTACATTCAGTGGAAGGAACTAAATTCATAACGGGGATTTCAGGTAGCAGGAGGCGTTTGCATGTCCGAATGCAGTTGGTAGTTTTTTAAAGTGGGGGAAAAAAAGCGAGTGCAGTTGGTAGTCGACACCGATTATAGTTTTCTTACAAAGACAGATACTTTTTTTCTTCTCTTCTTTTTTTGTTAAAATGGCCTAATGACTCAAATTATATATAGCAAAGTCTAAACTACTTCTATTCCTGTGGTAAAAGTATGTAGATATGTTAAAAGTCACCCTCGCACGACTTTCATAGATTTTGATGGGTGTAGGATTTATAGCTTTTTTACAGGGACTTAAAGGAGAAATCTTTATCATTATAACCAATTTAATCAAATAATTTGAAGTGTGATAACATCTAATCGACTAATTCGATTCGGCTAAAAGTTATATATAGCTATCTTATAGGCGAAATTTTGGTATATTATAACTATGAATCTATTTCTATAGAATATAACTCTTGTACACGGACAAAAAGAAATTCTTTATAATAAAGACAAATAAGCATATTATCAAATTTTTTGGCATGCATTCACCTCAAAATCCTAAAATCAACTCATGATTGTGAAAATTGCAACACAATGAAGGAACTATAAGAAAATAATGAATTTTAATAGACAAATGGCTGGTATTGGTGCATATAAACGATTAAATTTTCAAAACAAAAAACAATATTTAATGTCCAAAATCTATATTTTGTGTTGCTACCACGAGCTGTAATAAGCACTGCTATACGACATATTATACAGTCAAACAGATTTCGAACGTCTGCATAGGGAACAACATTTCATATCATTTATATGCGTACCAAAAGTTATGTAGAAACTGTAGAACGAGGATCACGAAAGAGACGCCAACCTTAAAAATCCTACATATATTCAATAGGTGACACATTTGGCAAATAAGCAGGCCGAGGAAGAAGCTGTATATTTTTTACTGAAAAGATATTAGAATATTCCTTGCAACATGTAGACGGGAATTATTTGTTGAAAGGTAGCTTTAGAAATACCTTGGGGGTAGGGGAAGACTTCAGAATCCACTTTACTGATATACTTGTTGCTGTTAAAATTACCCACAATGCATAGCAGCTGAAATCGTCCATGATACACAATCGCACCCCCGACCATAATACAGGGTATTCGTCTACTATAACGTTCGATAATGCACTCCGGAATATAGTGCTCTTCGGCATAGCATCCACCACGTACGCAGTAACAAGAGTACTACAAATTACAGTGGAATTCGTCAGAAAGAACCACTTGTTTCCAATATACAACCAAGCTCCTGAATAATCGCCCACTGTTGGCTTAGACCGGATTAGGCCTGGTGAATTTTGTATTTTTCTTTCTTTCTTTCTTTCTTTTTTTTTTTTTTTTTTTTCTTTTGAGTTTTTCAATAAACTGCGAATAGTCCCCTTAGAAGCGCTCTACATCGCTCCAAAAGTGATGAGCGCGGGTTGCTCCCTGTTAAATATACAACCAAGTCTCCAACTCCGTGAGCCCATTGAAGCCGCAGGCGTTGAGGGTTTTGCTTGAGAGGAATCCTATATAAAAGAATACTTGCATTCTGCCCACGGTGCAGCAGACATCGATGAATTGATGAAGCAGAAATTGAAACACCTGTAGCAGTGCTGCCAACTGTCTACATGAAGCTTACGAACCGTCAGTGATATGCGGACCAGGTGCCTATTAGAGATGGGCGTTATTTCACGTAACATAATAAGTAATATTATTATTGCATTGTAGCCTATTAGCACTGTAATATATTATTAAAAATATCCTATTAAAAAAATAATATTTTCAACTTTATCTCTGCACGCGAAATAGACAAGAAATTTCTGGCGATAAAACTGATATAATACACCATTATAAAGTAAAAAGCTTGAATTATTTCTTTTATATAATTTCTTTTTTATTTTATTTTATTTAATTTACAAAATACAAAAACTATATTATGAACGCCGGCTACTACCTCCTGTGTTAAAACGAGTAAAAGACTCGCACCAGACTTTCCGCGCAGATGTTCGAATCGATTCGTTACTTCACGTCTAAAAAAATAGGTTTGAAATCTCAGTAAGAAATACAGACGATTTCATGCAACTGTTACTCGGTGATATTCTCAGCTCAGTTAGTAATCTCTTTCATTTCCATGTTCATAAAATTATCGTTAAAATATAATACAGCTGCAGCTGTATTTTTTTTTTTTTAACGATAAGTTTGTAATGATAAAATTTTCTAGAATGAGTTACGGAATATTCCTTGTGAAATATATTAATGAAAATAATTTTAATAAGCAAGATAATTTTAACGTTTAGGACAAATAACATCGTGCTGATATAATTTAAGAATGATTTTATTTGGTGTTGATTATTTTTCATGGGATAATAAAATCGTTTGAATAAAATACTTTGATACCACGGTTTAACGAAATAGTGTTAATTTATGCAGCTAGCATGAGATAGGTAAAGGGTGATTATTAGACGTTGATTAATATTTCGCCAAGAAAGTGAGGAATTGGATTGCACTTTCTAAGTTTGGATTCGCTTGCGTATTGGATACAGATGTTTCGATTTTGATAATTGAAAAGAAGGAGTGTTTGTTTATATTTTAATTGCTTATAGCAGATGGAATTGAAAATGCGTAATGGCATACAGCATTTAGTATTAAGGTTTTATTAAGATTATTGTTTAAATTTTATTAAGAATAATTTGAGAAAAAATTGAATATTTATTTATTTATTTATACTGTTTAGCTTTTGTTCGTTTTTTTTTTTTTTTTAATCTGATTTTTCTTGAGACTATTTTTTTAGATTTAAAATGAGTAAAGGTGTTAAGAATAGTTAATTATGCTCTTATGTTAAAATTATGTGTCTGAGAAAATACATCGTTTTATGCAATTTTTCTAAGCAAAATCTATATTTTTAAACAAGTGTTTCTAATTTTAGAAAGCATATTCAAAGTGACTGTTTGCTAAGTATGAGTGAAAAAGACTAATTTTCTTGTCAATCTGGATAGTTCAAGTTCTTCGGAAAATCAAAAGAAACAGTCACTCGGTAGTTAAAAGTTTGGGATGCCTTAAAGATGTTTCTTAAAAATTTGCCATTATTATTTAATTGTTTCTTAATTACATATATTGCTTATAATATGAGAATTCTTTTTTTTTTTTTTTTTTTTTTTTTTTTTTTTTCAGAAAACGGCTCTCGTGTACGTGTTTCTTGATATTATTTGAAATATTCTGTTTTCGTGTTTAAAGGAATTAGTTTAATGAACCTTAAGCTTACTCGATTGGAACAAACGTTTGTGTAAAATTTTGACTCTACCACTATTTTATATCAGCTTTTTTTTATTATTGAAGAATCTCTAGTGTTAAATAAAGTGAAGATTACTATTCGAAAGCATTGGGACTTAAAAACATGAACCGCATCCACTATGTAGGACACATGTATATATTGTATATCATCCAGAAAGGATTAGAAAGACATTAGCCATATGTAAACTAAAAAGTAATAGGTTATAAAAATAATATGTTGCAAAAACCTATTACCAAAGGAAGTATGGAACGAAGTAACCTATTACTGAAAAGTAACTATTTATCCAATCTCTAGTGCCTATCATCCCACCTTGAAGTCGCCATTCGGGGTCTATACCAGGATTTCCGAGTTGTCTAATTCTCGTCGGTCCACTGCTTCCTAACTTGCACCACTGTGCCGTTGTTACGCAGCACACAAACTGCTATTGCAGGATAGAAAGCCCTCCTGCATGAAAACCAATGACTCTACCCCCCCCCCCTCCCGTTCAAATTCCGTAAGTTGAAATGTCACCCTATTTGGTCCAAGATGTATTACGTGGTTATTACAAAAACTGTGTTTAAATTATGGCAAAGACATGTTTCTTTTAGACACTATTCGAGTGTTCTTGATGAAAATTTAGATGTAGGGAAATTTCGACTTTATAATTTAATTGTAAATACAAAAATCTGACATCCTCTTTAAAACATTTAGCATTTTCCGGTAACCCACACTTTTCCCAGAAAAAAAATCTATTTGAAAAATATATATATGTATATATATATATATATATATCAGCTTTCTCTTATAAGAAATTTCGTAGGTGTCTACTTCGTTACATCATTTTTATGTCTTCTGATCACGTTATCTCCAAAAAATGCATGTATTACGTATAATAATGGGTAATGGAAATTATGTGGTATTTTCAAACCAGATTTTTTTTCTAGGGTTAGTGTGGGTTACCGGAAAATGCTAAATGTTTTAAAGAGGATGTCAGATTATTACAATTAAATTATTATTAATTAAATTGTAAAAAACAATTATTTACAATTACATTATAAAGCCGAAATTTCCCTACATCTAAATTTTCATCAAGATCACTCGAATAGTGTCTAAAAGAAACTTGTCTTTGCAATAATTTAATACGTGCGAAATTAGGATAGACAGTGAACATTAAGATGGGACGAAAATAGAGTTGAATCAGATCAGTTTTTTAACTCAAAAAGCCTTTAATATTAAGGTTTTATCAAAATCGTTATAGAAAACAAAATTCATGCAGTAGTTTTACAACGGATCCAGTGAGGGTTAACTGTGAACGTTATTATTTTTATTAATCTTATTATTATTATTATATTTTTTTTTAGGATAAAGAAAATTCAGTCTGAATTGTCGTCTAAAAACCCCCATAACCTAAATATTTATCAAAATCGCTCGAGCAGCTTCCAAGAAAACTAAATTTCAGCCATATTTTACCAAGATGGAGTTTGGGCTTAAATTGCAGTGAATGTTCACTGTCATGCGAAATCAGATATTTCGTCTGACATCTTTCTCTAATAAATAGTTAAATCTAATAACAAACCCAAATTTTCTATTTAAAAAATAAATATAATAATAATAATGATAAATATGAAAGGGGTGAGGATAAACTGAAATAAATGAGAAGAAAAACAATTAATTTTTTTTTCTTTCAGCATATTACATCATTTTTATGAAATAGTTATAGTATAAAAACTTAATTTAATTAATAGCTATTTTGTTCTCATTTTAAAACATTATTATGTTTTCAGAAAATAAATAAGTATTTTATTATACACAATTAGTATGTAGTATGTTCTAGAACTTTTGATTTTTCAAAATTCTGTGAGCACCTTGTCAATCAATTTTATTCAACGCCTTCCCGAATTTATTTCTAGTTTTCCCATTCGCCAGTTTGAGTTTTGAGTTCTCCTATGAAATACGAAAATAATTATTTAAATTTTATTAGTGGAACTCTTTATACGTCATTTGGCTTGTTTTCATAATTGGCATTATTCAGGGTAACAACATATTTCTAAATTTCTCAATTTTGGCGATTATATAATCATTCGCTTCTTTTGTTAATAACATGTTCGTTAGCCTTTCAGCTAGCTTTCCGATCGTCGACGGGCGTCTGCGTTTCATCTTGCACCAGTGGGTCTATTCTGGCCTGTACGTTAAAAAGAGAAAGCGATCGTTACTTTTTCGATCGAAATCTCTTTCATAACGATATTACGAACGTTATAATCAAACGAGGTGGGGGAAAACTGCGTTCGAGGTTAACTCTTTCATCCAATCAGGACGAAGCACCAAGGGCGGATCCAGACAAACAGTCTAGGGGGGGCACATATTTAATAATTTTTTTTCCTTATCTATTCATCTCTCTCTTTATATATATATATATTCTCAACTTTATACACACACACACACACATATATATATTATATATATTGTAGCTCAACAAAAATGTGACACAAGTCAAAAAATGGTAATTTTAAAATTGTTAAAAAATGTGTATGAAGTGCCCTGACGTACATAAAAAGCATCGCATCTCTATCTCAAACATTGTCCATCCGAAAAAGCAGTTGTATCAGTTTTACTATGTTAGTCAGTTCTTTATAGTTACATAAGTTTTTTTTTTTTTTTTTTTTTTTTTTCCAAATACTGCATTTTTTAGTTGCATCACTTTTCTTGCCAAAGTGCGATAGATATATAAACATACATATATATACACTATAGATAGTGCATTTCATACATAGTAAATTTTTATCTGATATTTGTGCAAAATTATTTACTGCACTATCATTTTAAGAAATTATCGTTTAAAATATTCCGTGTTTATTTTTATAAGTCTAAATTTAAATTACAATATTCTGATAAAAAAAAAAAAAAAAAGAAGGGAAGGGTAAATACATAAAATTCTTCTAAACAAAACTTCTACATCATATGAATAAAACACATTTTTAATAAATAAATATTGTTACGAAAACCTTAAAATTATATTTAATTTTATATTAAAATTCCATTTAATTAATTACATAAAGAAAAGAAATTTAGAGTGAAATTAATAAAATACCATTGAAACATATGCATGATCTTTGAATTGAAAACTAATTTCAATGTAATGAAATAATGAAGGTTAAAATGTAACATTAAAGAAAATTTTTAATATTATGAAAAATAAAAATGGAAATAAATAAATAAATAAATACAAGTAACACACTAATATGATAGCTGTTACACATGCGTTAAAAAGTAATATGTAGCTGTTAAACAGGCGTTGAAAAGTATTGTGTAAATAACTTTGAATTAACACCATAAAATACAAAGGGGGGGGGAGGTTGATTTCGGGTTGAAAGAAAACACGACCCTTCGTCAGGTGAACAAAATAGGCACAAGTGCTGCAGACAATTCGGTAACATGTGTTTTCTTTTTACTCTAAATAATTATTGTATATATATATATATATATATATATATATTTTTTTTTTTTTTTTTTTGCATTTTACGGTAATTTTTACTTATTAAAAAAATTATTACTAAAATAATTAACAACTGGCCACTAGATTTTATTCCTTATCTTCGAAATAATTGCTATTGTAATGCACAAACAAACAATTTTTACAATAACAAAACAGGATTTTCTCCCCCCCCCCCCATCAGCTCCAGCCATATCCGGGCGCAAGGAAGTGTGGGGCACCATTATCTGACAGAAAAGAAAAATATTAATTATTTTTAGGCTGTTCAAAAGAAAGGAATAGGCACCAAATCCTCATCTCACATCTGCAATGAATTTCTCTCACACTAGCTCTAATTAAACTAAAATTCTTTTTTTATTTAAATAGAAACAAAAGAATTTTTTTCAGGGGGTGGGAAATGAAAAAGAGGAAGGGAAAAAAAAAAGGAAAGAAATAAAGAAATATAAAGAAAAGAAAAGAAAGGCAAAAGAAAAGAAAGGCAACATCAATATTAAACATTAACCTTTTCTTTAAACGGTAAATGTAATTGATTATCAATATATATGTGACCGTTTAAATTTTTCGTAAGAACGTTTAAATTAAATCTCCCTTCAAAAAAGAAAAAACTATCTCACACATTCAATGTAACATATAACATTTTTATAAATTGAAATGCTTAGAATTTTTTGACATTGCTAATTGCTATTCAAATAATATGGATTTTTTTTTTTTTTTTTTTTTTTTTTTTTTTAACATATTTATAAATAATTTTCATCTAGAGTTCCAAATGATTAATATCCGAGAAAGATTTATTATTAATTCTTCTTAATTCAGTAAGAAATATCATCTTAAGGGCCCTCTTCACTCACCGCCGCCGGAAGCCGAAGCTAATGTTATTCTATGAGAAATTTTTCTTTACAAATAACTTATTAACTAATACACATTTTTAAATTCTGTTTTCACATTCTGAAAATTCCCAGCTGTAAAACTGATGGACCTTTTTTAAAAAATTATTTTTTATATTTTATTTTGAAGCTGCAAAATACGAATTTTCAATTTGTGAATTTTTTTTTCAATTTCAAAATAAAATATTAAAAATTAAAAAAATACATTTTTGAAAAAGGTCTGTCAATTTAACAGTTGGGAATTTTCTGAATGTGAAAACAGAATTTAAAAATATGTATTAGTTAAAAAGTTATTTGTAAAGAAAATTTCCCCATAGAATAACATTGGCTCTGGCTTCTGGCGACGGTAAGTGAAGAGGGCCGTTAAAAAAAAAAAAAATTCTGAAAGGTTATTCACTATCACATTGTAAAACACTGGGTTCGAAAGCTAAAGTAGCGTGAGTGCCACACCATAGTTATGTTTTATAACTAAATTTACAGGGAACTGAGTAAAAATAATTTAAAATTATTTAATAAGAATTTTAAAGAAAGCTTATTTGCTTTAAAAAAATTTAATATTTATCTAACAAAAATTTCAAAAAAAAAAAAAAAAGGCTATTCTAAAAAATAACTAAAATTAGATATTAGTCTTAAAAGTTTTGAGATTTTTATAACAGTAATTCGAAATAAATTACATAAAATTCAAAAAATAGATATGTTGTAAAATACGTATAAAAACCTCATTATTATTAATATTTGCTTAATTTTAAATTTACATACAGATATATATTCCCAACTGCAGAATAAATTTTGTACTCAAATTATTTAATATTATACATAGATAAATGATTTGAAAAAAAAAAAAAAAAAAAAAAAAAAGAAAGAAAGAAAAAAGAAAGAATGAAAATTATTACCATTTTTCCTTCTGTAGCAGGTTTCTTTTGAAAGATACGTCAATACTGAGTAATTTTTTTTTCTTTTTGTTGCCACACCAAAAGATACTTCTAATTTTAATATGCGCAATCGAATAAAATAAAATAAGACTTATATGAAATAAAACTGTATCAACTATGGGATACTTGCAAGTGTTTTTTCTCTTCTTACACCAAGAAACGAAAACTGCATAGACTGATAACAGACATAAATATATCTCTCTTTCTTCCCAAAAAATCATTTATGCTCTAGGGATTTAAGTAATTATTTCACTGTAAATCTATTCAAAAGTTATTTGTTACCCTAATCTTCTCATTTTAAAATAACAACACTGCCTCAGTTTGGGATAGCATGATTTGCACCTGGTTACACAGTCCCCCTTCAATTAAAATATACCCTGCTGTTTGTTATAATAGGTGAACGTGAAAATGAAACAAGCCTTGAAATACCACCCTTCACTATCAGAGTATTCAGATTACAAAAGAGAAGAAAGTAGCATTTTCCACGAAAAACAGACGTTCTCCATAATAGTCTTCCTTCCACCTAATTCTAAGAAAAGATCAGGAATGTGACGAGACTTTCGATGAAAAGAAGGATATAGAAGAAAGAAGGAAATAAACTTTTTTTTTTTTTATAGAAACTACATACAACAAGTATAAAATCAATTTTTTGAAAGAAAAAAAAAAATAAAGCTTCTGGATTTTGCATATTTTGACTTAAAAACACATACACACTCGAGCTCTAGGGGGGGCTCGAGCCCCTAGAGCCCCCCCTCTTGAATCCGCCACTGCGAAGCACGTGGTTTGTTTTATTGTGATTACAAGTGAGAGCAGACGATGATCGCCATGTTTTGTTAAATATAGGTTGTTTGTTTGTTGTGAAAATGAAAAAAAAAAATAAAAAGCAAAGACACAGTGTGGATTCTTTTATGTGTTGTAGCAGAGCAGTTTTCCAGTTCAATTTAATTGTATCGTCTCGATGAGAAGGAAATTTAAAATAGCTCAGTAAATTTTTATATTAGACTGGCTGTTAAAATGAAATCGGCCACACGATATAATTATTTACTCGGCAAAATAAAGAGGAAGTATCACTTTCTAAAGATTCAAGTTAATAGATTTATTTTATTTACATGGTATTTACTCATGTTTTAATTATTTTTTCTAAAAATTAATTTTTAAATATAGTACGTACAATGCACCTTGTTTGAACTATATTTTTTGTTTAAGTGCAATTGAAATATTTGATATTTTGATATATTTGAGTAAAATTAATTAAACTGTAACGCTAATTCAGTGAGTAAAACATAAAAATATTTTTCTTTATTTATAAATTTATTTTTACTTAAATAATTGAAGTTAAAATTTATATAGCCATTGCCTATTGAAATGATATAAATATTTAAATATTGATTTGAACTAATGTGATAAAATTTGTTCGATTTTATTAAATTAAACGGGAATTTATTTTAATGATATTAGATCTTTTCTTTTTAAAAAAAGAAAAGAAAGTATATTATTATAAAGTATATAAATGTTTGATTTACACTGTATATACCAATTTCTAGAAAATTATTTGTATATTTATATGAAAAGTACGTTTCTTAATTTTTTACATAAATTTATGAATAATATATTGCTTCCTAATATATATAAAGCTTTAAAGTTGTTTAGATTTACTATGCCCAAGATATTAAATAGAAGTATACAATTGTTTAGAATTATTCAAAATAATTATTAAAAAAAGAAAGAAGAAGAAAAAAAAAAGATTTACAACTACAGCTGAAATTTTTATAATTTTAAAAGAAGAAAGCTTTTATATTATTCATTTTTTCTAATTTAGTAAATAAAACATAAAAATATTTTTCTCTATTTATAAAGACATCTTTATTTAAATATTTGAAGTTAAAACTTATAAAGTCATTGTCTATTGAGGTGATAAAAAATATTTAATGAGTGTTTTATATTAATATCATAAAATTTGTTTGATTTTATTAAATTAAATGTGAATTGTTTTTAAATAATGTTTTAATTTTTTTAACTCCCCCCCCAATATATATATATATATATATATATATATATATATATATATATATATATATAGAAGTTTGATTTAATCTGTATATTAATTTCTAGAAAATTATTTGTAAATTTATATGAAAAGTACATTACTCAATTTTTTACATAAATGTATATGATGAATAATGCATTGCTTTTTAAAAAATATTAAGCTTTAAAATTGTTTAGAAGATTTACTATACCGAAAATATTAAATTAAATCATAAATTTAAATAATAAACATTAAATCAAAAAATTAAATTATGTATGCAATCGTTTAGAGTCATTCAAAACAATTACTTAAATATATAATAATAATAATAATAATAAATAAATAACTAGCTTCTCAAATACAGTTGAAATTTTCATAATTTTAAAATAATAAAGTTTGTATTTTATTCCGTTTTCACTTTATTTAAATTTGGATATGTGTGGGAAAAACTAATTAATTTTTGTTTACATTCTATGCATTTTAAGCTTTGCTAACATTTCTTTAACCAAGTTTCCTTGTTTCATAAATCATAACTATTTCTTAAAAAAAAAAAAAAAAAAAAAAAGAATGAGTAAACACCTTTATAATACCAAAAGGGCGCGCCATATTGTAACGAATACAAGAGCCACTCAACGACAGCCTTAGAGCTCTCGAAAAATAACGAAGATAAATATCGCTAAAATTTCGATCGCAACAGCCCAGAATACCAAATTATCGTTATATTCCGAAGATCGTTGAATTCCGAAAGAATATAACGAAGCGAACCGGCCAGAATAGACCCACTGGCGATTTTCGGTGATAAGATAACCTTTTCCCCCCACATATATAGCGGACACGCGCCGCGATCGCGCGCTCCGTCTCTCTTCATTTTTTTCCCGTTGAAAGGATTTCGCGAAGTGGATTTTGGATGTGCCCAAGATGTTACCCCTATGTCTTCCGATGTTCAAAAATTCAAGAAATGAATAAACATAAAGAAGTTAGCCTGTATGCTGTCATATGAATTATTTAGAGTACTTATTTTCTTAAAAAATAATTTGTTTAGAAGATTTACAATGGTAAGTTACATAAAATATTTCGTTTTGATGATTGAAAATAAAAGTCTCAATTGAAATGTTTAGCAAAATTTAGGATTTTTACGGCCAATTCTTCAGATACTCAATGCCCAGTTTTGGGCATGACAACATGGTGCCTAATAGCCAGGATATTTTTTTTTATGATGTAGATTTGAAACGTTTTGTTGGAAATTATTAATATTGTATAGTATTTTATATATCTATAATAAAATAATAAGGACTTGAAAAAAAAAAAAAAAAAAAAAAAAAAAACGATAGTTTTGTTCAAAACAGGAAATGACTTTATAAAATGTATTATACTTGACCGTTATTATAAATGTCTACCTGGATCTAAAAAAAAATAATAAATAAAATAAAATAATAATAATAGTAATAATTAGGTATTCATTATAACTAAGGGTATTCCGATTGTACTGAAGACACTGTGAAATAAAATAAAGACTAATGGTCTCATTTCCTGATGTTTATATATGTATATATATTTTATTTTGGTCATATATAAGATGATTATTCTGTATATTTTATAATTGTATAATTTATTGGTACTTTTAGTTGATATAACTAATTTGTGAATAAAAGAGAAAAGTAGATATTTAATATCTTGAATATTTTTAAGTAATTCAACGAAGAAGAATGATATACATTTATAGATGTTTCGCTAGTTTTCTAAAAGAAAATTAATTTAAGAACAAAAAAAAAAAGAGAGAAAATATACTATAGATACACAATAACCATTGTATGTTATATAATAAAATATGGCTAAGGTAAATTTACCGTCTTCAAACATTGTTCCCTTTGATGGGGATCCTGAATATTTACCTTTTTTTAAACAACAAATTACAGACCTGGCAAAAATAAACAATTGGTCAACGGAAGCAACGTCAATTTTTCTTAAAAATAATTTAAAAGGACCAGCATTGAAATGTATTATACAAATCTCTCATACACAGAATTTCACAACTCCACAGGAGATTTTCTTGGCATTGGAGAAATTCTTTAAACCGTCTTCACTACCACAAGCACTTGTAGATTTAGCAAACTTTAGGCTACTCCCAGGCGAATCCATGAATAATTTAGCACATCGCCTGAACTGCACGGTGGCAAGAGCCTATACAGATATATCAGATCAAAATGTACTTGCTTCTATAAATTATCGTAAACTCATTGAAATTCTCCCACCTGATATAAGATCACACATACTAAAAAATAATGTCAATAATTATGATCAGGCAATAGAACAAGCCCAATTGGTACAAGAATGTTCTATTTCCAATGAAGGGATAAATCAAATTGCTAATAAAGATAACGATATTGACAATCTAAAACAAGAAATTCACTGCATCAAAGAAAGTTTACAAAAACCGAATGAAGATGTTAGAGTACACCAAACAAAAACACATCCTAAAAATATGTTTAACAAAGCTAGATACAGAAATAACTCTAATAGAAACCACTACGGTATAAAAACGTCTCCCAGCAAGTTTAACTATAAAAAACATACATATTTTCAAAACAAACATAAAATGTCATTCCCAGAATGCATGTGATGTGGCCTTAATAACTACCTGTTAAAGAACTGTCGCAAACTCCAGAACATGTGTGATGCAGCTGGTTTTGCTCGGGCTTCCCCTTGCCAAAATAATGTCTACAGCAATACACCCCAATGCTTCCCTCCTCCTAAACATCATTTTATGCCAGCCCCTCAATCAGCGCTTCCAGTAAATTATCCTCACGCAGTTAACAATAGAGACATTAATTATGTTCAGACTGTACCCGATTCAAGTAACGCCTGCCCACAGTCCTGGTCTCAGCAAACCACAAATACGGGAAACTCTAACAATCTTCCTATGATGTCTTACTCTGCACAGGAAAACCAATGGTGAGGACTTTGTCTTCAGATGCCCTTTGTTCTCCCAACATTTTCAATAACTGTGCATTTGACAACTCTCATTATAACCGAAATAAATTACATGACAAGGACTCGCAGACACAACAAATTATCATGCTGGACAAGGAAACTCAATTGGAGAATTATCTCCAAGATCAGACTTATAATAATTGTCAAGAAATAATAGCTAATGTCACCCAGACTCAGTCTTCATACATCCCAATTATTTTAATCAAAATTAAGGAGTTAAAGGTTCCATTTTTAATCGACAAAGGTTCTTCAATTTCAATAATTAATAGACAATATTTTCAAAAAATAAAATTCCGACTTACCCCAATATACTTATCAAGAAGAGTCCAAATCTCAACTCATAATTCAAGTGTTCAATTCCATGCTTGTGTACAATTTTCTTTTAAAATAGGTCCACATTTTTAAAAACATCAATTCTATGTTATTGATTTACATACAGATTCAAAATTCGTAGGAATTTTGGGATATGATGCCATTAATAAGTTCAATATTCTAATCATCCTGCAGAAAATTGTTGCAGTGTTAAAGATACTATTATTCCTTTCCATGTAAACAAAAATACAAACATTGAACATTTATACGACATCCAGGAAACACGAATGCTTTTTCATAACAACAATGAAATATGTAGTTCGCAAGATAATTTTCCCTGTGCTAAAGAAGAAATCCATTCCATTGTGCCATCCGAAGATATTATTGCCTTAAGAAAAGATGAATTTAATATACAAGACTTTCAATTACAACATTTAACACAAGATGAAAAACATAAATTAGAGGAATTACTCAAACAAAATTTTAAAGTATTTTTAAAATTTCTTAAAGCAATTGGGCATACTGATAATTGCTGAAATTAAATTTACAAGTACATATCCAATACGCACTTTGCCATTTCCTATTCCCCAAGCTCTTCAAAAAGAGGTCAAAGCACAAATGCAAGAACTATTAGATGCAGGAATTATCGAAAAACATCTCTCCAGCTGGGCATGTCCCATGCTGATTGTAAAGAAGAAATCGGACAATACAAATAAACCCAAAATACCGCCTTGCACTTGATTTAAGATTACTTAATTCTATCATTGAACATGCTACGTATCCAACTCCCAAAATAAGTAATTTAATTAATCAATTGTCACAATATACATTTTTTACTTCATTGGATATGTCAAGTGCTTATCATCAAATCAGTTTACCAGAATAATATCAAGACAAATTAAGTTTTATTACTCCATGGGCTACTTATAGATATCGACGAATGGTATTTGGTCTTAAGACAGCCAGTAGCATATTTCAAGCCCTTATGGATGCAATTATTGAAGAATGTAATATTGATGGAATTTTTGCTTATCAGGATGATCTCATAATAGCAAGCAACTCATTCGAAGAAACTTATTCTAAACTTCAAACATTATTCAAAATTTTGGAAAAACACAACATTACCTTATTTGCTGCTAAATGCTCCTTCCATCAAAGAAAAATCAATTATCTTGGTTTTGAAATTGCAGAAATTAAAATATTTCCCATTCAATCTAATATTATAAAAATTACCTCTTTTCCTAAACCTACCAGTAAACGACAATTAAAACCATTCATTGGAACAGCTGGATTTTATCGTCATTTAATTCCACACTATGCTGATATCTCTAGTCCATTAATTGCTCTTACTTCTCCTAAGGTGCCATTTAAGTGGACCCCTGTTCATGACCAGGCTTTCAAAATTCTACAAGACATATTTCTATCCAAACCCTTTATTAAACAACCTCAATTCGACAAATTATTTTATTTGAATACGGATGCGTCACAAATAGCAATTTCAGCAATACTTATGCAAGACCACGGGGGAACTCTCTTTATTTTAGTAAAACTCTAAAAAATTCAGAAACTAAATATGCCGCGCTGAAACGTGAATTGATGGCAATTGAGTATGGTGTACATGCATTTCATTATTATCTTTATGCACGGAAATGCATCATTTTATCCGATAGTAGTCCACTCAAATTTTATTCTAAATCATCATCTCCTTCAGATATTACAACGAGATGGTTAATGAAGTTGAGCGAGTATTCATATAATTTTCAACACTTACCTGGTAAAGAAAATGTCTTAGCAGATCTTCTGTCCCGAACTGTCCTATCCAAGCAAAACATCTCAGATCTAAGTAACTAATGAAGTATTGCCTATAATTACTCACCAGGAAAAAGATGAGGTCATAAATTGTATTGAGTCCCAAAACATACATAATATTCATCCACAATCAGAAAAAGAAGATCCTTTACTAGGGATTTCTATCACGACAATTTTAAAAGAACAAAATAAAGACTTGAAAATATCACAAATATATAAAAACATTCTACATAAAAGAAATAAACAACATAATGAAATTTATATTATTGATCCTGCCACAAACTTATTGATGTACATTAAGGATTATGATAGTGACAAAACAGTGTACCCTAGAATTCTTCTGCCAAAATCTCTGCATACAAAATCTCTCAGAATTGCTCATCTAGGCCATTGTGGCATAAAGAGAACTTTTCAAAACTTAAAATTATGATACTTTTGGTACGGCATGACTGCCGACACCATAAATTACGTTAAATCTTGTCATCTTTGCAATTTAATCAAACATCACAATATTCCTCAGGCGCCATATCAAAATAACCCAATTCCAATTCACCCAGGAGATTTTGTATCGATGGATTTTGTGGGACCATTTCAGAATGGACATCACATTTTAACAATCATCGACGATCTCTCAAGACATTTAGCAATTTACCCATTAAAAATTATATCTGCAGAAAATGTGGTTCAGGCTTTATTTAAGTACATTACTGTACATGGAAGACCGTCACTAATTATGACAGATCTCGGTCGTCAATTCACTTCACACATTTTCCAGATGTTTACTGAAAAGTTTGGTATTCGTCTTACTCATTCTAGCATTGCTCATCCACAGAGCAACTCTTTGAGTGAAAGGATCAACACAGCTATTAAATCGACCATCACTGCCCTTATTGCAGAAGGATATGATTTTCATAATAGCATTTTCATCCATCAAATGCTTTACAACTCGTCAACGCATTCTACTACCAAGTATTCACCCAACTTTATACATTTTGGGCGTCATCTATCTAATATATATGATACATATATCATTACTCATGAAGACCTAATCCTTAATGCTAATCGCACATATTTACAGTTGCCATAAGATTTGAATGAAATATATAAAAAAGTTCATCAAAACTTATTGAATGCACAACTTTTACAAAATCAACATCAGGAAAAACAAAAGTTACGTAGAATTCAATTGAATGATATTGTATACTTAAAAAGTCATAATACCACAATCCATTCAATATTGTAAAAATAATATCGCCTGTAGTATTTAAAATTCAAAGAGAAGATGAAATAAATGCACCACAACTTACCGTTCACATAGACAGATTATGGATTTCACCACCTCGTCGAACTTACCTTATATCAGAAACTGCACAAGCTGATAACAATCAACAGCAAAATAATTCTAACAATTCATCCTCTTGCACTTATCAAAAAGAATGTGAATCTCAAAGTGTTCACACGAACAGTGGTAATGCAAAATTCTCCATCTCTGACTCATGCAATATGGAGAATAATCAAGAACTTTTTAAGTACTCTTCAAATTCTCAAATTCCAGTGCAAAACAATAACTCAACTATTTACATTTCTTCATCAGATAATAGTTCTGATACTGAACTGGACATTCCTCAACTGTCTCAATATAATCCTCTTGATAGCAGGCAAATAGACAATTCTAGGAATAATTCCTCGAAACGTTGTAAACAAACTATACCTACATTATCTGGCCCATTTGTAAATTGATTATTACCCAAAGAAAAGCACGTAAAATTATTGTTTATGTTTTAGAACTTACCAATTATAAATTGTATACTATAAAAAATCATTTTTTTTAGTATTCTTTTGCAGATGCTGCTGCTACCTGATGCAAAGCGTAGTGACAGTTTCATAAAATTTATAGTAGTCATATTACATTTTTTTCTTTCCCTCATTTTCCGGTGTTTTGAATAATAACTTTTGTTAATAAATGTAGTGGGTCCTAATAAAATCTTAATTATTTAACTTTTAATCATTTGGACTTGTGAGACTTGATCACCCTCACATCGTCCATATGCATATTTACTACTATTACTGTTTCATAACATTATGCTAAAAATAAATAAATAAATAAATAATAATAATAATAATAATAATAATAATAATAAAAAGTTAAAATAAAATAAAACTTTTAACTATTTATAAATACATAATAATTCTTACTTTAGTATAAGATAAATATTTATATATGTATCTGTGCATTTGTTCAGTATTGTTTTAAGCAGCATTTAAGTTAATACAGTTGGCCACTTGAGAATAACATTATCATAAAATAAAATTCAGCTGTATATGGAATTATACATAAGTGACATAATATTGCCAGCGCTGGTCAATAAAAATAAATAAATAAATAAAATAAAATTGCGTGTATACTATACTGTAATACATGAGGTATTATAAAATATTATCTATAAACCTTGTTATTCAATATATTGTATCCAATTGTGTGCTAATATACATGGTTATATATATGTTTCTCAGTATTATATTAGGTGGTTAAGTGTCTGGTTACATGTATAACGGTATTTATATATATATATATATTTTTTTTTTTTTTTTCAAGGATCCTTGAACTTTATATTTTACTTATTTAGTAGTTATATTTGGCTAGATTGCATTCTTATGTTAAGTATTTGTTTATAAATTTACATATATCATATGTATTAATTAGTTATTACTATACGTCTTATGTAACCAACTGTGCCAACTATTTTATGGAATATTGTACTCTGTATGCAGATATGGTACAGTAAGTGGTTATTTATAGATATTTCTGATTTATGTATTCTTATATTGTATTATTTCTTATATATTCTTCAAATGTAACTGTGCTACTTCAAACATTTTCTTTCATGTTATTAAATAGTGTTAATGCATATTACAAATCATTGGGTGAATCCAACCTCTACGTATTCCCATTATCTTCCTCCAGACAAATTTATTGATTAAAAAAAAAAAAAAAAAAAAAAAAAACGGAAAAAAGAAGGGGAGGGGAATCTAGGCAAAATTAATATATATATATATATTTTTTTTTTGGAACATTTTGCTGGTGTATGTCATGTGAAATCAGATATTTCGTCTGACATCTTTCTCTAATAAATAGTTACATCTAATAAGAAACCCAAATTTTCTATTTAAAAAATAAATATAATAATAATAATAATAAATACGAAAGGGGTGAGGATAAACTGAAATAAATGAGAAGAAAAACATTTAATTTTTCTTTCTTTCAGCATATTACATCCTTTTTATGAAATAGTTATAGTATAAAAACATAATTTAATTAATATACGAAAATAATTATTTAAATTTGATTAGTGGAACTCTTTATACGTCATTTGGCTTGTTTTCATAATTGGCATTATTCAGGGTAACAACATATTTCTAAATTTCTCAATTTTGGCGATTATATAATCATTCGTTTCTCTTGTTACTAACATGTTCGTTAGCCTTTCAGCTAGCTTTCCGATCGTCTGCGGGCGTCTGCGTTTCATCTTGCACCTGGGCGATTTTCGGTGATAAGATAACCTTTTCCCCTCACTTACACAGCGGACACGCGCCGCGATCGCGCGCTCCGGCTCTCTTCTTTTTTTTCCTGTTGAAATGATTTCGCGAGGTGGATTTTGGATGTGCCCAAGATGTTACCCCTATGTCTTCCGATGTTCAAAAATTCAAGAAATGAATAAACATAAAGAAGTTAGCCTGTATGCTGTCATCTGAATTATTTAGAGTATTTATTTTCTTAAAAAATAATTTGTTTAGAAGATTTACAATGGTAAGTTACATAAAATATTTCGTTTTGATGATTGAAAATAAAAGTCTCAATTGAAATGTTTAGCAAAATTTAGGATTTTCACGGCCAATTCTTCAGATACTCAATGCCCAGTTTTGGGCATGACTTTCACATTCCAGGAAATAAGGATACGTCATATACGTTTCTCAGAAAAATTCCAAATAAATCTATGTTTTTATTAACATTGTTCAATTTATTTCCGAGTATACAAAGTTTCTGCCATATTCTCTAATGGACGAAAAGAGTTAACAAAGAACGCTTATTTGTCTGAAGAAGAGTATATGTCAGATGGCTTTTCCATCACAAAAAGTACTTAACCTTAAGTTTTTAGCATAATTGTCAGAGCCATTTCCCTGGCAACCAAGTTTCAGATATATTTTTGAGTGGGTGAAATAAGGATTAATAGCGAAAGCTAATTTAGAGAATATGAAGATAAACCACATGGGTTTGTCGCCTCAAAGGAGTCTTTTTATCAAAATCTTTTGAACAATTCTCGAAGAAACCCGGAATAAACCGGATTTCTGCCACATTTTCGAACGGTTGAGTCAGGGCTTACAATGAATGCTAATTTTTCTGACAAAGAGTCGGATTCAGATGAATTTGTCATGTCAGAAATCATTAACCTACAGTCGGCAGCAAAAGTATCCGAGCACTAGCAATAATCCCTGTCTAAAAGAAGTACACTTAATACTGCTTTACCCTTGTCGAGTCATGTTCTTAGTCAGTCTAAGGACATGATTCGACAAGGATTTATTTAACAAAACAGGTTTAAGCGTACTTTTTTGATATCGGAATTATTGGCTAGTGCTCGGTTACTTTTGATGCCAACTGTAAGTCATTACCAAAGTCTTTAGATCCATTTCTAAGAAATCAAGATTTTGCCATATTCGCAGAAGGCAGAAGGAAAAATGACAGTGCAAACTAATTTTTTTAAACATGAGGATAAGTCAAATCGGTTTGTCTGCTCAAAAAAATTTTAACTCTAAGTTTTCATTAAAACCTTCATATTAATTTCCGAGTGAACCCAACAAGCAGCTGATGTTTTACAAACGAATGCATATTTTCCTGAAGATGAAGACAAATTCAATCGATTTTTCACCACATAAAACTGTTAATCCAAAACGTTAAACAAAATCGTTGTATCCATTTCCGAGTAAATCTAATTTCTGCCAAACTTTGCAGCAGAATGATAATAACAGAAAATGTGAATACTTTTGAATATAAGTTTAACGGCAATTCATTTCTCAAACCAAACACCTCTTAACTTTAACATCTCTTACATTCCTTAGATATCCTGAAAATATTCTGCGGGAATCTGTGCTATAAAAGAAAAACTACTTAATAGGGAATTACCAATGTCCTGTGAATCACCCCTAAGAATACTCGTATTCCGGAGTCATGTCATGACACTTTTTAACTGCCACGTAGGAGGTTGTTGGCCTGCTTAGGCATCCCCCAAAGTAATAACTTTAGGGAACTTGTAGGATATTGCAGCTACGGCCGATTTTTTTAACACCAGCCACCATGAATGCACAAGACAGTTTTTCGCCGAAACGAGTTTTAAAATTGCAGAATATTAATGTAGTATTCCTAATTAATCTGAAACTTTAGCCGTATCATCGTTGAAAAACATTATCACTTACATTTGTTCAGAACATATTAAATGTGATTTCTATAATAAATATAAGTAGACATATTTTGTTTTCAAAAATCTCCAGTTGCTTTAAAATATGTAATTTATAGTAACTTATCTATCTAATATTTATGTCATTTATTAACTTTTAAAAATTCTTGTAAGTTATCTGTATTAGTATAGAACTTTAGATGTATGTTTCATCAATTTTGAGATCACGGGTCTTAAATTTTAGAAGCTGTGGTTGAAAGACTGTGGCTTATTTGCTATAAAACTGTACAATCAGAAAAGCAAATTGATGCATTTTTAACACATCAATGGACATTTTTTTTTTTTTTTTTTTTTTTTTTTTTTGTTCCAGCTTTAGACGCATTTGACTCTTTGCAGAAAAATAAAAATAAAAATAAAAAATAAAATGAAATAAAATAAAATAAATAAAGCGCAAGGGGACTGGAAATATTTTACGGATTTAGTATGTGAATAACGCATATATATATATATATATAATATTAATCTTAGTAAAAGCCAAGCAACAGATATAAGATCACTGAAACCGCATAGACCAATAAGAATGAAATTACAACAAATTTAAATAGTCTGTGGAGACTGATTGCGATTTATTGAACACATTTATTTTTTATTTAATGTAGCTTCAATCTAACCATAAATTTATTCCTGGATTGTTATTTGCAATTTTAATAATTTTGCCGGTGCGTAAAAACGACATCAAATTCAAACCAAAAATTAGAAACAAGCAATGAAAAAATAAGCAATTAAGACAGTAGTTTTAACAAAATATTTTTTTTCATTTAAGAAAAGCTCAAAACGGTGAAAGAAAACTCGTCATGGGTGACGTTTTTCACAGTTGAGCACCAATGTACGATTTTGTTCGTTAGCAGCTAAAATAAGAAATTGCTAACGAGCACTCTATCCTATAAGAAAATAATTGAAGTTAAAAAATTAAGGATAAAATGGAATAAACTATTTAGTTCAAGAAATGCAGGGAATCAAACAGAAAACATCCATAAAAAACAAACATTACACATAGCATTTGGAGTCACAAGGATAAAAAAAAAAATAAATAATTCAAGAGTTTAATCGTACATAGAAGATGAAGAATAATGATTCACTACAGCAACATGGATATTTATTTATTGATTGATTATCATGTGCTTTAGTGTTTGATTACAAATTTTGAGAATAGTTGACAAATCAGTAATGAAGAAATTCAACATGTTAAGGAAAAATAAGGAATATATTTTAATACAAAGTAAATCTAATAGGCCTGGGGTATAAAAAATATTAAAAGATTAAGTTAAAGGTATCTCTTTTAAATAGTAAAATATCGCGATATTTTTGCGAGGCTCTGTATACAAATCAGTATTGATATTAATATGATTTTCAGGGGAAAACAAGAAAAAGTGAAGCAGAATATCATATCTACACTGAGAAAAAAATCTGTAACTGATATCTAGAATATAAATTGTGGCTCTAGAAAAAATAGTTCCATGTCATCCTTATAAATTCTAGTCCCCTTTGAAAGCGAGTTCTAGAAACCCCTATTAGAATTCTAGAGCGTTTGCCTATATTCTGGAGGACAACGTTATTTAAAGATCTCTGCAAATAAATGCGAATACGAGAGATGGGTTTCAGTAACTATAATCTTGGTTTTTTACCCAATGCTAGAAAAGCAAGCGAGAATTTCTCACAATGCAAAAGATTCAGAAGATTCAGAATATTCGGAATTTTCAGAATATTGTTTCATCATCTAGAAATGTGTAGACTAGAAATTCTCGATCATTCCGTCTATTCAGTTTATTGAGGTGGCTTATGGGCATAGCTCGGAAATCTATATTTCTAGTTAATGGATTTAGAAAATGACCCTTTACTCATTCTAGATGAAGGCGGTATATATTTTTTCTCAGTGTATGTATGTTGCCAACTTGTATTAAATTTTACATTTAATAATTACCATTAATTTTAACGAATGTTTGGTATAAATGCTAGTAGATTAGACAAACATACAATTATACAAACATTATAATTGAAAACAAATTATGGATGTTGAATGCAAAAGCTCCTGGAATTTGGCTACACTAAATTCAATATTATAGAATCAATATATACTAAAGAAAATAAGAAAATTCACAGACAGACAAAATTAAGTTATTTAGCATTGTTTAAAAAATGCTTATTTTATATATTTATTTATCTATTTATTTTCTAATTGAAAGTAAATGTTGATCCAATGTTTCACAAATTGGACAGAGATGTACAAAAATAATTTTTTCAATAATAATGTTTTTGTTAATACAGTCGAACCTCGTTAACGTGAATACTGTTAACGTGAATTACTTTTAACATAAATTGTTTTCACAATACCCGTAAAAATTAAGATTAGTTTAGTTATATGAAGATTAGTTACTGATTGCATGAACTATTGATAACATGAACAATTTTTTTTCCTCTTGAGATTTACGTTAACGAGGTTCGATTTTATTGCAGAAAATAAAACTACGGTTATTATTAAATTTATATAGTATAAATGTTGTATATATATATCGTACCTTCATATTATATATTGATTGTTGATGATAAATAATTATCATCAATACGTTATCTTTTAGCCCAAAAAGATTTTGGAATATTTCTTGAGTGAATGATATATAGAAATAAAGTTTTTTTTAAATTTTCACTTCAAAATTTAATAAAGTGGTCTAACATTTTTATTAAAACATGGTAAACATTAATTTAGAACGCTTTAATTTAAACTAGAGTTATCAAAATAAGACATTCTCCCTCAAAATTCAATTTCATGAATGAAAAAAAAAAAAAAAATATATATATATATATATATATAATAAAATCTGTAGTAAATTAAACTAAGGAAATTAATTAAGTATTTAATGTACCACCTTCCCATTACTTAAAAGTAAAAAGTATTTTAATTTTGAAAAATTACTGTCAGAAGCATTTATTTTAACACTCGAGCCTTCTTAATTAAAATCTCAGAAACTTCAAATTTTAATGGATCGTCCAGAGATTATATTGTAATTAAGAATTAACATGCAAATGATATTGAAGATGGGATTAAAAACCTTCTGTAATGCTATTAAAAATTAATCAGCTGGCAATTTTTAAATGGAAATAAAAGTAAAAAATATATTAGATATATTTGGAGAATTAAATTAACTAGTTCTCCATATAAGAATTAATTATAAAACTAACATGTAGCAGTAAGTCAAACAAACAATTAAAAAATCAAAGATTTTTGAAAGCAAAATTTCACGGTTCTTTTTTCTTGTGTCACTGTTTGTGTGATTTATTACGTCGTCTATAACATACATTTATATTAAAATTAAACAAACTTAAAAAAAAAAAAAAAAAGAAAGAAAGAAAATGAAAAAGAAAATAAATAATTAAATAAAAACTCACTGTTTTATGAAAGAATAATTTATGTACAGAGAAACAAAATGTTTTGTAGTTAAATATATTAGAAATTAATTAAATTTTAATAATAGCTTCATACTTTATAGACGATATGTACTACTATCTTGATTATTTGGACACTCATTTGACAGCTTTGAGGCCTATAGTTACAATGATTTTTGTCTCGATTGATCCATATTTTTACAGAAATCCACAGAAACAAGTGTACACAATATTTTGCAGACATAGAACATCACAAACATCCATGCCCTCACCGGGATTTGAACCCGGGACCTAGAAATCGAGCAGGCTGCGCCCTACCGACCGAAACACCAGACCGGCTATATTGATTATAATATTTTATATCTTAAAATAAATACATAAATAAAAAGGTTTTATATTAAACAAATTGCATATCAAATATAAAAATGGTTAATTTATTTATATTTACTCTAAAAATATTCTACTTACATTTGCCAAATTGGTGCAGTTTAACAAATTTCAATTTCAAAATTTTAACACTAGAAGATGCAAATGATTAAATATTTAGAACATTGAATAAAGGTATTATTGAAACATAAAATGTAATCTTCTAACAAAATCAAAAACAAACCTAATATTCAATTGAAGAAAAAATAAATGAAATAAAATGAATTATAAATAATAATAATTATACTTCTTAATAATAAAAATCAAAGTTACTTGAAACTAATGTCGAAAATGAGATTATTGCTAAAACAATGTTTTGGAATAAAGAGAGTAAAATTTAGTAGTATTAGTAATTATTATTAAAAATTAGTATTTTAGTAATTATTAGTTAATTTTAATGTATTTCCATATTTTCCTCGTGTCATTTCAAATGAATAAAATAATGAAAAATAATAATAATTTACTAGAAAAATTTACATCACAATATAAACAATGTATTGAGATAAAGAAAATAAAATTTTGTCCATCGTTTTCATAATTCTGAAAAATTCTTTCATTAATTCTTAAGAAAAAAAAAAATATATATATATATTTGTATTTCAGTTTTTCAAATTTTAATGCATTAGGGAAGTCCCGAAAAATCAATAATATATACATAAATATATAGACATTTGGTTATAAAACTTATATAAAAGGATTACAATGTCATTTTTAATTTCTTGGAGAAGTTTCTACTTCAAAGCATATAAATATTATGATATAAAAGATGAAGCCATTTCTTTAAATACATTGTGTAAACAAAGTAGAAGGCAAATGATTCTTGCAAACTATTTTCGGTACTTTTTATCCTCGCTATAAGATTCTTAAGCAGATTTTGTTTAGCCAAATTTTCTTCAATTTCACGTAAAAATGAAATGTCTAATACTAATGCTAATTAGCGTATGGTAGAAAAAACTAGTATTCATGATTTCGAGAGTGTAAAAATGTAGAAGGACACCTGACAAAATTTATTATTTAGTGAATTGTGCATGGTTAAAAGAGTAAATATAGAATTTTCTTTAACTGTTTTTGTTGAGAAAAACGTGTTCTGTTAAAAAATGCATTATTATTTCTTTTTCTGACTGTAAAAATACCTTTAAAAATACCTTTAAAGGATACCTTTAAAAATACCTTTAAAGGATTTTTTAAAACAGCGAAATTGTTGCATATGAAAAGTGATGGTAAAATTGTTAGAAAGATTACTGCACATCAGCCCTAATACAGTTTCTAATTTTATTAAAGAGCCAAACACAAATGAGAAAAGAAAGAAGACTGATAGGCCTAAAATATTAACACCCTGCGATTAGAGAAAACTTTCCCACGAGATAAAAAGAGCAGTGGAAGTATCTCAAAGGCTCACAATCAATCAGAACTTACTCATGGGTCAAGACAAACAGTTTACAACTAAATAACACGATCCAAGTAATTCATTTTCAATAACCGGAAGCATCATCGAAAAAAAAAAAAAAACATATTGTTAGACGTTTATCATGGCCTTTGAAACAAATGTCGTGGATCTCAGATGGGACTTCCCAGGTAGCAAATAATGTTAAGTCTGAACAGTGAAAAATTAGTTATAAAAACGTAAAAACAACGTTATGTGCTACTGGGGTTCTGTAATATTTTCAAACAAGAAGAAGCTCAGCTTAGACGATCCAGATGGTTACCAATACTACTAGAACTGTCTGAAGAGTACAGAAGAATTTTATGAATTCGACAAATGAGGGGGGGGGGGGTTGATAGTCTGGTGAGCAATAGAATATGGAAAAAGAAGAAATCTGATCTTTTTCAGTGGTATAGGAAGGAAAATAAAGACTATACTGAAGTGATGAATTCTAAGCTTCTTTCTTAAAGCTCCAAATTAGGAGGCGAAGAATGAATGTTTCCGCAAGATGAAGCCTCTATTCACTCCACATATGAGAATCTTTGAATAGCTCATGGGTTAATGTTTGTCAAACAGAAATCAAATATTTTTATCATTAACTAGCAAACAGAGTATTCGAAAACATAAAAGTTAATGGAAAGAGTATTTCTTACTAATATCTCTTGTACCTTGTAGATTGTATTACTGTCCTTCTACTTTTTATTTTTTTTTATTTTTTTAACAGAGTTTAAAATGGTAAAAACTGTTTCTATTGCCATTACTATTTTATTTTTGAAAATAATGGGGATGATACTGATATTTTCTTGTTAAATGATCTGCAGAAATGTTACTTATAATAATTACAAGAAAAAAAAACTTTTTATATACCATGTTTTTAAATTTTCAGTTGATTCATATAAACACTACTGAAGGCAGCGGGAACCCAGAGCAATTGGATAAAAGTATTAAAAAAATGCCTTGCTATAGTGTTTTGAGCTATTATAAATGTTTCAAATGGCTATCTAGCCTGGAAGTTACTTAAAAGTTGATTGCCACCTTTGTATTGGTAACGCTGCCGAAAGTTGCAGGGTCCCGAAGCAATTGGTTAAAAAAAATTTAAAATGCATTTTCACCGTGTTCTGAACTATTCTGAAAGTTTCAAATGTCTAGGTAGTAGGGAACTTAGTTAAATAAATTTTCTGTTGAATCATATAAACACTGCCGAAGGCAGTAGGGACCTGAAACTGTTGACCAAAAGTATTAAAAAATGTATTGCCACCGTGTTCGAGCTATCCTGAAAGTTTCAGATGTCTAGCTAGTCGGGAAGTTAGTGAAAAATCGATTGCAAGCTATGTACTGGTAACGCTGTCGAAGGCAGCAGGAACCCGAAGCAGTTGGTTAAAAATATTTTAAAAATGCATTTTCACCGTGTTCAGAACTATTCTGAAAGTTTCAAATGTCCAGCTTGTCGGGAAATTAATTACATAAAATTTCTGTGGAATCATATAAACGCTGCCGAAGGCAGCGGGAGCTGAAATAGTTGACTAAAATTATTAGAAAAATGCATTGTCACCGTGTTCTGAGCTCTTCTGAAAGTTTCAAATACCTAGCTAGTCCGGAAGTTAGTTAAAAATCGATTGCAAGATTTGTACTGGACAAACAAACAAACAAGAATCGAAGTTAATAATAATAAAAACATGGTAAAAATTAACTTCATTAAAAGTAAGAGATTCTTTTTTTTTTTCTAAAAATATCTAGAGATCTTCTACTTCTTTTGCGCAGTAGTGTATTAAGTAAACCAATGTTAAATAATTTGAACTTGTACCGAAAGCTAAATTTAGAAATACGTGTATAGTACAGGCAACGAAGGCCAAATTTTGATGAACAGAAAAGAAAAAGTCCTGTGTTTTTGAAATTTGACACAGTCATAACCGAGAGTGTTATGAACAACATACTAAAAGTCTCCGTCCATGGGGCACTTTTCAGTTTTTATTAAATATCTTGAAAATTATACGATTTAAAGCGAAAAATCTAAATTATAAAATTAATCTTCCTGAAAGTTTCTGCAAAAATATCTATTCAGTTTCCTTTGTATGATCAAATAGTTTAGAAAATACAGGGCAATGAAATATCACATTTTCTTGAAAAATGCTTTTTGCAATAGTAAAATGAAGTAAAAACTGTAATTAAAAGGGTTATGGTCAAATATTTTCAACTTATGTAATAAATATATACGGAGGGGTTATGTAAGAGTTATCGTGAAGGGTTCTTTTTTAACATTTTTAATAACTCTGAGGCAGGTAGGGGCAAATGGCGTTTTTAGTACAAATTCAGATAACGAAGACGAAAAATTGAGAAACAGCAAAAAATATTGTGCAGTTTTGGAAATGGACGCAGTCATAATTATGAGAGTTCTGAAGAACATACTAAAAGTACCCGCCAGTGGTGGGGGAGCGTGTGGGGCATTTAAATGGGGGCACGTTATATTTGTTATTAAAGATTTTTTAAACTCTAAGATTTAGTAAAACACCCAATTACAAAATGATCTACGGAAAATTTCCTATAAAAATGTTCATTGTATCATTAACAGTCTAGAAAAGATAGGGGGATGAAACATCACGTTTTTTTTAAAGATGCATTTTTGCAATAGTAAAATCAACTAAAAACTGTAAATAAAAAGATTCTGGTTAAAAATATTTTACTTACGTAAGAACTATGTGCGAAGAGATTAGATATTAATATTAGAGGTTAATATGGAAAGTTTTTTTTGTTGTTGTTGTTTACTTTCTTCTATATGTAATATAGAGAAAGTTTTGGATTCGTGAAAATGGAAATGTTTTGATGGATTTACACGTTTTGGGATGTCCAGAACACGAATTAATAGTTTTTAGAAAATGCCTGTCTGTCTGTCTGTCTGTATCACTTTTTTGTGGACGCTGTATCTCATGAACCAATGAATGAAATTTAACCAAACTTGGTATTTAGTTGCATCCTGACATAAACTGGTGCTGATTAGATTTGGGGATCAATTGCCTAACAAGTGGTGCTGTGATCGCATTTTATGCAAACTTTTAACATGGAAGTATAAGACAAAATTTCGTATAAATAGGCATAATGAGAGTTATTTTAAACTTGTGATTGTAAAATTAATATGAATTATTGATAATAGTAGGAAAAAAATTTTGTGGATGTGGGGGCATTGGATCCCCCCTGGGGGAGGAGTACCCCCCAGGAACGTAAATTTTCAAGATGGGTATCTTTTGAAAGGTCTCGTTGATAATAGCAATAGTTAACTAGGAAAGTATAACTAGGAAACGTATAAATGTACATAATGACAGTTATTCTTAACCTGTGATTGTAAAATTAATATGAATTATTTCTAATAGTAGTAGTTAAATAGGAAAAAAAAAAATTGTGCATGTGGGGGCATCGGTCCCCTCCCCCCAATGGAGGGGGAAGTACCACCCCGGGGTGCAAAGTTTCAAGATGGGTATCTTTCGAAAGATCTCGTCAATACCTTTAAAATGAATGGTTGAACTAAAAGTCTGTGATAATTTAAAGCAAAGTTATGTATTTTTTTTTTACTTTTAATGAAAAGAAAAAAAAAAGAAAAAATCGTATTTTTTTTTTTTTTTAATATTGTTATTAATTGAATGTGCATAGGAAAATATAGTAGGAAGTCTTGTTGTGGCCAATACATACTAGATTTTTAATGTTTTTAATAATTTTGAGGCAAATAGGGTAAAACACCATTTTGAGTACCAGTTTACCAAATCGCTCAGTTCCAGTTCATTTTGAAACTAGTATGTTGTGGCCACCACAAGACTCTTTTTTATATTTTCCTATACATATTCACTCAGTAAAAATATTTAAAAAAAAAAAAAAAAATTTCGTTAAAAGAAAAAAAAATCGATAACTTTGTTTTAAATTATCACAGATTTATAGTTCAATCATTCGTTTTAAAGGTATTGACGAGATTTTTCGAATGATACCCATCTTAAAAATTTACCCCCCTGGGGGGTACTTCCTTCCAAGGGGGGAAGCGATGCCCTCACATGCACAGAATTTTTTTCTAGTTAAATACTACTATTATCAATAATTCATATTAGTTTTACAATCACAAGTTAAAATTAACTCTCATTATGTACATTTATACGAAATTTTGTCCTATACTGCCATGTTACAAATTTAGAAAAAATGCTATCACAGCGTCACCTATTGAGCGATTGATCCCCAAATCTAATAAGCATCAGTTCATGTCAGGGTGCAGCTAAATACCAAGTTTGGTTAAATTTCCTTCATTAGTTCGGGATATACAGCGTGCACAATAAAGTGATACAGACAGACAGACATTTTCTAAAAACTATCAATTCGTGTTCAGGACATCTCAAAACGTGTAAATCCATCAAAAAACGGAGGTCGAAAATTTTCGCGAAACCGATACTTTCTCTATATTACTTGTTTTTCAAAAATTTAAACATACAAAAAGTAAGGTTGAAACTGTGGTAAATCACCACAGGTTTTTTTTTTTTTTTAATATTAAGTTGGATCCAGCGACGCAAGAGATGGGAGAGTTAAAATGCTTCAATGCCAGTGGTCGGCGCAGGTTTTAAGTTGGAATAGTTTTACATCAACATAGCTCTGCAACGGAGGAATTAAGTTGCGGAGTGTGAGTGAATACGAAGAGGCTTTATAGTTTTGTAAAGTGAAGAGATTGGAGTTGATTGAGATCGAGGATAAATATGAAGGTATCTTTGGTGTTTTTGAGTTGTAGAAGAGAATTGTTCGTAGGGGAGCATTTAGTGATTTAGATTCTTAGTTTGGCGAATATTGTGGTGTTGGTGAAAGAATTGAATTAGAGTAGAGAAATTGGTGGAGCAGGGAATAATAGTACCTTTGTCTAGTTTAAGAAGGGCCGTGGTTAATCCAGAGCAGTCTTCGACCTACTACAGTATCTTCCCTGGGTGAGATTCATTCTGCATTTATCTTATTTATTGAAGCTATTTTTCCAAAGTAACCTGAAATTTGATGTTGAGTTTGGCCCAGTTATCCTCCCTGATCTTAAGGACCCGCTTCACTTACCGCCGCCGGAAGCCGAAGCTAACGTTATTCTATGGGAAATTTTTCTTTACAAATAACTCATTAACTAATATATATATTTAAATTATGTTTCCACATTCTGAAAATTCCCAGCTCTTAAATTGACGGATCTTTTTTAAAAAGTTATTTTTTTTATTTATTTATTTATTTTTTTTTGAAGCTACAAAATACGAATTTTCAATATGTGATTTTTTTTCTTTTTTCAATTTCAAAATAAAATATTAAAAAGTAAAAAAATACATTTTTAAAAAATATCCGTCAAATTAACAGTTGGAAATTTTCTGAATGTGAAAACAGAATTTAAAAATATGTATTAGTTAATAGATTATTTGTAAAGAAAATTTCCCCATAGAATAACATTGGTTCGGGCTTCTTGCGACGGTTAGTGAAGAAGGCCGTTAAGCTCTAATAAAACGTTATTTATATTTTAATTGAGTCTCGTGCTATTACTACTTAGATAATTAAGTTTAAGATGGGGTCTGCGGCAAAGCAAACCTCAGAAATAAATATATATAAAAAAAGAAAAAAAAAAAAAAAAAAAAAAAACGACTATGGTAATTAATAAATTTATATAGAATAAATTACATATATGTGTATATTACAAATATTACAAATATAAACAGTTATGGAATTACCAGAATAAACGATATTGTATGATCAATCCCGAAGCTACAATATTAAAAATAATAGAAATATTAAAAATACTATTATTGAAAATAATAGAAAAACAAAATAAATGGAAACGAATGAAAAAATGCCAGTTTCACAACTACATTAAGGACAAGTAGGAAAACAAAGCATGCAAAGTAAATGGTTTTCTGTTTCAAAGAGAGCCTAAGCTAAATTTCTCTTTGATTTAAACACAAGCCATTTATGAACAAAAAATGAAGAAAGAAATTGAATTCAAAATAACTAAAAAACTATTAAATTAATTAATTGAAACTAGAAGTAAAAGAATCAGGAAATAAAATTTTACTCACAAATTTAGTCAAGTAGTTATTAGTTGTATATATATATATATATAATTCTTACTTTCATGTAATGTTTTGATTAATGATAAATTATTATTATCAATCTGTCCTCTTTTAACACATAAATATTTAGAAAAATATTTCTTAAGTGTATGATATATAGGAATAAAGAATATTAATTTTTTTCTTTCAAAATTTAATAAAGTGGCGTAAATTTTTTATTAAAACATGGTAAATATTAGTTTAAAATGTTGTAATTTAAACTAGAGTTATCAGCATAAGGCATACTCTCAAAATTCAATTTTATGAAACAGAGGAAGAAAAAAAAAAAGGCTGCAGTAAATTAAACTATGGAAATTAATTATTTAATGTACTACTTTCTCATCCTTTAAAAATAGAAAGTATTTTAACACAGAAAAATTACTGTCAGAAGCATTTATTTTAACACTCGAGCCTTCTTAATTAAATTCTCAGAAGCATCAAATTTTAATGGCTTGTCCAAGGATTATATTAAAATTAAGAATTAACATGCAAATTATGTTGAAGTTGGGATTAAAAACTTTCTTTAATATTGATAAAATTAATCAATTGACTATTAAAAAAAAATAATAATAATAAGAGAGAGAATTAAGTATTACATATATTTTCAGAATGAAATTTCTAATTTTGCTTATTAGGATTAATTATAAAATTAACAGATATCAGAATGCATAATAAACAAATAATCAAAATTAAAAATTTTTGAAAGTAGAATTTTTCAATTCCTTTTTCTTGTGTCATTACGTGTGAGATTTAATATGTGATCTATAACATATCTCTATATTAAAATTAAACAAAAACAAAGCTCGCTCTTTCATGAAACACTAATTTAAGGACCGAGATTAAAGTGTTATCGTTGATAAATCTGTTAGAAATTTAATAAAAATTTAAAATTAACTTTATTTTTTTATAGATGATATTTACTATACTTAATAAAATATCTCATAGCTTAGAAACAACTAAAGGTCCTAAATTATGTATATACAGTTTATTTGTAAAGACTGTTACTATTTTGATAATCACTCTAAATTTATTCTACATACGTCACTATTTTAACATTATATGATGTAAGCCAACTGTGAGATTTCTCATTCAGACCTGACTGAGTGTTTAACACTCAGTGTCTGATAAAATATCATAATTTTCATATCCACAAATAAATTTGTTTCTGTCTCATGCGCACTTTAAAAACCTCATTGTTAATGACATCCAGTACTTCAGATCAAGGTCGTAAAGAAAGGGTATTTTCTGGAGTTTCAAACATAGAAGTTAATTAATCTATATTATCATCATTATTTCAGGTTCTTTTGTTAAAAAAAAAAAAAAAAAAAAAAAAAAAAATCTGTATCTATTTTTTTATTATATCTGTGATTTGATCGTATTTAATATCATCAACATCTGTACTTAATAAAATTTGTTTATCAATATCAGATCCTGAACTTCTAATTTGTTGTCTAGGTGATTCTTTCTCCCCATTCTGGATGCAGAAGTTTCCTGTTCCACAGTTTCAATTTCAATTTTAGAGGATAATCTGTTAAATGGAATATTTTGCTTTTTTTCTATTGTCATTGTCATTGTTTTGTTATTGTTGGGGCTTATCCTCCAACTGTCTGACAAAGTCAAACAAGATCCAATAGATAGTTAACCCTAAGAAAATCGAGAACCAGAATGGAGGGCAGAGTATTAGGCCACTCTGGAAAGACCCAAACAGTCCAGGGTGTGCTCAGCTGAGGCTTGCTGGGATAGACATTTAAAGCAGATTGCAAAGATGGTTCTGTCCTCGAAGAACGAAATACTCTTTATTTGACCGCTTGCTAATCTTGATAATGCAGTTCGAGAGGCTCTGTCACAATTAAGCACGAACGAATCAGTGATGGCAGAGAGGGATCTTCCACTCCCTCGAAATTTCAGAATTAACCTTAGATTGATGTTCTGAGTAGGTGAGGGTTGAACAGCAAGGTGTAGAGAGACAGCAACCTTCTTTGGCTAAGTAATCCGCTTGCTCATTACCATAGATGTCAACGTGGGATGGAATCCACTGAAAATGACTCTCCCGAAGCTCTGAAATAAGTTTAAGTTTAAGAAGGATAGAAATACTGGTTTTATCTCCAATTGTGAAGGTGTTGAAGGGAGCTGCGACTATCCGAAAGGATCCAGAGGTCTCCGAAGTCACACTCATTGAGAATAACCAGAAGGCACTTGTTCAATTGCAATAATTTTTTTTTTTTTTAAACTGATGAGAAGTCAGGGTTACGGAGGCAGATGGAGAATTTTCCCCTTGTTTTCTCAATGTAGATGCCACTACCAGCATGTTCATCCAGTTTACAGTCATCCGTAAAGATTTCAATGTTGTTTTGGATTTTATTTGTAACTTACAATGCTATCTGCCTAAGATGAGCTGGGATCAAGTATTTCTTAGTGGCCGGAGTAGAAAAGCAAAAATGAATATAGGCTCTGGACAGTCCCTCTGAGGGACTCGGACAAGATTTTAAGGAGTGGGACTCAACATCACCCTAAGGTAAATGCAGGAGTTCAACATGACTGGAGGGGCTGTGTTTCTTCAGTCGCTAAAAAACTGTTAAAATAATTAGCTAGATTAACGTTTCTTCTAATTAGGTTGTAGAGAGAACATTGTTTTTTCAAGCTGTAGCTCATCGAAATGCTTAAATCGTTATTGGTGATGTCACAGCTTGAGAATCTGAAGATGAACCTGCTACACATATAGCTTTTAACTCATTTCTCGCATTTACTGTTGTACATTCAATAGCTTAACTTAACACTTGAGTTGAATCAATTGGTCTATAGGATATATTTGAAGTTATACTAAAATATTATTAATTATTATATTTTATTATTATTATTAGAATGTTATATTAAAATATACTAAAAGATATTTTTACTAAAACAGTACCTAAATTATTGAAAACTATGTGTATGATGTAAGTTTTTCTTTGGGACATGCCCCAAAAATTTTTCTGACACAGTGATATGTGAGATCATATAAAATTACTATCACTGCTTAATAACTCAAACATTCCAACTTTAAATTAAAATGCATGTAAGAAATGAACTAAAACGAAATAATAAAAAGGTCGAAACATCAATCATTTTCATATTAATTTACACGAAGTAAAAATAATTTAGGCGTATCAAATAGGATATAATATTCTTGCAAGAGGCGATAAGATTAAACATTTTAACAGTAAGCATTGTGATAAAGGAATTTTATATAGCTATACATATATGTGTGTGTGCGTGTGCGTGTATGTATAACACTGTTAATAAATTACTATTATAATTATAATACTGTATAGTAATAATAATAATATATATATATTATATATTATTTATGTATAATATATATATATATATATATATGTATATATATATGTATATTATGTATATATATATATATATATATATATGTATATTTACTGTTTTTAAGAAGACAAAAATGCATTTGATATTGCCTATTGTAAAATGAAATCAAAATTTGGAATAAAATTGAATTATGTTTTCTTTAATATCTTTTTTTTTTTTCATTTTTATGCCTTTAAATATCCAATTTAATCTACCATGCATTTCACTGACACTTTACCTTTCAAAATAATTTAATTTTTTTTCTCTTACCTGTGAAGTTGATTGTTGATATAGTTCAAAGCATACCAAAAGATTTTTCTAGGTGAATTCTCTAAACGAAATTTCTATGGACGTTTCTTAATTAGAAATCTCCTTCAGAGAAAATCCTTATCGATTATCGGGAAACTAATAGGAGTGCAGTCCTTTCGTCTCTTTGTTATGGAAATAGCTTTAACTCGATCTGATTTTTTTTCTTTAAGATGTTAATGAATGGTACTAAAATATCGAATATGGAATAAAACATTATGATAAGTAATACTTCAGCAGTTTTAGTATTTGTTAAAAAAAAAAAAAAATTCATCCATTAAGCTTTATGCTGATATGTGAATTTAAAAAAAGCAAATTACAAGCTCATTACGCATATATTACATATTTATTTATTTATTTATTTTGTGAAATTATTTTAATATTTTAATACAAGTGAAAAATCGTTTTAGTAAACTTAAACAAATTAATTTTTATCACTTTTATAAAATAGTTTTAATTATTTATTTATTATTATTTTTATTTATTTATTTATTTATTTTTATTTATTTATTTTTTTTTTTTTTTGACAATTTTCATATTTGATGTCGTAAAAAACCCCTAACTACACCTTTTTTTAAATGCGTTTTTGTGGCATTTCCAAAAAAAGTGGAATTAGAGCCATTATAAATTTCAATATAACAATACATTGGAAAAAGATTTTTCCAAGAACTAGTAGACTTCACAAGTATTTTTATGTAATATATTTCCTTTTATGTTTTAAGGCTTTTATCATAAAAAGAATTGCTATATAATATTAGTGATGCAGAAAAAAAAAAAAAAAAAAAGAAAGAAAAGAATGTACGAATCATGAACTCGTCATTATATCAGATTTAGAGATTTCTAATGATCATAAAAATGTGCATTTCATATACTGTTTTCTAAAGATGTTTCGAAATGAATGAACAGAATGCAACGCTAAGCCACGTTCGTTCTAAACAGTGTTGCCAGATTGGAGATTTTTTTTTTATTCAGCTGTCACCAATAATTTTGAGAAGTAATATCCGATATACATAATAGACGAGTAATCTTCGAAGAGATTGGGCAACCGTTATAGTTAAAATTTAATGGCGGATGCTGAATAAAAAAGTCCCCAATCTGGCAACACTGGTTCTAAACCGAACACAAACTTCTGTAACATTTTTCGAAATAAGTTCTTGAGTCTACCACGCCATTTAAACTAAAGTTATTGAGTCTATCGCCAATTTTATGTTTTTACAAAGGAGTGGGGACATTAGTTTTCTGATTCCGAGAATCGTCATGGAATAATACATCTGCAGTCTTCAAAGTACGCAATGAGTCCTTTTCCCAAGTTTAAAAAAAGTTGGAAAATGTTTATGACATTGGTCTATCTGCTGGTATTTTTGTGTACCTGTCAGCAGTTTGATATCTATAAATATTGTTAAAATTTATTGAAAATATTAATACACGTTATTAATGTTCGCTATAGCTTGTTCTCCAACAAAAAATAATTAAATAGCACTTCTAGTTAGTGTAGAGGAATATCGACGGTAATTAAAAGGCATCAGAGAGATGCTCTCAGAGAGGTATTATTTCTACGGATAATATTTTAATGACTTTATACTGCACAAAACATGATTACATAACACTGTGTAACCAATTAAAAAAATCAGTTTATCTAGGAACCCTGGATAGAGAGACTGGATAGTGAACAAATATGGCGATCATTTGTTCAAAAGCCACTCGACTAGCGTAGGCTTTTGAACAAATTATTTGAACGTAATTTATTTTTAACCGACTTCAAAAAAGAAGAAAGGTTCTCAATTCAAACCGTATGTTTTTTTTTTTTTATGTTTGTTAGCTCATAACTTCTGAACGGATGCTCCGATTTTGATACTTTTTATTTTGTTGAAAAGGTCTTGGTCTGAAATAGGTCCCATTGTAATATCTTTACAACCTGAAGAAAATACAGGGTGCCCAAAAACATCATTCCCAACTCTTTTAACTGCTAAACGGCTGCAGCTATAGTGATAAAAATGGTATGGTATAGCAAAGTGGCCATGCATTACAAAAATTAAACCGCTTGCAGCGCCACCTTGTGGAAAATAGCGGAGTTAGAGTTCCTATCTCGAAAACGGTTCTAAAGAAAAAGTAAATTACAAAGCTGAAGATTATCACTGATTTAGTACAAAAAGATAGTTTAGACATTCATGCTAACGTTCCTATCTCGGAAGCGGTTCAAGACAGGGGGAAAAAGATAATTATAAAATTGCACAGCATCATCGATTTAGTATGAAAAGATAGTTTTGACATTGATGCTAAAAATACAAGGCTAAAAACGTGCCTTTTTTTTGTTCACAATTTCTTACACTATACACACTTGAGCTACATTGCTCACGTTGTAGCGTAGCTGGTGAGACATATGATATATAGTTCAAAATACGGTTTCTTGATACTTTTTGTTTTGTTGTAGAGATCTTGGTCTGAAGTAGGTCCCATTATAACATCTTTACAATCTAAAGAAAATAAAGCGCCATCTGGTGAAAGACAGTGGAATCAGCGTTCTTATCTCAAAAACGGTTCAAGATGGAAGAAAAGTTAATTACGAAGTTGTAGAGCAACATCGATTTACTACGAAAAGACAGTTTTTAGACATTATTGCTACAAATATAACGCTTAAAACGTGCAGTTGTTTGTTCGCAATTTCCTACACTGTGCACACTTGAACTGCGTTGCACACTTTGCAGCGAAGCGGATGACACGTATACTCTGTGGTTCAAAGTACTGTTACTCTAAGCGGTCACATCGATTAGCGCAAAGTCGCTTTAAACCAACTTCAGAAAGGAGGATGTTCTTAATTCGAGTTATGTGTTGTTGTTCGTTTTTGCAAGCTTATAACTTCGTAAGAGATACTCAAATTAACCGACTTAAAAAAGAAGGAGGTTCTCAATTCAAAGCGTATATATATATATATATATATATATTTTTGTTTGTTTGTTAGATCATAACTTCTCAACGGATGATCCAATTTTGATACTTTCTGTTTTATTGTAAAGGTCTTGGTCTGAAATAGGTCGCATTGTAAGATCTTTACGATCAAAAGAAAATATAGGGTGCCCAAAAATGTCAGTCCCGACTCTTTTACCTGCATAATAGCTGCAGCTATATTTATAAAAGTGGTATGTAGGTATAGTAAAGTGGATATGTGCTACGCGATTCAACCGCCTAAAACGCCACCTGGTGAAAAAGAGTGGAGTTAGTGATCCTATCGGAAACATTTCAGGACAGGAGAAGAATGCGAATTATAAAATTGCAGAGCATCATCGATGTAGTACGCAAAGATAGTTCAGACATTAATGCTTAAAACGTGCATTTGTTTGTTCACAATTTCCTATTTTGTGCACACTTGAACGACATTTCATATGTTGTAGCGTAGCGGGTGACATTTATACTATGTAAAATTCAAAGTATGGTTATTGTAAGCGGTCACATCGATTAACGCATAGACGTTTTCAACCGACTTCATAAAGGAAGAGATTCTCAATACAAACCATGTTTCTCGTTGTTCTTTTTGAAATTTGTTAGCTTATAACTTCGTAAGAGATGATTTAATTTTAATTTTTTTTTTTTTTTTTTTTTTTTTTGTTGTCGTAATGATCTTGGCCTGAAATAGGTTTCATTATGATTTCATTAAGATATAAATAAATTACAGGATACTCACAAAAGTCTGTTCTCACTCTAACTGCTGAACGCATGCAGCTACAGTGGTAAAAGCAGTATGTAAGTATCGACGTTGAAACTTCTGTCCTTCAGCTGCAATTCATAATTTGCTGTTTGTTTGAAATTTACGCTGAACAATTTCCAACGCAGCGGGTGACACGTATTCACTGCAAAGTTCAATATATATGCCTAACAGAATTTTCGGATACGAATACGGCGTATCAGTTCTTTACATTTCTAAAGACTTTTTAATTTAACGTACAATCGTTCAATAGATAGTTTTTTGCTCATATCCGATAAAGGCAAAAAAAGTGACACAACTTAAAAATTCAGCATTTGAGAAAAATCAACTTAAAAATAACTTGACTAGAATAAAACTGGCACAACTGTCTCTCGAGTGGATAACTTTCTAGATGGAGTTGTAACATTTTGTTCACATTGGGTGTCTTTCAAGTATTTTTCAGTGACATAAACCATTTTTTGAGTAATGTCACTTTCTTTGGAAGTTGTGATTTGTGAAACTTCCGTCGAACGTCTTCTGATGCTCTGCTATATAAATAAGTTTTCACTGAAAAGAGAAAAATAAAATCTTTTTGTAAAAAAATAGAACCGACTACAAAATGGAACTACTATTCAAACAACTAAAAATGAAAGAAAATTGGCAGAAAATGGAACTGTAAATTGCGCCTAAAAGTATAAAATAATTTCCTTCGCCAAACAACCTATAGCACTACAATTAATCATAACTTTTTAAGTCGGCGCAAAATTAAATAAAAATTGATACCTTTATTCAATACAAAAATCAAATCCTATTCAAAATACACATCTCACATTGTTACCTGCAAAACGCAGCTGAAAACTAATTTCATTCAAGAAAACAAATAAGATTTCGTAAGCAGCAAAAGTTGGCGAAGATGCTGGTATCTGACGTCCTTGGTGAAAGTAAAATCGCAAAATTATCTGGTAAACATATTTAAATTATCTGGGATATCATGATTATTTTAATGAGCTATATCAAGGGTGTAATCAAGAATATGAAACAACACATCGTACAATATATGTTATGAAAATATACATCTTGCGTGTATATTTTTCCTTACGTTTTGATCGTCCAATCCAAAAGCCATTAAGGATGATAGTTATCAAAGTTATACCAAATTTGCAAAAGAAACTCTAACTTCGTAGGAACATAAATACCGTATTGTGAAGAATGTTCACTGCTCTGTGTAGATGCTACTAATGCACTAATTGTATACATTGATAAAATAATAAAGGAAACATGAAAATGAATTATTCGAGACAACAGCATTTGTTGCTACCGATCTAAAGACAAACCTTTAAAAACTAATTAAATTTAATTTAATATTGCGCCGACTTCAAAAGTTATGATTAATTGTAGTGTTATAGGTTGTTTGGCGAAGGAAATTATTTTATACTTTTAGGCGCAATTTACAGTTCCATTTTCTGCCAATTTTCTTTCATTTTTAGTTGTTTGAATAGTAGTTCCTTTTTGGAGTCGGTTCTATTTTTTTACAAAAAGATTTTATTACAAGAGTCTGATACTTTGCTTTTAATTAAAATCTCGCTAAAACTTTGTTGTTTATCTCTAGAAAGGCTTGCAGAGTGTCATTTGAAATTTTGCAGAGCATAATGGTATCATATATAACAGTCTGAACAAACATGGTGGGTCAATGTCCAGTCTCTTATCATATAGGGTCTCTAAGTTTATCTAACACTTTTTAACATGTTGCAAGTCTTTATGGTTTGGATTTATCTGTCTGCTTGTCCATGCTTTAATTTAAGTAGATCTTCTTCACATGCCTTGAAATTGATATATAAATATTACTAATATTTATTATAGCATGCTATATCATAAAAACAAAATGATACATAACATCACTGGTTTGTATACAGGAACATCCAAAAGAATTAAAATACATTATGCATATTTTCTTTGTGTGAGAGCTATTTGTACAAAGCATATTTTAATAATTTTACACTGTGCAAAACGGATGGAAATGGGTTAACGGAATTGCTGCAAATAAAAAAAAAATGATGGAGAAGGAAACACTTGTGAAAATCATAAATTTCATGTTTAAAATAATTTTAAAAACGTTATTTGCTTCTAATTCGAGTTTTCATTATGCGTTTGGTAAATGTTTAATTAATTCAGTAGTCGACTTTGAATATTTCTAATTTGAAATTTCCTATAATTGTGTCCCTGTAATTTTGGTGTAATTCGTTGATTTTTCATGCTGCACTCGTTCATACTTTTCTTTGCCTTAAGGAAGAAAATTAGTACTAAAAAAGTAATATGCATCATGAAGAATACGAAAAAAAGGACATTTAGGAGAGATTTTTCTCGTCACAACGTATGAGTAGAATAAGTGAAAGAAATCAATTTCTGCCATAACAATGTCAACAATAATATAATAATAATTATTATTATTATTATTATTATTATTATTATTATTATTTATTTACAAAATTATAAGTTTAAAAAAAATCGAATATAAATAGAGAAAAAAAGGAGGTCAGTAACATAATTTTATAAGGGAAAATCGTAGGAAAAAAACATTAATAATTGAATTAAGCTGAAAGCATGTCTTAAATTATCTAAAAAAGTAAGTTTTATATAGAAAAATGAAGAATTCTACAAACTTTTTTACTTAAATTTCATTTTTTAAGCAGTAAAATTAAAAAAATATATGTATTACATATATTTACAAAAGAAAAAAAAAAAAAGAAGAAAGAAGAAATTATTTATTTAAACTTTTTAAATCTCCATTCAAAAATCAAATGTTTTTTCTTTATATTCTCTATTTTCAAAGAGTTCATTTTTTTCCTTTATTTTTTATGTCGAGTATCAAGTATATTTTTTCAATTTTTATTTTATTTTTTTATTATTACTGCTCTTTTTATTTATTTATTTTTTTTTTAATCCACAATTTTATAACAGAATTCATAGAAATTTTGGTCAACAAATTACATATAGTATATATATATATATATATATATATATATATAATATATATATATACCTTTACGCATATATGTAAATGATTCTCTTTCAGAGTCTCTAATGCAAATTCAGTGGCATAAAACTTTTGAATTTCAATTCAAAAGAAAGAAATTTTTAGAATAAAAAAAAAAAAAAGAAAAAGTAAAGCTGGATTAAAAAAGTCCTTTTAAATTAAAATAATGTTTATCCTCTACATATATATACTGGATAAACACTATTTTTTTTTTTAATTATTCATGTGTATTTGTTAGATTGACGTAGGAGAACGATTATAGGGTTTTTTAGCTAAATATTTGATGAAGAATATCAATATATGCATTAAAAAAAAAAAAAAAAAGGAAAACTGCAGAACATTTTAAATATTAATTATGTAACAAAAAATTATTCCTGTCATTTAATTGAATCATATTTTGATAATATCACTTCTTTTAATATTGATATTTATTAGTAAATGAATTTCAATAATGTTAATATAATGTCTTGTGTATTGATATATTTTATTTACAGAAAAATATTTACAAATATTGACATATTATAGTTGTAGTTATAGCATAAATAAAGCTTCATGTAATGTTCTTTCTTTTTTTCCTCAACAACGGTCATTGCATGTTGCAACCTTGATTTGCAGCATGGTTATATATATATATATATATACATATATATATATATATATATATATATATATATATATATATATATAAAACATTTCTAATCAAAGACGTTTGTTAAAGAATATTACTGTTGAGAATGGTGACTAATAATGATTCAAAAACAACATCTTATGGTAATTGTGAAACTGTATATAAAGCCTGATTTAATTATAGATTTTACATATTTTTTTCACAAGCATCGTCGTAACATACGCAAAGAAAAAAAAAATATTATTTTAAAGCTTCACACTGCTAGTTTTATTGCGACTGGTTTTAAATTGTTAATCTTTTAATATTTCATCTAATATTGCGCTTCTCATTCAGATATTTATAGAACTGTTTTTAAAGAAGGATTTATTATTATTATTAATTTATTCTTTTTTTTTTTTCTAGAATGTTTTTGCATTTTACAAAAAAAAAAAAAAAAAAAAAAAAAAAAAAAAGAAAAGAAAAGAAAAGAAAACTTCGCTTAAAGATAGAATTTTTTTTTTTTTTTGTAATTTTTCGACAGAACATTTCTGTTTTTTTTTTTTTTTCCTTTAATTTGAAATGTACATTACAGAAATGTAGTGTATCTTTATATCTAAAACTGCTAAAGAAAAAAAAAAAAAAAAAAAAACATTTTTTTTGTCTGTAACTAGACAAAATCTGTAACCACTGATAGAGATTTTAATTCCCGGTTACGCATTTTTTCTATTTTACCTACGGTAAAGTTGATACCAAAAATGGATTGAGAAGTGTTGAATTACAGTACAAAATCTGTTTTCGTGGCTCAGAAGCCGCGTCATTGCCTTCTATGTGGTGAACATTTGTTCAATCTCGGAAATTAGAACTGAAAAAAATTATTTAATGCGAGATTTTTAGAGTTTGTTATACGCTGTAAAAAATAACAGTGAATGTTACAGTTTTATGCACAATAAAAAGTGACGGCAAATGACCGTAAAACGGAATATAGTCAATTTGCCGTATAATCTACATTTCACCGTAAAATATACGGCAAGTATAGTGTAAAAAAATAAATATACGGTAAATAGTTTATAAAACAATGCGGCGTAATGTAAAATTTACGGCTGAAGATTGTCAGCAAGGTTTTCAGTTGTTCAGTCTTTTTTTTTTTTTTTTTTTTTTTTTTAGTATGCAGATCGTTCGTTTTTCACAGTATGCAGAAGATATCTGTTGTGTATGAAAACAGAAGATTGTTCACACTTTTTATAGAAACAATTTTAGCATTTGATTTTTGTGTAAATGGCATATTTTTGAGTCGATTTACTTCTATCTGATAGCCATGTCTCTTGACAATAGCTCTAGCTGAAATTGTCTATGAAAGTAAACTTTTTCTTAGTACAGTCATCATGTAAATTTTATCCCGTTTCTCTTGTACCGCTTTTCAAAGTCCTTTCAATGTACTTGAATGCCATTTTTCTAAGGCTCGTTTTAATAAACCTAAAGCGCAAAAGTCCATTAAATTAAATTAAATGGGATTAAATTCTATTTTATTCCAGTTTCTGTTTCTGCCTTTGTTAAATAAACGACAGTTAATTCAGACATGTTACTAGAGGCTTTGTCCATATGAAGCTTAACTTTATCAATGTGCTTTTCATATAAAACTATAATTTCTTCTTCAAAAATTGGTTCTAAAATATTCTGCTGTTAATAGAATGAATTTATTTTGGGTTTATTTGAGACTTTTTTATTTTTAATTTCCCGTTGGCAAAATCTGGCAAATATTATTAATTCCCGTGGAAACTTTTCTGTACACTGATGTAGCCATTTTGTACGGTTATTTCCGTCAGCTAAGAAATATAAAATTCACCTTTATTTTATTAAAATTACAAAAATAAGCTCTTCCCTCATCGAATGTTAATACAAATTTCTATTTTTCAGCAACGAGGTGCTTTTCATATAACTACAATTTATTTTTCTTTCAGCAATAGGCTTTAACAAATGAAATGAACGTTAGTTTTAAATATCTTTTTTAACTTCAAATCTTTATGAATGATTTTACTAACAGAAGAGACAGAAGAGACATTTCTAGTTTTGATGTAATGGATCTTTGAGTCGGCAAATTTTCTAGGATCAAATGCCTCACTTTCTTGATAAGTTCGAACAGTCTTAGGATGAAGTTTTGCGGTCATGTTTTCAGTTTTACTTTCATTTAGATATTTTTCTTTCATATTTTAATATGTTACAGCTACTTTTTTAATATTTCTTCTTGGAAAGCGCAGTTTGGAACCATCGAGCCATGTATCAATTTTCGGAGCCATTTTCAAAATAAATCTTTTATTTTTGCATTCCAATCAAAATATAAAAGTAGCAAACGGTTATTCTAAAACTGCCAATTTTTTATTTCAAACTGCGAAATAGAAAAATAATAATAATAAAATAGTTTCCATTAAGTGTAAACTATTTCTGTATTTTTTAAATACGATTTAAATACGACTTTCTGTATTTTTTTTTTTTTTTTTTTTTTTTTTTTCTGTTACGGAGATTTTTTTGTCACGTAATTTTTGTATAGAATGCATATGAGGAATTTTCTGCAATAAATTAAGATTTATTTATGTAATTAATAGTTTTATTAAAAATGAAAATAAAACTTCTATTTAAGTGATGATTATAATAAATTAACCATGAAAGTTTTATCAAAGGTTACAGCATTATTATATCGCGGGTTACTTTCTGTTTATGTAGTACTGTTTTAATTACAGATAATCAATAAATTTAACTCGAATAAGCTACTACGTCAGAAACGCCATTTTTTTTTTTTTTTGAGTTTCTGACGTAGTAGTTTATTTGAGTTTTAATATTCCAACGCCAAGTCTCCTGTTATTAAATTTAACACACATATAACAATTTTTATGCAGATATTACGATGTAATCCAATTACACACAAGACAAATAGTATAAATACAGGTACAAAATAAAACATTTGTAAAATGTTATATAAAAAAAATCAGTGAGCAAATAATTACATAACTCTAAGTACTTTGCGAACGGGATGATTTTCGAAAAGTACCGTATGTGTATTTATATAATTAATGTTACCTACGACTGACGAATTTTAAAGTTTAGGTGCCTTGGACACCCCGCGACAAAACGATAGGTACAAAGGGTTTTCTTCTATGATTTATCATAAAATAACATTATCTAAATTGTGCTTACCATTCATTATTATCATACATTAACACTATTTCCGGAGGGATTTTTGTTTTAAGACTAATTTAGAAAAGTTTTAAGGCTAAAATTTTTCTAATTTATGTCTACACTCCGCGACAAAAAGATAGGAAAAAAGGTTTTTTTTTTTTTTTCATAAAATAACATTATCTAAATTGTGCTGCTCCTTTATTATCATTACAAAATATTATGATATCAGAAACATATTAAATATTTGAATCATATTCAAAATATTCATATTAAAAAAATATACATATATATTTGTTCCTATCTTTTTGTCGTGGTGTGTATTCTTAAATTAGAAAAAAAATTGTCTTATTTTTTTCTAAATTAGTCTTAAAACAAAAATTAGCCCGGGAATAGTGTTATTTTATGATAATAATAAATGATAAGCACAATTTAGGTAATTTTATTTTATGAAAAATCAATGAAGAAACCCTTTGTACCTATCTTTTTGTCGCGGGGTGTATATAACGTGTGTACGTTAGAGTGTTTATGAATTTTCATCTAATAATATAGGAAAAAGTGTTTTCATAAAATGGCTTTTGACGCTATGGATATATGGATATTCATGTTTTTTTTTTTTTTTTTTTTTTTTTTTTTTTTTTTCAAACATATATAATCTTCATTTGTTTGTGAGAAGCCACTTTCCCATTTTAAGCAGGAAGGTTAAAAATCAGTTTAGAAGATTTTTATCTTTTCTATAAAATAATTAATGTTTAGAAAGTACTTAGTATTTCATAGTAACGAAAACTCCTTTCAAGTCTCTGATTTTGTGTTTACAGATATTCTATGTGATCAGATTTTGTTGAATATTTTGTTTTACAGAAACGGGAATGTATTGAAAAAGTATAATTGTGATAAACTCACTAGTTTTATTTTGACAATGCAGATTTGTGATTTTAATTTCCATAGACCTATTAAATGCTTATTATAGAATTTAGATAAAAATTACTATTTAGGATAGAGTTGGGGCCATTTATAACGAAAAATGTTAATGAAAGCATAATATTGGATGTCAAATTTTTAAGTATGAAGAATCTGAGAAAGAAGATAAAGTTTCTGAAACTGAGGAACAAGTAGGTTGATATTTCCTTTTAGAGATGATTTAAAAATTAATTATTTTATTTTAGTTCGTCACACAAAAAGTATATTCTTTATGTGAGTGAATTACAACGAAATATTGTAAGTTTTTGAAAAAAAAAATATATATATAAAATTTTATATGGCGTATTGGGATGGATGATTGGGTTTTACGTCGCACTAGCGCTGCGCAGATGGGCAATTGGCGACGGTCTGGGACACACCCCTAGAGGTGGTCCGGAGACATGCCAGGGATGGCTCTCCCGCTTCGGTGACCCCCAGAAGTATAATTTTTGATGGGAACATGGAGGACATTGCGGCCACGACAGATTTTACGTGTGCCAGCCAACATTAGTGTACACAACGGTCTTTGGCCGGCTCGACTACCGAACCCGCAATCTTCCAAATACGGTGCCGGCGCTCTACCGACTGGTCTACCACGGCCCTATGGCGTATTGGGTAAGCAATTTAATATTAACACTGCTAATTTGTATTTTACGCGTTATTAATATGTTTATGATAATTTTAACGATACCTGTAGATCTAGACGATTAAAATCTTAGAACGTTTTTCTTACAGGAAGTCTTAAAAATTAAATCTGACTGCGTTCTCCTGGATATTCCCAAAGAAGAATTATTTAAACTTGCACATTTTATTCACTTAGGTTCTCTAATAAATGAATGGAAATTGAAATACACTCTGACAAAGAAATTATCAATCTATAAATAATTGGGAGCAGTTGCTGCAGAAACAATTTACGCCAAGTATCCAAAAAATATTTGGTTTCACATATATACAGATGAATCCAAAACGTTGGACAAAGTATAAGCTTGTATGTATTCACATGTTCATGTGTAAAGATAGTATGGATCCGAACCGAGAATTGTATGTAAGATAAAGCTAGGAGAATTTGCGCACATTTAAAGAAAACGTTATAAAAAATCTAAATTTTATTTTTTTGCAAAACTGTTGGTGCATAGCTTTGAAGTGATCTTTCTTCGATGCATTTCCATTACTATATTGTTGTTATACTATGATTTAAAGCAACAGCTGCGATAAAATCAAGAGAGCTCTTTATAATTTAGGAGAGATTGATCAAATGGGTAGGAGAGATTATGCTTAATTTTAACTACAATTAAAATTTTAACAATGATAACTATACTTAAATGACATTGGTATGAGGGCTTTGTAAGCAAATATTTTGATATTGCATATAGATATTTTAATTTAATAATAATAATAATAATAATAAACAGAAAATGAATAAAACAATTAAAATCGAATAAAAGTTTTATTTAAAGAAAATAAATTAAAGAAGTAGATGAAAAAATAACACTAGATAATAAAAAGTAACATTTAGTTACTAGATAATATGTTTAACATAAAATTAATAAAGTTCCTTTTCAGTTTGAATGGTTTCTTGTTTGTTGACATAATCTGTCGTTGTCTTTAATCGTTGCACTCGTTTTTATAAATGATGCAACTTTCATGCAACCACCTGCCACAAGTAAAATTTATAAACGAGTCCATGGGTAATTGTTTAAATTAAAAATATTTTGTAATACTACCATTCTGTAAAAATTCTAGAAAGGGTTTTAAAAATTTAAGCAAACATTTAAGTGGGCACTCCTCAATCGATATTGTAGAACTACCTGGAGGTTTAGAGCGCCCACTGTACTCCTGCCTGCTGATGCCCTCTGTGCGCAATCTCTCCTAGCTTTACCTTTTTTTTTTTTTTTTTTCTTTGCTTCTTGAGAACATTTTATTCAACTTCAGTGGAAGTATTTACCAATATTATACATTTTAAATACTAATTAATTTGTTTTTCGAGAATTGTTTTTTCTTATGAAACTACACACGTGAAGCGGTCCCCTTTAAAATGCTGTTGTATAGAGGGAGACCTAAGTCCGTGTTTGTTTGAAAACACTTTTGTTTATCAAGAGTTGATTGACAAAGTTAAATGGTAAAATCCTTAAAAATAGACTCTGTCGTAGGCAATACACAATTTTCATGGTTTTATTTTATTTATATATTTATTTTTTATTTATTTATTTATTTTTTTTTTTTTTTAATTCCTATACTTTTAAGTTTATAAAAGGTAATAATTCATTTACATGTAATGGTTATCAAAGCGAGCAAAGACTGCTAGTTATACTTACACTTAATTTAGGCTTACAGTTTATATAGGTTAGATATAAAAATGTCAAAATTTAATTTGATGATACAACATATGTCAAAATCTCGTAAAAATGAACCTAAATTTAAAATTTGAAATTCATACCAATCTTCGGAAAAAAAGAAAAAAAAAATTTTGTTACTAAAGAATTATTAAAAATATATAGATATATATGAACAGTTTAAAACGTACTATGTATTGTGTCCTTGAATCCTATATAAAATGAAATAACAAAAATAATATGCAGTAGCTAAAGCGTATTTTATAAAAACTTGAAAGATATATCAAATTATATTTGCCTAAGAAAGGTATATTATACCTTTATTCTGAAAATCGAAAATAAATATATTTTGATGTTTGAACTTGCTGACTTTGCTTTCGAATAAAAATATATAATTTTAACCACATCGTTAATTAGTGAACGATTGTTTGTATAATTAATTTTTGTTGTAATTAGTGACTGCATTGTAATTTTCTGCATTGATTTAATTAAGAAGAAGAAATTTCCGACATAAAAATGATACGATCTTTCTTCATTAGTCACAGACAGTAAATAAGTTAATGAGTTAAATGAAATAATTTGAGTAAGATAATTAACATCTGTATATTCGATTTAGAAGAAACAAGCATAAAGTGGCATTTTTAGTAACAAATTTGTGTATTTTTTTAGATCAATATATTTTCAAAACAAAATAAAATCGTGATACTAAATATTTGCCAAATACTATAAGAAAGTCAAAAATAATTATTATATTCTATATTTTAAGTAAAAAAGTTCATTTGCAAAAAAAAAAAAATAAAAAAAAAAAAAATAAATAAATAAATAAAGACTGAAGTATAATTTTCAAATTCTGTGTTTAAAATAATTAATAATTTATTTGTAATGTACTTATGTTATTGTATGCATACGAAATAATTATTAATTTTGTTACTGATTGTCACTTTGTATATCAATGGATGACACCTGCTTAGCTTCAGTCATTAGCACTTTTATGATTTTTAAAATACTGCAACAGAAAAGAACCTTACACTTAGTTTAAAACAGAAAATAATAGAAAAAATTTAGTAGTTAAAATAATACTAATAATAAAACAAAAGCAGTCTAGCAGAATTAATTCTTTTTTTTTTTTTTTTTTCTTTGCTTCTTGAGAACATTTTATTCAACTTCAGTGGAAGTATTTACCAATATTATACATTTTAAATACTAATTAATTTGTTTTTCGAGAATTGTTTTTTCTTATGAAACTACACACGTGAAGCGATCCCCTTTAAAATGCTGCTGTATAGAGGGAGACCTAAGTCCGTGTTTGTTTGAAAACACTTTTGTTTATCAAGAGTTGATTGACAAAGTTAAATGGTAAAATCCTTAAAAATAGACTCTGTCGTAGGCAATACACAATTTTCATGGTTTTATTTTATTTATATATTTATTTTTTATTTATTTATTTATTTTTTTTTTTTAATTCCTATACTTTTAAGTTTATAAAAGGTAATAATTCATTTACATGTAATGGTTATCAAAGCGAGCAAAGACTGCTAGTTATACTTACACTTAATTTAGGCTTACAGTTTATATAGGCTAGATATAAAAATGTCCAAATTTAATTTGATGATACAACATATGTCAAAATCTCGTAAAAATGAACCTAAATTTAAAATTTGAAATTTATACCAATCTTCGGAAAAAAAGAAAAAAAAAAATTGTTACTAAAGAATTATTAAAAATATATAGATATATATGAACAGTTTAAAACGTACTATGTATTGTGTCCTTGAATCCTATATAAAATGAAATAACAAAAATAATATGCAGTAGCTAAAGCGTATTTTACAAAAACTTGAAAGATATATCAAATTATATTTGCCTAAGAAAGATATATTACACCTTTATTCTGAAAATCGAAAATAAATATAGTTTGATGTTTGAACTTGCTGACTTTGCTTTCGAATAAAAATATATAATTTTAACCACATCGTTAATTAGTGAACTATTGTTTGTAGAATTAATTTTTGTGGTAATTAGTGACTGCATTGTAATTTTCTGCATTGATTTAATTAAGAAGAAGAAATTCCCGACATAAAAATGATACGATCTTTCTTCATTAGTCACAGACAGTAAATAAGTTAATGAGTTAAATGAAATAATTTGAGTAAGATAATTAACATCTGTATATTCGATTTAGAAGAAACAAGCATAAAGTGGCATTTTTAGTAACAAATTTGTGTATTTTTTTAGATCAATATATTTTCAAAACAAAATAAAATCGTGATACTAAATATTTGCCAAATACTATAAGAAAGTCAAAAATAATTATTATATTCTATATTTTAAGTAAAAAAGTTCATTTGCAAAAAAAAAAAAAAAAAAATAAAATAAATAAATAAATAAATAAAGACTGAAGTATAATTTTCAAATTCTGTGTTTAAAATAATTAATAATTTATTTGTAATGTACTTATGTTATTGTATGCATACGAAATAATTATTAATTTTGTTACTGATTGTCACTTTGTATATCAATGGATGACACCTGCTTAGCTTCAGTCATTAGCACTTTTATGATTTTTAAAATACTGCAACAGAAAAGAACCTTACACTTAGTTTAAAACAGAAAATAATAGAAAAAATTTAGTAGTTAAAATAATACTAATAATAAAACAAAAGCAGTCTAGCAGAATTAATTCTTTTTTTTTTTTTTTCTTTGCTTCTTGAGAACATTTTATTCAACTTCAGTGGAAGTATTTACCAATATTATACATTTTAAATACTAATTAATTTGTTTTTCGAGAATTGTTTTTTCTTATGAAACTACACACGTGAAGCGGTCCCCTTTAAAATGCTGCTGTATAGAGGGAGACCTAAGTCCGTGTTTGTTTGAAAACACTTTTGTTTATCAAGAGTTGATTGACAAAGTTAAATGGTAAAATCCTTAAAAATAGACTCTGTCGTAGGCAATACACAATTTTCATGGTTTTATTTTATTTATATATTTATTTTTTATTTATTTATTTATTTATTTTTTTTAATTCCTATACTTTTAAGTTTATAAAAGGTAATAATTCATTTACATGTAATGGTTATCAAAACGAGCAAAGACTGCTAGTTATACTTACACTTAATTTAGGCTTACAGTTTATATAGGCTAGATATAAAAATGTCCAAATTTAATTTGATGATACAACATATGTCAAAATCTCGTAAAAATGAACCTAAATTTAAAATTTGAAATTTATACCAATCTTCGGAAAAAAAGAAAAAAAAAAATTTGTTACTAAAGAATTATTAAAAATATATAGATATATATGAACAGTTTAAAACGTACTATGTATCGTGTCCTTGAATCCTATATAAAATTAAATAACAAATATAATATGCAGTAGCTAAAGCGTATTTTACAAAAACTTGAAAGATATATCAAATTATATTTGCCTAAGAAAGATATATTACACCTTTATTCTGAAAATCGAAAATAAATATAGTTTGATGTTTGAACTTGCTGACTTTGCTTTCGAATAAAAATATATAATTTTAACCACATCGTTAATTAGTGAACTATTGTTTGTAGAATTAATTTTTGTGGTAATTAGTGACTGCATTGTAATTTTCTGCATTGATTTAATTAAGAAGAAGAAATTCCCGACATAAAAATGATACGTTCTTTCTTCATTAGTTACAGACAGTAAATAAGTTAATGAGTTAAATGAAATCATTTGAGTAAGATAATTAACATCTGTATATTCGATTTAGAAAAAACAAGCATAAAGTGGCATTTTTAGTAACAAATTTATGTATTTTTTTAGATCAATATATTTTCAAAACAAAATAAAATCGTGATACTAAATATTTGCCAAATACTATAAGAAAGTCAAAAATAATTATTATATTCTATATTTTAAGTAAAAAAGTTCATTTGCAAAAAAAAAAAAAAAAAAAAGACTGAAGTATATTTTTCAAATTCTGTGTTTAATATAATTAATAATTTATTTGTAATGTACTTATGTTATTGTATGCATACGAAATAATTATTAATTTTGTTACTGATTGTCACTTTGTATATCAATGGATGACACCTGCTTAGCTTCAGTCATTAGCACTTTTATGATTTTTAAAATACTGCAACAGAAAAGAACCTTACACTTAGTTTAAGACAGAAAATAATAGAAAAAATTTAGTAGTTAAATTAATACTAACTAGCAGGCTACGCCCGCTTCGCTGGCCACTATATTTAAATGAATCTCCAAAAGAATTGGATCATTATTTATTTTTCACATCACATAAAAAATAAAAAATAAAATAATTACATCAGAATCGCTCTAGACCTCGCATCGGGTACTCGCTGACTACGGCAGCTCTTTCTCTGCCCGCACTGTATCGGGAGCAGGTTCCCACTGCCATCAGAAATCTTTTTCCTATGCATTTCAATATGGGTATTTATTGATGATAGGTGGGTCTGCCATTATTGAAGAACTACGATTTTAAAGATAACTTACCTCAGCGTCTATTAAATATTTTAGTTTTTGAACCAAGTATTTTATTGCTCATGCTATTTACACTGTATTACAATTTGATTCCGACCAATGTAATGAAATAAAATAAAAAGTAGATTTTCTTTTAGAAGGAATTAAATACATAAAAAACAAATAAATTCCAATCAGTTTAATCCTTTCTACTATATACTACCATTATTTCCTGACAAATACTATAAATTAGAAAAAAAAAAAAAAAAAAAAATTATAAAGAAATTAAATTAACAAATGAAAAATAATTGTTGTTATACTACAAAATTATACATAAACATAACTGTTATAAATACGTTTTTAAATTTTAAATTTAAAATATTTAATTTTTTTGTACTGCATTACCATTTTATTTTCAATGAATATAATAAATTAAAAAGAGAAAAAAGATTCGCCCTCAAATAAGTGTATTAAATAAAAAATAAATTGCATAATATAGCCGTTGCTAAGATACGCAGACGATTACAATCGAAGAATAAATTCATGAAAAAGGAAACATAAAAGCCAATGTTTAAAATCGAAAAAACATTAATTTAAAAAATTCAAATTCGAAATTCGAAAAACTCTCGATGAGGTGCACACCTGCAGGGTCCCAGGTACCTATATGCCAAATTTGGAAGCTCTGCGATCAGTAGTGTGTAGTATTGTTCATGTTTAGATTAGATAAATGTATTTATTTTCCTGTTAGAAAAAAAAAAAAAAACACGTTTTTTTTTTTTTTGGGGGGGGGGGGGACAATTAAATTATGGATTCAATTTAAATGGCTATTTTTTTTCTATTATTAGCTTATTATTTTCATATTTTTATTAACTAAAGGAAAACTAAACAGAAATTCGAAATTCTGACTTCGATGTGCACAATGATCCTTCGGGGGGCACCTTTATGTTAAATCTTGTGACTGTCCGAGCTACCGTTTTCGAGAACAGTGAAATATATATACAAATATTGCTCACTTAATAGAGCATTTCCTCGTGACGTCTGGTGGTTGGCAAAAAAGCGCGCTCGACTTTCCCGCGCCCCGCCTACCATTGATTTTCCGTTGGTGATCCGCCATCGCTATGCTTTTCCCAAGCCTTTTTGCCAACCACTCATAAAAGTTGAGATGTTTGTTTACAAACAAGTAACTGCCCTATAGTATAAGATGTACGTTTTATTATTATTATTATTATTATTATTATTTTGTCAAAAAAAAAAAAAAAAAAATTGGCAACAATTAAATCATGGATAAAATGCTAAAATTTAAATGTCGTATTTATAAGAAATTAGAAGGTTACTATTTTCACATTTTAATTAATTAAGAAAAAACTAATCATCCGATTGATAAGCTGTTTAATGCATCGGATTTACAAAAATTTTCCCTTTCATTTGGTATCTTATTTGTAACGATGCGACTGATATTTCTAATTTACTTTCTAATATTTCTGATTTATTTTCCTCATTTTAAATAAATGTACGTTTTTTTTTTTTTTTTTTTTTTTTTTTTTTAATTATTATTATTATTATTATTTTGTCGAAAAAAAATTGGCAACAATTAAATCATGGATAAAATGCTAAAATTTAAATGTCTTATCAGAAATTAGAAGGTTACTATTTTCACATTTTAATTAATTAAGAAAAAACTAATCATCCGATTGATAAGCTGTTTAATGCATCGGATTTACAAAAATTTTCACTTTCATTTGGTATCTTTTTTGTAACGATGCGACTGATATTTCTAATTTATTTTCTAATATTTCTGATTTATTTTCCTCATTTTAAATAAATGTACGGTTTTTTTTTTTTTTTTTTTTTTTAATTATTATTATTTTGTCGAAAAAAAAATTGGCAACAATTAAATTATGGATAAAATGTTAAAATTTAAATGGCTTTTTTATGAGAAATTAGAAGGTTATTATTTTTACATTTTAATTAATTAAGAAAAAACTAATCAAAAATTCGAAAATCTGACTTCGATGTGCACAATGACACTTCGGGGGGCACCTTTGTGATAAATTTCGTGACTGCCGAGCTACTGTTTTTCGAGATCAGTGAAATATACACATATTGCTCACTTAATAGTATAAGATAATAAAACAAAAGCAGTTGAGCAGAATTAATTCTTTTTTTTTTTTTTCAATTTCCACTCTTTTAACATGTCGCTTTTAATGTTCATGAGCAATGAAAGAAAAGTAAAATAAAAATAATTAATTTTTCTTTTCAAAATCGAAGCTCTGCGTTTACTTAACAAAGTAACTTATTCAAATATATGTATATATATATTTAAAAAAATTTACGAAGATAAAAGGCGATATATTAAAAGAGTAGAATTACAATAAAAAATATAATTTGAAAAAGTCCATTTTCAATCGAAAAATTCCTTTTTCAGTCACATGACCATAAGATGCAAAAATGCTATAAAAAGTTTCAAGTCAAGGCAAATCGTTAAAGGAGGATAAATGGTTCTAGTTCGCATGTATTTACCAATAATACAACCAATATACACTAATACACTGGTGTTCAAAATTTAAGCAACAACCTGTTTTCTCGTTTTCTTCTTTGCGCATGATTTTTAAACAAATAAACATATGAAAATAAAATTTAGGTGGCATGTTCGTTATCATACTATTAATAGAATTTTACATAATTTTAGCATGAGTAATAATTTTTAAACTAATAATAACAATTATTATGTTTTTCAAAAGTATGCTTTGAAAAAAAAAGAAAAAAATTCAACAATTTTAGAAAGAAAAACTTAATGAAAAGTGCTGTTAAAGAGGCATTACAGATAGATAAAGACGCACATGCCTTGAAATGTTACTCTGAATCTCAATTTTTCTTTCTGTATAAACTTTTTTTTTACTTTAATAATAGATTTTTTAAAAATGTATATACTTATTAATTTGTAAACTATGAGTATCACCAGAATAATAAAAAAATCGATAAATAGTTTTATAATGAACATCTTATTCAGTTTTTATGTTTGTATGTATATTTAAAAATAAAAAATATTCCTATGCGAAAAAAAGAGGAAAAAAGAAGAAACTGAAAATTGAATACAGGTAAAAAGGTTCGGTTTTAATCTAACATGTGGATTCATGTGCATCTTCACGTATCTTTAATACTTCTTTATGACCATTTTTATTAAGTTCTCTTTTCGAAAATTGTTGAAATTTTAATTTTTTCCAAAGATTATTTTTGAGAAAAAAATTAATATTTATTTATTTAAAAATTATTACTTATGTTAAAGTTATATGAAATTCGGTTAATAATATGATAACAAACAGACCATCCAAATCTTATGTTCATATGTTTATTTGTTTAAAAATTATGCGCAAAAGAAGAAAACGAGAACACAGGTTGTCGCTTAAATTTTACTGCTAGTAAGAATATAGATGTAACTGATGAGCTACACAGATAATTCTTTCCTTAAACATGCCAAAAATAAATAAATAAATAAATAACGTTAATAAACGTAGAGAGAGAGAGAGAAAGTCTCGTAAATCCATATTAAAAGTTTTGATAATGCTAAAGACATACTGATCACTAATGAATATCGCTCTTCCAATACTGATATTCTTGATAATGAGGATTCAATAATGTCCAATGAAGACTTAACTACTAATTCTAAATATCCTAATAGCGCAAAAATTAAAAATGAGTACAATAAAGACAATAACTTACAATATATAATAATATCTAATGTATCTATTCAGACAAAGCAAATATCAATTAAACGTATTAACGATGAAAATTTAACATTTTTGAAAATGATGAATGGAAATTTTAAAAGATTATCATCAGAAATGTGTAGCATTCAAGAACAGTCTGCAAACGAGAAACAACCTTTTACACTTCCTAGAATATATCCGACAGAATCGGTTGAAACCGTCTTTTAAAAAACAATATATCACATTATAAGGATTCCATGACTAGTAAACCTCTTGGGAAACTATAGAATGTTTAACTGAAGTTTCTGAATGGAATAACGCATTTAGGCTTTAAATCATGTAAATGCGTCAAAAATGTGCTAGAACTTAGTTATCTAGAACTAATGTTCAACCATATTTTTTCTTATTCCATTTGCTTTTTATTTACTTAAATGTAAAACATGGCCTAAATGCTATAAATATATAAGAAATTACATCACAATTAGGCATAATGACCTCATACAACTGAAGTGGTGACGCTCCATAAAGAACGTTCGTAGGATTGTTACTCATCAATATCTGGAAGTAAAAGGTGAAACATAATTTTGTAGATATTTCATGTAATCTCCGATAGAGGTTAACCTTTAACCGATTCTATTGCTTGAAGTTCAATCTTGATTCTCAATACTCTTTAAAAATTATATAAATTCGAATATACAAAATAAAAATGCAAATAAAAGGAAAATACTCCCCAAAATATAACTACTACCAAATTTTTAATCTTACGTATGCTGTGTGATTTGCCTTTTCAAAATCAAATTTCAAATTATATTCCTGTTATACACTATACATATTTTAATTTTAGGTAAATTTCATAACGTATTTTTAATCACTTAAAAAAAAAAAATAATAATATATGTTTGTAAATAACGTATGGAATTAAAACTGTACCAATGTACTGATTATTTATTGTTCTGTATTTTTGAATGAAATATATATATATATATATATATGTGTGTGTGTAAAAAACTTTAATATCATCTAATTAAAAAAGAAAAAAAAAAGAAAAGAAAAAAGAAAGAAAAAACTTTACTGATTAGAATAAAACTTTCCCAATTTTCTTTTTCTTTCTTTCTTTCTCTTTTTTTTTTTTTTTTTTTAGATACAATATTTGTTTTAGATATATGTCTATTCATAAGAATAAACTGCATTAAAGAAAAAGGAAATTTAAATTATTTTTAAATAAAAACAAAACAATTAATATTTTATTGAAAATTAGCTTATTTTGAAGCTTTATTGTGATATTTTAAAGAAATGTCAATTAAAAATTTAAAAGATATTTTAAAGAAACGTCAATTAATTAATTAAAAAAAAAAAAACAGAAAAAAAAAATATTAATTATTTTTAAAACGAAATATATGCAAAAAGATCTACTGTGAAACAACCACACGACTTCCATTACCCACTATTACATGTATTATATGCACTTTTTGGAGATAATGTTATCAGAAGACATAGAATTGAGCTAATGAAATAGACACCAAAAGATTTTCCAGTAAGAGAAAATTAATATATGTGTAAAAACATAAAACAGAGTTTATACAACGATTTTTTTTCTTTTTTAAGAAAAAGAAATTAAAATAAAATTGTAGAGTTATTTATTTATTTAAATTCCTATTTCCGAGATCTAAAACTAATGTAACTGATCAGAATGACAATTAATTTTCCTGCGATAACCAAGTAAAGCATGAGAAAGGATATCTTAAATATGTTTGTGTAACAATTTTCGGGAAAATCGATAGAGCCGTTTTTGACCAGAAAACAACAATTACATGCAAAAGGATATTTAAAAGAGGATTAATATGGTAAGTTTTGAAGAGATTTATACAGCCGTTTTGAAAAGAACGCACTTGCAGGACCTGAAAATCTGTTATTTATACAAGACGTCTATAGAATTTTCTTGAATTAACCAACTATATCATTCGAAAGGATATTTAATGAAATGTAACAGATAAGAGTGTTTATACAGCAATTTTGAAGAAAATCGTTTGAGCCGTTTTTTAGATATGGCCATACGGTCCCAGTTCCGGTTTCGGATGTCCCATTTCTGATTATCGAATTTCCACCAAAATTTTGAAAATTTATCTGTACACCAGACCTGTTTCAGTTTTAAATTTTCGTAGTTCAACCTTCATTAGTTCCCGAGATATAATAGCCAGAAGGTTCCACACATACACACACACACACACTGAAAATTGCCCAAAACCACTTTTTTGGACTCAGAAGACCTTAAAACATGTAAATCAGGTGAAATCTCAATATAGAATTTTTGGACCGAATACAATACTTCCATTACCTACGGTAGTCGGGTAGTAGTAGCAAAAATAAGAAAGTACTATTTTATAATATATATATTACATTATGTAAATCATTCAAGAAATACATAAAGTATTTACATTCGAAAATTTAAATATAATAATATTTTAACGAAATATAAAAACAAATGTATGATTTTATAAATAAATCTCTCTCTCTCTCTCTCTCTCTATATATATATATATATATATATATATATATATATATACAGTCGGTAACAAAAGTGTCCGAACACTAGCAAAAATTCCTATATAAAAAAAAGTACGCTTAATACAGTTTTGCTAATTAAATCCTTGTACAATCCTGTTCTTAGACGTTTTTTCATATAGGCATTTTTGCTAGTGTTTGGACACTTTTGTTACTGACTATAGATATATATATATGTGATAAATAATAATCTGTAAAAAAATCTGAGAAAAGATTAATTTTTAGAATAACTTCTTTAATAACTTTTTAAAGGTTATAAAATGTATTTATTATTATTATTATTATTATTATTATTATTATTATTTCATGTGTGTAGCATAGTTAGAAAAAAAGGGGGTGGGGGAATAAATGTGAAAACCTGAGAAGAAAATGTTATATTACTTTTTAGCCCCTTAAATATAATAAAACCGAATTTATTCTGAATTTATCTTAAAATAAATCCTGACTTAAGAAACATTTTGACTCGATGAAGATTAATCACTCTTAAAAGTATTAACTTAATGCTTGCCGATAATAAGTGGGCTTATTTCGCCATAAAATTAGTTAATTTATTTTGGTTTTCTTATTTACGAGATATGCTTTTATAAGGTTTGACTAAAAACTACTTTTAAGTAAGTAAATGATTTTTGAGTTGAGACTCAATTCTACATTATTAATGATATACTCAAAGAGTTACCAACCTTACAGATGATTTCATACCACTGTATACGAAATAATAGCTTTGTGCTCACAAGTGTTATTACGTTAAAAATCATTAAACCGAACATAGCGATTTGAAAATTACGTCATAAGTAGCTATAATAGAATATGTATGACTGAATCAGGTGTAGAAAAAATTACAAAAATATTATTTATTATATTCTTGTCTCGTTAAGCTTCTTAATTTTATGTTAAAATAGTACTATTACTTTTGTCAATTACAAAAAAAAAAAAAAAAAAAAAAAAAAAAAAAAAACACTTTACAAATCAAAATAATGTACTTTACAAATTAAAATAATTTCATAACAATATATAATAGCTACTATTTTAATAGTTAGTCTTACATGCATACTTCCAATAGTAATTTATTTAATTGAAAACTAATATTCTGCCAATTACTAACTGCAACTTTTTTTTTTACTTCTTTTAATGCAATAATTGAGGAACAAACATTTAAACCGTGTTTTCTCCAAAAACGAACAAAACTGAGTTAGCGATTTTCTTTGACACGTTAAGCTCCACGCAAATCTTTAAAATCTATTAAAATTCCATAATGATTCCTCCTGTAATAATTAAAAATTAAGCAATATTTTAATAAATTTTCAATTATTAAATGTAATATTTTTAGTTTTATATCCTATTTTATATCCGCCACCGACGGTTGACGCGGATTTATATCATAGTTTACACTGTAAGCCACCGATGGCTGACAGCTCGCTCAATGTTTTAATTTTTTATTGTTACTACTTTTACTTTCGGGGTAAAACTTTCACTGAAATGTTTGAAAGATAACATGTTCTGCACACTCCTAAAGTTTCAAGATGATTTCTTCAGTACTTAGAGATATATGATAAAATGACTAGAATCTAGAATGGCTGTCATGCCGCTCAACGTGTTAAACTTAACATAAAAATAAAAATAGTATGTCTACATATATTCCTAGATGAGTCTACATATTTTCCTATTATCTAATAATATATCTAAAGAAAGGACAATTATGTTTTAAGTTTAGTTATTTTTTAATTTATTACATTTACGTTGTTTGAAAATTTGTATCTGAAGGAGAAAACGCGGTTTCAATGTTTGTTCTTCAATTAATTTTAAAACGTCTGTTTATTTAAAAAAGTATTTTTTTTTTAATTTAAACTACGCCAACAGATTTATTTTTAATTGTTTAAATAATTTTATTTTAAAAGCTAATTAACAAAACATCGATGTTCAAGCATGAATGATAGTTGCAAAACATGAATGATAGTTGCCTGAAATCTTTACGATGAAAATATTCCTCAAAAATCGAAATCATTCCCTATTCTGCCATTTTAAGAAAATCGTAGATTTCAAAATCTTATGAATTTTTTAAATTAGAAAATTCGTACTCACAGATGTAATTAGAAAATTCATAGCCGATGACGTATATTTTCTTTTGTGTTAAATTAACTTTAGGATCATTTAAATCAAATATTGGCAACCAAAGAAGAATTTAAACTAGGTATTTTAATAATAATAAAAAAAGCTTCGTTATATATATATATATATATATATATATACACATATAGTTTAACACTAAAAATGTTCGACCGAAATAAACCAAAGCATGATAGGAATGGAATTTTAATAAATTATTTTTTCTTGCATATTTGGTAATAAAATATAACACACACACATACACATCATAATTGATATATTAAATTCAGTCTGACATGTTTACAGTAAAAATATTTTTTGTATTTACGTATAAGCAAAATTTTGTCCTACTCTCCTACGTTAAGAAAATCGTAAATTTTGAATAACTTACGATTTTATTTAATTAGAAAAATCGTAATCGATGATGTTCATATACGAGTATCTACATGATATTTTAAAAATAGTCTGGTATCTTTGGAAAGAAAATATCCCTCAAAATGGACATTTATGCGAAATTTCGACCTATTCAGCCATATTAAGAAATTCGTTAATTTCAAATAACTTATGAGGTCTTCAAAGTTGAATTTTTATAATTAATTATGCCCTGTCAGCATCATAATTAAAATTTTAAAGATGGTCTGATAACTTTACAGTAAAAATATTTCTTTTAATACATGTTTGGACGAAAGTTTGACTTATTCTCCAATGTTAAGAAAATCGTAATTGTAACTTTCGAATAACTTACGAAGTTTTTAAATTAGAAACTTCCAAATCAATAATTTTCTTCACAGTGTCATGAATACTATTTAAAAACCTCTCTGTGATCATTTGCTCTTGAGATATCGTGTACACCGACTAATAAACTAACAGAAAAATTACAGACAGACACCATCATCAAGTCTGTTATTTTTTGTTTCACCACACTTCAAAACGTGCAAAAAGAGTAAATAATTGAGAAACTTTTTTGAACACCTTAGTTCCGCATTGCTATGTATGATGGTGAACTAAAATAACAAAAAGAGCCAAACGAAATAATTTATAATAAATTAATGAATAATATTACAATAAATTAATGAATAGCCAAAAGATTTCTCCCCAAAATTTGTGAAACACTGGAAGAAATATGCAAGAATTAATGGCAGAAAAATATGAATAAAAAAATTAGTGTTGATTTTTACTGTTAAAATAAATAATATACACCTGAAAAAGAGAACCTCTAAATACACATAGATGTTTTTAGAAAGCTGATTCTCTAAAACGAATATCTGGCTATTTAATTTTGCGTTAATTATATTTGTAAAGACCAGAAATAATCCTATACATGAATATAAAAGACATGAATAATAAGGAAATTTAAAGCCAAATGCTAATTAACAACGATTATCTACATGCGATAGCGAAATGGTTGATAATTAAATATCCTTGCAGAAAAAAATTAACAAATGTATTATTATTTATTCTTCATTAATAAAATCTAATTATTTAAAACTTTATCCCGTTAATAAAAGTAAAAGGAATTAACCAAAGTAATATTTCAATTTAATAGCACTTGTACTGATATATATATATCTTTATATATATATTTCTTTTGTGCGTGTGTATGTCACTGAACTCCTCCTAAACGGCTGGACTGAGTTTAATGAAATTTTTTGTGTGTCTTCAGGTGGATTCGAGAATGGTTTAGATTTACAAATGAAAGTTGTAACTTAATTAGTTCTTTCTTAATTAATTTTTAACCAACTCTTTCAACAACTTTTCCACCTAGATGGCGTGAGTTGTCGTAAACACGATGTCAGAATTTATTTAATGTTGAAATGAAAAATGATTTTTTAACCGTATCTTACGAAGTGTTTAAAATATTTTTTCAAAATTAATATTTTTAGAATCGCAACCGTATCTTACGAAGTGTTTAAAATATTTTTTCAAAGTTAATATTTTAGAATCGTAAACACGATGTCAGAATTTATTTAATGTTGAAATGAAAAATGAATTTTTAACCGTAAGTGTTTAAAATATTTTTTCAACGTTAATATTGTTAAAATGTTAAAATTAGTTAAAATGGTATATTCTTTTAAAAAATTCGTCAATATCCGACGGAGTTATTTTATGTTAAAATGAAAAATGAATTTTTAGGCCATTATTATTTGTGCAGATGGAAAATGTACTAAAAGTTTTCCGAAAAATTTCACGATCACAAATGTTGACGGATATCCAATATATCGTCGAAGAAATCCCGATAATGGCGGACAATCTTATCATCTATGGCGGTCATCTATGTCAACAACATAGATATTGACATTGATAACCGTTGGGTGGTCCCATATTCGCCTCTGCTGAGCAAAACATTCAATGCTCATATTAATGTTCAGTTCTGCAGTTCAGTGAAGAGCATCAAATACATTTGCAAGTATGTGAATAAAGGCAGTGATATGGCTGTATTTCGAGTTGAAAATACCAATGTGAATGCTCCTCCGGTGAATAACAACGATGAAATAACACTTTACCAAATTGGTCGGTACGTCAGCTCCAATGAAGCTGTTTGGCGTATCTTTGGTTTCCCAATTCATGAACGGGATCCAGCAGTTCTTCATTTAGCCGTCCATCTTGAAAATGGCCAGCGCGTATATTTCACGAGCGAGACAGCGATTGATCGTGCTATAAATCCACCAAAAACTACACTCACCGAATTTTTTGAATTGTGTAATCGTGCGGATGCTTTTGGTGCTTTTGAATGGACATTACTCTATTCAGAAGTACCACGCTATTTCACGTGGGCTCCAACAAAAAAATGGATGCCCCGCAAGCAAGGCACGCCGATTGATGCATGTCCCGGTTAATTCAAATCAAACATCTTGGGAGGAGTATTTGCAGTCAATCCAAGGCAGACTGAGTGCTTTTATCTTCGACTGTTGTTGGTTAATGTCATCGGCCCTTTGTCATTTCAAGATTTACGTAAAGTGAATGGACAACAGTATCCAACGTATAAAGATGCATGCCTTGCACTCGGCTTGCTGGAAGACGACAACCAGTGGGAGTGTATGCTTGCTGAAGTAGGACTGAACTGTACAGCAAAACAAATTCGTCTACTATTCGTTATAGTGTTGACTACATGTTTCCCGGCCCGAGCAGAGACATTATGGGATAATCACAAAGATTCAATGACTGATGATATATTGCATCAACATCGTTCACGGTGCAACGATCTAACGATAGTATTCAGTGACGCTATGTACAATGGAGCATTGATTGCTATTGAAGATCTTTGCATTATCATTGCCAACTTACCACTCAGTCATTTGGGTATGCATTCAACAAATCGAAATGCATCTGATTTAATAAGCACTGAATTGAATCGTGAACTACAATACAATACTGTAGAAATGGCAGCTATTGTTGCTCGCAATGTCCCACTAATGAATGAAGAACAAAGAACCATTTACGACCGCATCATGCTGGCAGTTTTGGCAGGACAAGGTGGATTCTTTTTTTTTGGGGGGTGCACCAGGGGGAACTGGCAAAACATTCCTTATTTCGCTAATTCTCGCCGAAATACGATCAAATAATGGCATCGCATTGGCTGTTGCATCATCTGGCATTGCGGCAACTTTATTGGATGGAGGCAGAACAGCTAATTCATTATTTAAACTGCCACTAAATATTCAAAATAACCCAGACGCAGTGTGCAACATAAAAAAACAATCGTCCATGGCCACAGTGCTGAAATAGTGTAAAATTCTTATCTGGGATGAATCACTATGGCACACAAACATTCGATTGAGGCGTCGAACAGGACATTGAAAGATATAAAAAACAACGACAAATTATTTGGCGGCACTCTGTTACTCTTTTCAGGTGATTTCAGACAAGCACTTCCCGTTATTTCGCGTTCAACATACGCTGATGAGATCAACGCGTGCTTAAAATCATCGTCATTGTGGCGTAATGTTGAAAAAGTACAACTGAAAGTAAATTTGGGCGTTCAAAAGCTTCAAGATCCATGCGCTGAAACATTCTCAAAACAATTGTTAGATATCGGCGATGGAAAAGTTACTACAGATGAAACTGGATGCATAAAATTACCGACCGATTTCTGCACAATCATTGATTCTCAAGATGCTCTTATTGACAAGATATTTACCGATGTACACAGACGATACACAAATCATGAGTGGCTGGCAGAAAGAGCAATTTTAGCAGCAAAAAATGTGGACGTCAACGAATTGAATCTCAAGATACAACATTTGTTACCAGGAGACTTGGTGTCATGCAAATCTAATGATACAGTTTGCGATGCCACCGAAGCTGTAAATTATCCAACAAAGTTTTGAAACTCATTGGATTTACCAGGCATGCCACCGCATATTTTACAACTGAAGGTTGGATCTCCGGTTATTTTGCTTCGTAATTTGAACCCACCACGGTTGTGCAACGGCACGCGATTAGTCATAAAAAATTAATGAAAAATGTTATCGAAGCCATTATTTTAAATGACAAATTCCGAGGTGAAAATATATTACTACTGCGAATCCCTATTATACCCACAGATGTGCCAATTCAATTTAAACGCCCTCAATTTCCAATTAGATTGGCATTTGCAATGACTAACAATAAGTCTCAGGGCCAAACGATGTCTGTCTGTGGCTTAGATTTGAGCACATCATGTTTTTCACACGGACAATTATACGTGGCTCTCGAGTGGGCAAACCATCCAGTTTGTTTGTATTGGCGAAAGATGGGATAACAAAAAATATTGTATACTCTGTTGCATTAAGAGTTTGATATTGTTTTTTAGTAATATTGTTATAAGTAGCGATATGTATATAATTTTAAAGAATCAATTTTAATAAATTAAAAAAATAAATGATTGGTGTTTTGTTATTTTTATATTCTTTCACCGTTCACAGCGCTCCATACATCTTCCACTTACATACCACATCCTTACACACTTACAATAAGTTAGTTATTTTTTTCTAGCAAAATATTCTCTAGAAATAATTTATATGGCAAAACAACGTTTGTCGGGTCAGCTAGTATATATATATATATATATATATATATATATACAGTCCTTCTCATATTTATAAGGACACTTTAGATTTAGAAATAACTAATGTAAAAATAATTGTAAACAAGATTATACTAAGAGCACTTAATATATCTAGTATTCTAAAAACCAAAACTGTTATAATTTTTTTAATATAAAACAAAATTAATAAAAAATAATCCAAAATGTGTTTTTCTCCACGTTTTTACATGTTCATAATTATAGGGACAATCCAGATTTTTTCGTTTTATTTAACTTACTAGCGGATAAATTACAGTTGACATGCGAATTTGTTAACTACTGGGCTAGATTAATTCATATATAAGCCTTCAATTTTTCTTGGACGGACATCACTGATAATTCCTCGAAAAATAAAACGTTTAAGTAGTGAAGTATGATAAATGTGTTTTTTAAGTGGGAGGATAATTTCAATCCGCCGAATATCTAATGAAATTCAAAGGTCTAAAATTGCTGAAGGAAATGTGATCAAACGTTGAACTGCTGGTTCGATAGGAGAGAGATCTGATGCAAAATCAGAGTTGTTTTACAGAGATCGAAAACTCATAATTCCTCTTACTGTTCTACTCATAATGACTGCTGCTGAATTTGCTCGTAATTTTTAACGAAAGGTTAGGGTCCACATTTATGCATGTTTAAAATAATTAATAATATGTTAAAATGAATAAAAAACCTGTAATAATCAATCAGCATTTAATGGGGGAAAGTACATCTGTATTAAATTTGAATAAAGACAATATTAAATGGTAAAATGTTGCATTTTCGGATGAAAAACATTTTATTCTTGATTAACCAAATGGTTTTAACAGTTACTGCCATGATCTGAAGATAGCGAAAGACAGAACAGATTTTTTAAAGGCAGATATGAGACGGGCATTTTAAAGTTGGATCTATAGTGCTCTGGGGAGCTGCTTCTACTGAAGACAGCATGAATTTAGTAATTTTTTCTATTATTATGAACATCAAGAGAATATCCGCAAATTTTAAACGTGGAATTCTCAGATCTTTGTTAGATTTTGGGTTGATTTAATAATATATTTTTTCAACAAGACTTACATTTTTGCTCTACTTTTAGAGCAATAGGAAATAGTTTGAAGAAAGAAACTTCTGTATTATTGCCTTTCACATGGCTTAAAAGTTGAAAAAATCTTAACTTATGATATTAGAAAAGTGCATGCAAGTGGAAAGCAATTTTAAATAGTTTAAATGTATTAAGAATACCATATATGCTATATAAAATGGTATTGAAACTGAATATTAAAAAAAAATGTATATATATATATATATATATATATATATATATATATACCAGAGAGAATGCCTGACTGTTTAACCCTAAAAAGAGACCCCATAAAATATTAATTTAAAGAATAACTGAAAATAATTATTAAAATTCGAGCTGTCCTTATAATTATGAACACCTGAAAAATCATCTTTTTGCCATATTTAAAGTTTTTTAAGATAGAAAAACGATAACACTTTTCAAATATAGTCTATTAATAAAATTCAAATTAATAAAAATTATATTTGTTTAAAAAATAGTGTTCAGTGTTTAGTTAATATAGAAAAACGTATGTCCTTATAATTATGAGAAGGAGTGTATATACGTTCTTTTGCACGTTTAATGTTTACGGTCACGACCGTTTTTTACGTACAAGAAGGGAACGTTTGTATTTTCTGCTATGACTTAATATTTTCCGCTATACCACAAGTTTTTCAGCAGTCTTTTACCACTTTTTCTTTATAGTAAATATCGTTTGTAGTACATATCTTCAAAGAAATAATACAAAAACTTATTTATATATAAAATCTGGTATTCAAAATGATAAATTACGGACAAAAAATTAATTAATGGGTATTTGGCCTGAACTTTCGCTGACGGGAGAAAACCTGTAAATTTTGTTGCAAACCATTTTTAAATAAATTTCTAAAATATTCGTAACTAATCATCTTACCCCGTTTTGCTGGTAACTATAAGTAAATAAATAATAATAAAAAAATCCTTTTTCTATTTTCTCTTTATGTCAATGTAAAAATAAAAAATAAAAAATGGCATTAAAGACACTTTAAAATTCGTTTCGTATACCCTGCGCGGCATCGGGTTTAAGTTCCCACTGCCTATAAAACAGCATTTCCGGGCACTTCAATTCGGGTACTTATCGACCACAGCTAGAGCTGTTATTAATGAAGAACTACAATTTTAAAGATATCTGTATTTGAATATCTATTAAATATTTTAGTTTCTGCACTATGTATTTTATAGCCCCCCTGCTATATTGCGATTTGATTCCGACCAATGTAATAAACAAAAGAAAACATAGATTTTCATTTAAAAGCAATTAAATAGATAATAAGTAAAAAAAAAATAATAAGTTAAAAAAATTGTACTGTGTTAAATCTTTTCGCAATAACTACAATAAATTAAAAAAAAAAAAAAAAAAGCTTTTCCTTTTTAAAGGAATTAACAAAATAAATGAAAAAAATATAAACTGTTTTATTATATAAATATAACTATTATAATTATACATATATTATTTAAAATTTAATATATTTAATTTCTTCTACTATATTACTATTTGATTTCAGTAAATACAATAATAGTAAATAAAATGTTTCGCCTTTAATTGAATGAAATAAGTAAATAAAGAATGCATAGAGTAATAGCCGTTGCTAAGATACGCAGGCGATTGAAATGAAAGAATAAATATTAGAAAAATGAAACAAAAAAGTCAATGGATAAAATCGGGAAAAAAATAATTAAAAAAATTCGGAATTCGAAAAAATCTCTACGCCTGCAGGGTCCAATATAACCCTCGGCTAAGTTTTGTAGCTCTGCAATCAGTAGTCTAAGGACATATTCTTCTCTTTATTTAGGACACAAACATATACTTCTCTTTATTTATATAGATTATAAAAAATTCTTGTTTCAAATACAAACATATTTTATTTCAATCTACCTAAAAGAAGTAGAATAAAATAAATTATTAGGTTGTCCAGAAATTTCGTGTCAAATTTTGAAGGAAAATTGAAACGCATCGTGGATAGTAGATTTTTATATTTTTAAGATTTCTGCTAATTCACTTGTCGTATAGTGTGGATTATTTTCGATCAATGTTTTAATTTGATCCTCATCTGTGGTGAAGGGCCTACTCGGGCATTCTTGATCTTGAAAGTTCAAATCACCAGCTTAAACCCTAGAAAACCATTTCCACACAGTTCTTTCAGCTACAGCACCTTCGTGGTAAAAAACGCATATTTTGTTTGCCACCTGTGCGACATTTCTGCTTTTCTAGAAAAAAAAAAAAGCCTATAATGCAGTTTGTTTGATTCAAATTCAAAGGCATATAAAACTGACAAAATTTAACGTCATTTGTTTTTTTCTAAATATGCCTGAAGTACTGAATTTTATATTATATACGCATGCTATTTGTTTTTAATGATTATGATGTATTTAGACTTATTTTTATGCTACCTAATGAAATCGACACGAACGTTCCTGACGACCCAATAAATATTCACTAATGACATAACACTATTACTTCTATTAATCTAATTACATAAAATTCATAAAAGAAAAATTCAACACAAAAGAATATAAATTTAACTTACTATACCTTTCACAGTTGTTATTACTCTTAATATTCTGAAATCATTTGAATAACGATTTTAAGTATCATGAATTTTTATTATTGTATTTTAATATGCATTGTTTCTGTTAATACTTTAAATTTTTATACTTCTTGAATATATTTTTAAAATTATGTATGTAATATATTCATTATGATATATATATATATATATTAATTAGTTTAAAATTTTATTAAAATATTTATTTGTACCATGAATTTATGTGTAAATATATTAGATTCACAATTGGCGGGATAATTAGCGAAAATATATTTTTTACCATACAAAAATAAAAGCTTCATTATTTTGTTTATTTACGCGCCTTTTTTTTTTTTTTTTTACCAGAAATCACTTTTTGTTTATTTTTGTCGATTATTTTTAGTTGTGATAGTAAATCTCTTGTATCGGTACTTGTTAGTTTAAGATATTTGTTTAAAGCAATGAAAATTGCTGAAAAATATATTTTTAACTTTCATGCTTGGATTCAGTAATAAAGAAAGAATGAGATATTATTAGAAAAACCTGTAGCATTAGAGTTTTTTATTTATTTCTTTTTTTTTCTTTCTTTTTAAGAATACTGAAAAATATGATAGCCGGTAGAAAACCATTCAATTATACAATTCATTTACTTAAATTATCAGATAAAACTTAAAGATTTGTATTAATAAAACATTTGTATGTTTGTGAAGGTACGTTTATTAAAAAAAATAGTAATAATAATTAATTTAAATGCAGTAATAACTTACACTCTTTAAATTATCTAAAACGAAACGTATTAGAGTCTTATAACAAAATTTTGCAATAAAAAGGTAAATTTGGATAGTACTTAACATTAGATTGATTTCTTTAAAAATCCACCTATTGTAATCACTTAATTTAGCTATCTATCTAACTATCTACACAGGGTGTCCCCAAATTACAGCGGAGACTTTAAGTGGAAATAAGGACCATCATAAAGATTCAGAATTGTATAGCGACCCATGTCCGCAAATATAATTTTAATCCTTTAAGAGCCGGGTGTTTTGGGGTATTGTTTAACAGAGGTGGGCATAGATTTTAAATTTTAAATTTTCAACTAACCTTTTTTTCGCTAAATGGGTTAAATAAAAAGGTATACATAGTAATAATGTTGTCTTTAATTGATGCATTTGAAGCACTAATGGTACCAATACAAACATTGTGCATGATTTTGTGAAATATTGGATAGTACAATATTTTAAATTTAACAATTAGGAGGTGCTAAAAATAACCAGAAACTAGGCAGTCGATAAAATTCATGGATAGATGTAAGTGTTAGAAGTACAGCAGAATGTACCGTTCCTTGTGGTTATGGGTTAGTACGTCTATGACTTCATTTCATCAGCTGTTAGCTACATTCTCTTAAAGTTTGTATCTCTTAACTTTGTACTACCCATATCTGTTATAAAATACTCCAAAACACCCGGCCCTTTAAGGGTTAATATGTAATTTGAAGACATGGGTTCCTATGCAATTCTGAATCCTTACGATGCGCTCTATGTCTTCTTAAAGCTTGTCGCTGTAATTAGCTGTTATCTACATTCTCTTAAAGTTTGTGGCTCTTAACTTTGTCCTTCCCATATCTGTTAAAAATACTCCAAAACACCCAGTCATTTAAGGGTTAAGATGTAAACTGAAGACATGGGTTCCTATGCAATTCTGAATCCTTACGATGCGCTCTATCTCTTCTTAAAGTTTATCGCTGTAATTAGCTGTTATCTACATTCTCTTAAAGTTTCTGGCTCTTAACTTTGTACTACCCATATCTGTTATAAATACTCCAAAACACACTGTCCTTTAAGGGTTAAGATGTAATTTGAAGACATGGGTTCCTATGCAATTCTGAATCGTTACGATGCTCTCTATCGCTTCTCAAAGTTTGTAGCTGTAGTTTTGGACACTCTGTATGTATCCACCTATAATGGACATTTCGTCATCACGATACCTTCCGAAATAATAAACTAAATTGAACCAAGGCCAAAATTGAACGAGTGCTCTTATCACACAAATATCTTGGATGAGTTCATTAACGAAGTTGTTACGCCCTTTTATTTCCAAGTGACAGCCACTTGAAATTTTCAAATCTACATTTCAAAAAGCGTATTTAAGACCAGATTTGCTTACATTTTTATATATAAATAAACCACGTAAGTCTCAATCAGCTTTATTAATGGACTTGATCCGCCAATTTCGAAATGGCTGATGCCTTAAATCAAAGAGCCACATGAAATCAAGGTCTTATTTAAAAATTCGTCACCGCGATATTTTTTTAAATACTAAACTAATTTAAACCAAAATTAGACTATGAATTTATTTACCAAATATCTTATATGAGTTCGTTAACCAAGTTGTTCCGTCATTTTATTTCCAAGTGGTGAACAATTGAAAATTTTACATCATGAGAACTTTTCAAATACTCAATTAATTCGAACCAAATTTACACAGTCGGCTTATCTATCAAATATCTTGAATGAGTTGGCTGGGAAACTTACGCTGCCATTTTGTTTCCAAGTTACGAACACTTGAAATTTCGCTGCTTTTTGAAAATTTTTAAACACGATAACTTTTGAAATACTAAATTTATTCAATCCAAAGTTGGACAGTTTACTTATCTAACAAATATGTTTTATTAGTTCACAGAAAAACTTGTTTCGTCATTTTGTTTCCATGTGCCAACCGCTTAAAAATTTATCATCACGGTAAATTTTAAAAACTGAGTTAATTCGAACCAATTTGTAGAGTCGACTTATCTTAAAAATACATTTTACATGTTCGTTGCCCAACTTGATCCGCTATTCTGATTCCAAGTGTCGGGGCTTGAAATTTTCAAATTCACATTAAAAAAAGTATTTATGAATCAATTTGCTTAAAACATCATATGTACTTCTAAATCAATATCTCCACCAAGTCAATTATTAAATTTTATTCTGATATTATTTTTCAAAATAGCTAACGCTTGATTAAAATAAATAAACAAATAAACAAATAAAAAATCAACCTACCCTTTCGAATGAGCCAGAAGGACTTGTTTCTCATAAAATCAATTGTGAATTTAAACCGGTTTATATCAGTGTATGCATAATATATTTAATCTACCTCTGATAATTTCACATTTTGATTATCTGCTAAATTAATTTTAAATTAATTATTTCAGAAACGTATATGAATAAATATAGATAAATATATATATGCAAAATAACCAAGGATAAATGAAAATTAATCCCAAAACACATGAGGGCCTTCTTTAGGGGAGCACCCCCATGTCGGGAATGAAAAATGAGAAGTTCCTGACGAAAAGTCGCCTATTTAGCCAAAAAATACGTTTCTAGCCCCCAACGTCCCACAGATGGAAGCAAGACCATACAGCAAACGAATTTAATTAATACAATGCATGAAAAGCAATTAAATTCATAAATGAAGTACAAAAGTAAATACACCAAAGTAAAATACAAGAGTATAAATAAACACATACTTGGATAAACTCGAATAGTTAGTAGAATGAGGAAAATTGAAATCTCCCCATCATAAACATAGAGCCCGTTTTAGCTGGTAGGAGACTTACCAGCTGTTAAACGTCGTCCGAAATGGAAAAAAAAAATATTACCCAAATTAACAGATTAAAATGATTATAATTACCCAAATTGAGAGAATTAAAATGATTTGTAATAACCATTTAAACTTAAATTTGGTTCTGGAAAATCTCAAAAACATATTAACTGTCAACCGCTATCCTGTTTTTCTACTCAATAAACATTTCAATGTTCTTGAATACAATCATACTTAAGGTTTTTTAAAAATCCATTTCGGGGTACATTTAAGAGCTGGAAAATAGTCCTACCAGCTGAAACGTGCTCTATGTCCATGATAGGGGGGGGGGGGAGGATTTCAATTTTCCTCATTCTACTGACTATTCGAGTTTGTCCAAATATGTATTTATTTATATTCTTGTATTTTTATTTATGTACTTACTTTTGTACTTCATTTATGAATTTAATTGTTTTTTATGCTTTACATTAATTAAATTCGTTTACTGTATGGTCTTGCTTCCATCTGTGAGAAGTTGGGAGCTAGAAACGTGTTTTTCGACTAAATATCCAACGTTTCGTCAGAAACTTCTCATTTTTCATTCCCTACATGGGGGAGCTCCATCATGTTTTTTGGGATTAATTTTCATCTATCCTTGGTTATTTTGCTTAATTATTATAGTTTTATTTTTCCTTTAGCTGAATTTGCGCATAGGTTTATAAATACTCTGTTCTATTTCTATATTTAAACAATCAAGTTTTTTTCCATCTTACTTTAAAATTTATCTTATATATATATATATATATATATATGTGTGTGTGTGTGTGTGTGTGTATTAATCTCGAATATTATTCAGGAATAAAACATATGATGCACATATTAATTTATATCAAAAGTCTAAATAATTACTTATAATCAGATGCGGATTTCGAATCGTCATATTGAAATGTCAAATACAAAATCAATATAAATTAAAAATTAATCTGCCGTGGGGTTTATTAATATACAAGAGCTATTCGAAAGAAAAATAATACTTTGAAAGAAAATCTCTAATATTAAAATCATAAAGTATCCATATTATACTGCCGTGTCAGAAAACAAATTAATTGCGTATTTATTTAGTTTTTCGTTTATACGTTATATATATTGACAGTTATAGCATGAGATTTATTCTTAGTTTCAATGGAATAATAATTCAATTTTATTTCCTGAAAACAATATATAGTGGATGTCCCATAAGACTGTAGACATTTTAAAAATTCATAAAACTTGGACTAATTGGTAGAGTTAAAATCAGTTTGCAAAAAATACCCTTGTGAACTTTTTTTTTCTTTTTTATTCTAAAGAAAACATAACAGTTAAAATTTCGATAGAGGGCATTGTACGTGAGCATGTCCATATTTCCGGGAGAAACTTTATTTCTGTATAACTACTATTCCATATTTTCACCATCACCACAAATTACAGTTTTCAAACGAGTTATAACACCGCTAACTGCGGCTTCAGTCGGCGGTTCATACCCGAGGGAAATCGTCTTCACCAAAAACGATTTATCCACCAGGTCAGTATCGCAATTAAACCTTCATGTATGCAAAATAAGAAATAGAAGGCAAAATAAGAAATAAGCTGTGTTAATAGAAAAACAAGCATGTTAGAGTTCTTATTTACATATTACGCATCCGTGCAGCGCCTTCTATCGATGAAAAACTTAACTATTTTCTTTTCTTTACTAAAAAAATCCCCCTTCACGAGAATAGTTTTTTTGCAAATCGCATTAAATTTTATTAATTTCTTCAATTTTTATGGATTTATGAAATGTCTACAGGTTTATGGGATACGGGGTATTTAAAGATTCTACTGATATGATTTTCTGTATCGAATCTTAGTGTTTGATGACTATTATTAAATTAACAATCTATTTTCACAGTTAATCAAAATAACTTTTATTTCAATAAATTTGTTCCTATATCAAGAAAAAAAAAATCGTTTTTTTTTTTTTTTTTTTTTTTTTTTTTAAATATATATATATACTAGCAGGCAACGCCCTCTCTGCTGGTCCCTATTTTTAAATGAATCACTCTAATTACTGAATTCTCAAATTGCATTCATTTTTATCACGTGAAAAGAAAAGAGAAACAAAATCTGATTAGGAAAAATGTCGCACCGGTTTCTCACTGCCATCGGAAAAAATTCCCAAAATGCTCTAACTCTTATTTCTATTATTTTCCCCCTTCGCCCCCCCTCCCGTCTATCCTAATAATTTTACAAATTCGAAAATGTCCGCAATCGATTTGTAGGTATCAAAAAACACTATGCACCAGTTTTGAACTATCTATCTCTATTTTTATTTATTGGCCCCCTCCGTTTCCCCCTTCCCGCCCCTCCCAATAATTTAAAAAATTCGAAAATATCCGAATTGATTTGTAGGTATCGAAAACATCTATGTACCAATTTTGAATGATCTAACTCTATTTTACTTTTTTTGCCCCTCCGCCCCACCCACCTTCCCGGCCCTCCTAATAACTTTACACTTTCGAAAATATCCCCATTCGACTTGCAGGCCTCTAAAACCTATCTGTACCAATTTTGAACGGCCTAACTGTATTTCTATTTGTTTTTGCCCATAGCCCCCCTTTACCGCTCTACCCCCCCTTCCCGCCCCACCTAATAATTTTACAACTTCGAAAATATCCGCAATCGATTTGTACGTATCGAAAACCTCTATATACGAATTTTGAACGATCTAACTCTATTTATATTTTTTTGCCCCCTCTCCCCCCCCCCACCTTCCCGGCCCTCCTAATAACTTTACACTTTCGAAAATATCCCCATTCGACTTGCAGGCCTCGAAAGCCTATCTGTAAAAATTTTGAACGGCCTAACTGCATTTCTATTTGTTTTTGCCCCATAGCCCCGCCTTATCGCCCCTCCTAATAATTTTACAACTTCGAAAATATACGCAATCGATTTGTAGGTATCGAAAACCTTTATATACCAATTTTGAACGATCTAACTCTATTTTTGTTTTTTGCCCCCCCTCTCCACTACCCCCCTTACTTCCCCTCCTAATAACTTTACACAATCGAAAATGTCCTCATTTGACTTGCAGGCCTCTAAAACCTATCTGTATCAATTTTGAACACCCTAACTGTATTTCTATTTGTTTTTGGTCCCCATAGCTCCCCGCCACCCCACCCCCCCTGCTGCCCCACCTGGGGGCTGAATTTCTAAAATTCCAGAAATTGATTTTTAGATATTTGCATTAGTTACATTTTAGAGCAAAAATTTCACGTATATCTATTATTTTGTTTCAGATATATAGGATTATGCTAAATCACGTTTTACGCATTTGAAATCACGTTTTGCCCCCACGCCCCCTTGGGGACCGAATTTTGAAAATTCCAGAAATCGGTTTTTAGACATTTGTATTAGCTATATTTTAAAGCAAAAATTTTACGGATATCTGTTTTTTTGTTTGAGATATGAAGGATTTTGTGAAATCACGTTTTGCCCCCCCCTCCCCCCCTTGGGGGGCGAATTTTGTAAAATCGCTTCTTAGTGGGTGCCTACGTCATAGAAAGAACATTGTCACGAAATTTCATGCTTCTAGGTCCAGGGGTTTGGTCTGGGGATTGATAGATCACCCCCTCACTTACTCAGGAAGTGGTCTTTTATATATATAGATAATCTATATATGCTTATTTTTTTAGAAATTGTTTGACAAATTCATTAAAAAAAAAAAAAAAAAAACTTTGTATAATTTGAAGTATAGTTTTAAAATTGATAATGAAAAATAATACACTACATGTACAGAGCTGTCAATCCCCGGACTAATTCATACCACTTAAAGCGTTATATAACGCTTCTAAAGTAAAATAATCATATTACTAAACATGAGACAACTTCAACTCTTTTCCTTGTAAATAACGCACCACCTCGACATAATTTGAAATCCGTTAAATGCAGGATATAAATAGTTTATTGAATCTAGAGTTATTCGAGTTAATATTGCAATGTTTTAACAATTAACAGTACCATGAAAAAAAAATCTCTTTTAGTTAAACGGAAATGTCCGCGTGTGTTTATGCGCTCTCGAAATCCCTCTACCAAACGCAGAGCTATAAATCTTGGCAGAGGGGTAGCTTAGACACTGCAGGGTGCAATTAATTGATATATTTTCGAATTTCCATTTTCAAATTAGAATTCTTTGAATTACTTTATTTTCGATTTTGTTCATTTACATTTCTGTTTCAATTTCTTAAATTTATTTTTTAGGTCAATTTTATGCATCGTTAATGGTTCATTTGCTTTTTCTATATTCTTGGTAGGTATTGGATAATCTATAATGTATTGGTATTTATAATTTATATAATGAACTAAACAGTCTTATCTTTCATTTTTCAACATTGAGAGGGAATAAAGCGTATAAGAACTTGAATGTGTGTTTAGCAGTTTAAATAAAAAATAATTATAAGATTTAAAAAAAAAAAAAAACTTTTTATAAACCATGTTTTTAAATTTTCTGTTGAATCATAGCTATAGAACTAACTACATTAGCACTTTATCAATGCGTATTGTTACGAAATTGTAAATAATTGTATTTATTTTTGTGTAAATTCTTTCAAAGAAGCTTAGTAAGGTGATAAAATGTCAATTTTCTGCATTTCCAGCTCTTTTTCGCGTAAAAATAGCTTAATTTTCCCTTTAAAACGCATTAAAGAGCTCCAATAGGCAGGTAATTAATTTGGCGCCAAATTTGGCGACTTTTAGCCATTGGCGACTTTTGGCTAGAAAATCCTTATTATCGATATTCCAAAGATGGACGTTCTAATGTGATTTGCTAAAGAGTTACGGGGAATTTGAATAATAATAATAAAAATGTTGGTTTAAAAATAAACTATTAACCTTTCAGAACAACATATATTTGCATCATGAACTACATTAGCATTTTTTCAATGTGTAGAAAATCTTTAAAGTGATAATTACATCAATTTTTGCCAGATGCATAATTTAACTTTTTACAACAATTTTTTAACACTCACGTTTAATTAAATGTAATTATTTTTATGCCGAAAGAAAATATAGCTAATATTTTAATGACTATTTTTATTGCTATTAGAGGAGCTTATTTTAATTAATTAAAAGAAAACTATTCGAAAATCTGACTTCGAAGTATTGTGTTGTCAATGGATTCTGAGCTACTGTGAAAGTTTCAAATGTCTAGCTAGTAGGGAAGTTAGTTAAAAAATAGATTGCAAGATTTGTACCAGTAAAACAAACAAACACACAAACAAACAAGAATAGAAGTTAATAAAAACATGGTAATAAATATATATATATTTTTTAATATTATCACATTATTTAAAAGTACAGTTTATACAAACTGCATTAACGTCCCTAAAATTTTCGTCCTAATTACTAAATATTTTATTATTGAGAATACAAAATATCAAAGCGTTTAACGAATAATAAACGCATTTTAAACAAAATAACAATAATAAATACAATAAGTAATTTAGTGTGTCAAAATTGCTAAATGCGTATACAGCTGTGTTTAGCGTCTTGCTTTTTTCTACTCTAATTTTAAGCAATGTCATATTTTATTAAAAACAATGCACGGCAACGATTTCTTTCTTTAGTATAATACTATTGAAGTTAAAATGCTTCAGATATAAAAAATTTTGTTTATCAATAATCTTCAATTAGAAATAATAATAATAGAAAGTACTCTTCGGATACTCCTTGGGATCCTTTTAAATAAGAACATAATTATTTCACTCTATGTAAGCGGAATCGGAAATTAAACATAACACTACAGGTAAACAAAAATCGAATTATATTGAAAAATCTAAATACGTACTCATGACATTCTTTAAATATGCGTAACACACCATCTTAAAAGCTCAATTTTAGAAGCTGAATGTTTATTAAAGTACACGTTAAAAGCCCTCTGAATACGAAAATCAAGTATTTAGCGGTAGATATAAGTGCATGTCTTTTATAAGAAAAACTTTAAATCAATTAATTGCAGGAAATACAAATTTGTTACTTTAAAGATCCACTGAGTGTGTCATTTGGGAATTGTGAGAAAATTGATATGTTTCAAAGAGTATAGTGTGAAATCTGTCTCGATAATTTGGAATGAACTTATAAATTTAATAGCATCTTTATTTATTTATTTATTTATTATTTATTATTATTTTTTTTATGAATGTCACTACTACAGAGCTGCCAACCAAATCCGGCAAATTCTTAGCACCGCCCCTTTTCCTACACCACTTAACTTTTAGAGTAATTCTCTTCAAATATATTTACGATGAATGAAGAAAACAAATTCTCTAAAAATTAAGTGGTGCAGAAAAAGGGGCGGTATTAACAATTTGCCGGATTAGGTTGGCAGCTCTGGTACTATAATGAACCGGGTTAAGAAAGGGGCGATAGCCTCTGATATAGATATGTTTATATAAAAAAAAACTGTTTCTGAAACTATTTTAACTGTTTTTAAATTATCTTTGTATGAATTACTTATCTGCCACTTAATTTGTAATTTCTCTTTATAGTAATCAATTACAAAGTAAGACAAAGTTCATCATGTGCTACACCTGTTAAATTACACTGCTCGGCATGAAAATTGCCCCCAACACCATTTTTGCAAATTCTTATGTAAGATGGTCTCATGAATTCAAATATGACGGCCATTTTGCCCTATCACCCACCGTGTTTTAGGGGCGTCCCCCTAATTTTACCACTTTCCGGTAATTTTATGGCTATAAATTTGATTTATAGTGAAAAAAAAAGAAATATTTAACTGTTAAATATCTTCTGAAGACCTAAAGAAAAAAAATATTTTATAACATGAAAATTTAGTGTGTGTGGGGGGGGAGGGGGGGGATTTTCCACTGAACATATCAGTTACATTTATTATATTTTATTAATCAATTATTATTATCACTTATTATACATTATATATATATATATTTTAAGAGTTAAAAAAGTATTTTCAATTGTCCAAATCAAATTCATGGCCATAAAATTATTGAAGAGGAGGAGGAGGGGGAGGAGGTGACGTCCTGAGAAAACGGTGTGGGTGATGGGGCAAAATGGGGGTGATAATTGAATTCAGGGGGTCGTTTTACATAAGAATCAGTATAAATGGTATCAGGTCTCGAAAAACTTTTTTTTTTTTTTTTTTTTGCAGCGTAGTATTATCAGTTAAATTTTTATTCAACATTTGAGATGCACATTTTGAAAGAAAAAATTCTAAAATAACTAAAGTAAGTTTGTTACAGTTTTCAACTAAGAACATTAATGGTTATTACGAAACACAAATTGCAAAACTTACATTCGTGTTATTTAGAAATCCCAATCCTCTTGAAAATTTCACGAAAGTTTCCACATAAAGATTCAAGTATAAACGAAGATTTGTCTTAGTGCTCAAAATTCATTAAACTAAAAGCTTCAATTTAGTGATTAAAGAACTAAAATTATTTATTTAGTCTTCATCATATAAATTTCTTAATCATTAGATGGAAAATGTGTTTAAAAGGTTTTATTTAATCGTTATCAAGTTTAAAGAAGTATTTTAATTTATTTTTTTTTTCTTTTTGATAAGTTTTGCTGATTTTTATTTAAATTCCATGCGTACATAATTCGCTTAAAAATTATTAATAAGCATACAGTTATTACTTACAGTCGGTAACAAAATTACCTGAACACTAGGAAAAATTCCTATATAAAACAAGTAGAGTTAATACTGATTTGTTAAATAAATCCTTGTCGAATCATGTTCTTAGTCAGTCTAAGGACATGATTTGACAAGGATTTATTTAACAAAACAGTGTTAACTCTACTTTATATATATATATATATATATAGGAATTTTCGCTAGTGTTCGGATACTTTTGCTACCGGCTGTACTTGTGTACATGCGTGTTTGTATGTATATATGTGTGAGTTGTCTTTCTAAATGGGTCTTTTCGCTACTTACAGTCGGTAACAAAAGTGTCCGAACACTAGCGAAAATTCCTATGTAAAAAAAGTGCACTTCATACGTTTTTGTTAAATAAATCCTTGTCGAATCCTGTTCTTAGTCAGTGTAAGAACATGATTCGATAAGGATTTATTTAACAAAACCGTATGAAGTGTACTTTTTTTTACACAGGAATTTTCGCTAGTGTTCGGACACATTTGTCGCCGACTGTTCCTTAGAAAGCCTCATGTTATACTTCGTGATATACGAACACTTTAGGATAAACAAAGAAAGCAAGGCAAACAGTTGTGTACTAGCAACTTTCCGAATGGGTATATTGTGCCTATAAAGAGAATCTTCCGTTAAAAGGCTGTATACATGTATTTGTTTTGAAAATTTTGTTTTAAACTCTATTTAATAAAACAGTTGATTTTTTACATTTTATTAAAAAAAAAAAAAAAAAAAAAAAAAGAAAGAAAGAAAGAAAAGAAAGAAAGAAAGTAACATATTCAAGTGTAAATTCGTGATGCAAGTGAATTTCATGGAATTTAATATTTTAATAAAATTGGTGACGTAATATTAATCGATAAAGTAATTGCCCACCAGAATCTGCTTAATTACAGGAACTTAGATATTTGTAGACAGATGCATACAAATTTCATTTATAAAGCAGCGATCTTAACTTTAAAAAATGCAGAATGAAGTGATAGAAAATTTATGTAATTAATTAAAGCAATTACTGTTTTTTTACTTCTATATGCATATAGATCCATGAATATACAGTAAATCACTTATTCAAATTTTACGATGCTCTGAATTACAAAAGCTTATTCTATTAGAAAATAACAGTAATTTTAGCAATACAATTTTTACTTAGTGATAGATTTAATGTCAATATGTACGGACCAAAACAGGCCTAGGGATGTGTATTCCCTTGTAATAGTTCTCAAGCTCAAACATTATTTATTCTAACATGGTTCCAAAAATACAGAAATCTAGTACATTCCAGAGCATTTCAAAAACTAATTAGTAATCAAAAAATAAAAGGAAAACTCCATATTTAAATATATGGATTTTATATTTGTAATTATATGTCAATAATTACAGGATTTAAAGAAAATTTTCTTTTAGAGATGTAAGTATAAAACTGATTAATGGAACATTCTTTGAAAAGTTAAAACATATTCAATATCACATGCTAGCAAAAACATACCAGTGCGAATTCTTTGTGAAATGAAAAAAAAAAAAAGATATATATATACATATATTTATTTATTTATTTTTTTTTTTTTCTAAATTGTTATATATTCTGAATTATGATAGGATTAAAAAGGTTTTTTAAAGGGTATTTATACCTGCTCGAAGAGAAAATGTTTTTTGAATTATTTTGTTTTAAATGAAATTTTAACTATGAATTTTAATATTTAAAATTATTCAACATTAACACAGCATTTTACGTTTTTTATTGTTAATTTTATAGACTTCATTGTCAGTTTGTCATGATTTATGATTAATTGCATTAAATCATCGTCTCGTGTAAAATCTTCGAGTAGCTTATGCACTTTTTTCATATAAATTTATTCTCATTTAGGTACAACTTAAACAACACTTAAACACACACACACGTACACATATAAATGCATAAATTTTATATCTAAATGAAAAAAAATACAGCCTTAATTATACAGACACACACGCAAATACTTTTAGTACAGGGTCGAATTTCATAAAACGCATCCCTAGTCATTTAATTTTACCTTAATTATGTTAGGAAATACGATGTACCCGCAATCAGATTTCTCATTAATAAAAATATATTTTGAAGGCGAATACACATTAACAACGGTTATCTAATTACGTTAGTGAAATTATTCCTAATTGTATTTCTTTGCAATAGAGAAAACATATTTTTGTTCAGTATTCTTTATTAAGAGAATAATTATATAAAACTACATAAATAGATAAATTATATCGAAAAAAAAAAAGAAAGAAAGAAAGAAAGAAAAGAAATTAAATAAAAGTTGTGTTTTCTGATATTCGATTCACAAATTTGTACAATTTTTGTTACGTTATAAAAATCTTATTAGAAATGCAAAAGTACATTTTTCCCCTTCTAGTTAATGCGAAATAATATGAAAATAGTTACTTATTAATTATGACATATTTATATATTTACAAAAAAATTCTGATTTATTTTATATCAAAAATGTATCTTTGCACGTACTGTTTACAACATATACAGACTCTTTTATCTATTTTTAACATTATTATTATTATTATTATTATTATTTAATTAAAATTCATAATATTCGAAGTTTCATCATATTCATAGTTTTGTTCTAAAAATATGAAAGCCTATACTATTTTTGTATCATTATGGTCCTCAAATTTTCCATCAATAGTTTGCAAAAATTGAAAAATATAAATTCAGTTTACATCAAGCGCTATTTGAGAAAAATAAATTAAAATTTAATAAGGAGTATAAATATATATTATTAAAAATAAATAAATAAATATAAGTTTATGATACGGAAAAATCCAAAAATTGCGCTAACAGTTTCTGTATGATAATTTTAATATACATTTCGGACAAGTGATAATCTCATTTAAACTTAACAAGATAGGTGTAACTAAAACTGTAAAAGAAAATTTTAAGGAAATCTGTATTATATATAAAATCGTTTGCACTGAGTGAGTACGTGAGTGAGTGATTCCTCATCGCCTAGCTCAAACCCCTGGACCTAGAAGCATGAAAATTTGTGACAATATTCCTTATATTACATAAACATCCACTAAGAAGTTAATTTACAAAATTCGCCCTCTAAGGGGGAAGGGGGGGAGGGAGGGCAAAACGTGATTTTACAAAATCTTTCATATCTCAAAAAAAAAAAAAAAAAAAAAAAAAATATCTGTAAAATTTTTTCTTTAAAATATAGTTAATAATCTTCTATATATATAAAAGAGCAGAGTCTGTGTGTGTGTGTGTGTCTGTGTGTGTGTCTGTGTGTTTGTCCGCTATAGAATCCTAGGCCGTTTCACCGAGCGGGACCAAATTTGGCACGGTTAATGTTTACGACCCAAGAAAGACAACGCCGCAAGCGATTTTACAATATTCGCCCCCCAAGGGGGGGAGGGGGGGCAAAACGTAATTTCACAAAATCCTTCATATCTCAAACAAAAAAACAGATATCCGTAAAATTTTTGCTTTTAAATATAGCTAATACAAATGTCTAACAATCGGTTTCTGGAATTTTTGAAATTCGGTCCCCAAGGGGGCGGGGGGGGGGCAAAACGTGATTTCACATGCGTAAGGGGGGCTATGGGGCAAAAACAAATAGAAATACAGTTAGGCCGTTCAAAATTGGTACAGATAGGTTTAAGAGGCCTGCAAGTCGAATGGGGATATTTTCGATTGTGTAAAGTTATTAGGAGGGGCGAGAAGGGGGGGAGGGGAGGCGGGGGGGGCAAAAAAATAAAAATAGTGTCAGATCGTTCAAAATTGGTACATAGAGGTTTTCGATACTTACAAATCGATTGCGGATATTTTTGAATTTGTAAAGATATTAGGAGGGGCGGGTAGGGGGGGTGGGGCAGTAAGGGGGGGCTATGGGGCAAAAACAAATAGAAATACAGTTAGGCCGTTCAAAATTGGTACAGATAGGTTTAAGAGGCCTGCAAGTCGAATGGGGATATTTTCGATTGTGTAAAGTTATTAGGAGGGGCGAGAAGGGGGAGGGGAGGGGAGGGGGCAAAAAAAAATAGTGTCAGATCGTTCAAAATTGGTACATAGAGGTTTTCGATACTTACAAATCGATTCCGGATATTTTTGAATTTGTAAAATTATTAAGAGGGGCGGGTATGGGGGTGGGGCAGTAAAGGGGGGTATGGGGCAAAAACAAATAGAAATACAGTTAGGCCGTTCAAAATTGGTACAGATAGGTTTAAGAGGCCTGCAAGTCAAATGGGGATATTTTCGATTGTGTAAAGTTATTAGGAGGGGCGAGAAGGGAGGAGGGGAGGGGGGGGGGGCAAAAAAATAAAAATAGTGTCAGATCGTTGAAAATTGGTACATAGAGGTTTCTGATACTTACAAATCGATTGCGGATGATTTTGAATTTGTAAAATTATTAGGAGGGGCGGGTAGGGGGGTGGGGCGGTAAGGGGGGCTATGGGGCAAAAACAAATAGAAATACAGTTAGGCCGTTCGAAATTGGTACAGATAGGTTTAAGAGGCCTGCAAGCCGAATGGGGATATTTTCGATTGTGTAAAGTTATTAGGAGGGGCGAGAAGGGGGGAGGGGAGGGGGGGGCAAAAAAATAAAAATAGTGTCAGATCATTCAAAATTGGCACATAGAGGTTTTCGATACTTACAAATCGATTGCGGATGATTTTGAATTTGAAAAATTATTAAGAGGGGCGGGTAGGGGGTGGGGCGGTAAGGGGGGGCTATGGGGCAAAAACAAATAGAAATACAGTTAGGCCGTTCAAAATTGGTACAGATAGGTTGAAGAGGCCTGCATGTCGAATGGGGATATTTTCGAAAGTGTGAAGTTATTAGGAGGGGCGAGAAGGGGGGAGGGGAGAGGGGGGAGGCAAAAAAATAAAAATACAGTTAGATCGTTCAAAATTGGTATATAGAGGGTTTCGATACTTACAAATTGATTGCGGATATTTTCGAATTTGTAAAATTATTACGAGGGGCGGTAAGGGGGGGCGGAGCTATGGGCAAAAACAAATAGAAATACAGTTAGGCCATTCAAAATTGGTACAGATAGGTTTTAGAAGCCTGCAAATCGAATGGGGATATTTTTGAAAGTGTAAAGTTATTAGAAGGGCCGGGGAGGGGAGGACAGAGGGTAAAAAAAAATAGAGTTAGGTCATTCAAAATTGGTACATCGAGGTTTTCGATACCTACAAATCGATTGCGGATATTTTTGAATTTTTAAAATTATTGGGAGGGGCGGGAAGGGGGGGAGGGAGCGGAAGGGTAAAAAAATAAAAATAGAGATAGATCGTTCAAAACTGGTATGTAGAGGTTTTTGATACTTACAAATCGATTGCGGATATATTCGAATTTGTAAAATTATTAGGGCGCTCATATATATGCATTCGCGCGTGTGCATCGCGCACGGGTCTACACTGCCGAAGGCAGTGGGGACCCGGTGCGACATTTTTTCCGATCAGAGTTTTTTTTTTCCTTTTTTTTTTTTTTTTTTTTTTCACATGATAAAAATTAACGCAATTTTGAGAATTCATTAATTATAATGATTCATTTAAAAGTGGGGACCAGCGAAGAAGGCGTAGCCTGCAAGTAATAATATAAAAAAACAGTTTCTAGAATTTTAGAAATTCGGTCCCTAAGGTAGGGGGGGGGGACGTGATTTAACAGAGTCCTATATATATCAAACAAAAAAACAGATATACATGATTTTTTTCCCTCTAAAATATAGTTAATATAAATACCTAAAAATCAATTTCTGGAATTTTAGAAATTCAGTCCCTAAAAGGGGGGAGGCAAAGTTTGATTTCAAATAATCCTTTATATCGCAAGCAACAAACAAATAAACAAAAATATACATGTGAGATATTTGCTCTAAAATACAGCTCACACAAATATCTAAAAACCAATTTCTAGAATTTAAAAAATTTGTCCCAGGTAGGGCAGGAAATGGGGAGAGGGGGGGGGGAGCTGTGGGACAAAAAACTAGAAAAGCACTTAGACCGTACAAAATTGGTACAGATAGGTTTTAGAGGCCTTCAAATCGAATGAGGATATTTTCGAAAGTGTAATGTTATTAGGAGAGGTGGAGAAGTGCAGGGGCAAAAAAATAAAAATAAGAATAAAGTTAGATCGTTCAAAATTGGTACATAGAGTTTTTTGATACCTAAAAATCGATTGCTGATATTTTCGAATTTGTAAATTTTTTAGAAGAGAAGGGGGGGGGGGAGGAATAGGCAAAGCAATAGAAATGGAGTTAGACCGCTCAAAACTGGCACGTATAGGTTTTTGGGACTTACAAATCGAATGCAGATATTTTCAAAAATTGAAAAATATTAGGATAGAAGAGAAAGGAGGGGGCGAAGGGGCAAAAATATAGAAATAAGATTTAGATCGTTGAACATTATTATTATTAAGTTTTAATACCTGATAAATCGATTGCGAATATTTTCGAAAGTGTACAATTATTAGGAGGGGCGGTAAGGGAGGCGGACACAGGGAAAAGAATCAGAACATTGGTAATTAGTATTTTTAGGTTTAAAACCCGAGAAAATGATTGTGGATACTATTTTTGAAAGTGTAAAATAATTAGGAGAGACAGGAACGGTGGGCGAAGGAACACGCGTGCACCAATTTTTCCACCGATGACAGAATAATGTTTTTATATTTTATCTTTGTTTTTTTCTCTTAGAATAATGTAGTGGTTCGTTAAGAATGTCGAACATAGATGCACGCGCGCAGCGCGCAGTAACCTGCGCTACCGAAGGCAGTGGGGACCCGGTGCGGCATATTCCCGATCAGATTTTTTTCACATGATAAAAAAATAATCCAATTTTCAGAATTCATTAATTATTGTGATTCATTTAAAAATAGGGACCAGCGAAGCAGGCGAAGTCTGCTAGTCACGGATATAATCAAATAGTATTAAAGTTATAAATATTGAAAAAAAAAATAGTACGAAACTATATATCTATGAATCAGAGGTTATTTACATTTATTTGTAATTTAAAAATGGACTTGTGTGCATATATATATATACACATATATATATTACAATATTACAATACAATTTTGTTGTATGCTATCGTTTGTGATCTAAGTAAATATAGAAAAACTATATTTACTGGATATATATAATTTTGAATTTTTCAACAACTTTGTAAAATAAAATAAAATAAAAAATACGAAACATAATCCGTTGTTCTAAAGTGTTAGAAAAAATGTTCCAAACAGTTTTTTTTTTTTTTAATAGAAAATATATTTTGTAATTATTTTTCAATTATTTATTTTAGAAGTCTTTAAAGATTTTTTTAAATAAGTCTTTAAAAGCAATATTGTTTCTTTTCATGAAATATTGTATAAAGTTTTAAATGAAATCATAAATTTATCTGCAGAATCACTTTACAGCATTCAGTTTCTTAATAATTTCTTACTTTATGTTTTAAAATAATAACTTTCCTGTCGAGCGTTTAATATCACTGCATCATGTTATAACCAGCTAACTGGCATCGGAAATAAATTTAACTCCCAACATAAGAATTCATATTCTGAATAGAAATATCATCTGCACTTTAATGCTTTATGTGATTTAATGCTAGTATCACTAAGTACAACAGATTTATTTTTTAATTAAGAATCGGAAAAATATTTGTTACAAACAATTTTAATTTTTCATACTTTATAAAGTAGAAATTTAACTTATGAAAACAAGGAAATAAGTTCAATTTTGTAGAGAAGGTGAAATATAAATATACCCGTTTATACTTAGTATTTATACAATAGTATCAGTTTAATTTTCTAATGAACCTTTTGAAGGACTGGCAACGGCTGCAGTTATTTACTGATTTAAGCGCCTGGTATTGACTGATACTGTTGCATACTAAATTTTTTAGGCCAACGATTGGTGAAGGGAATTCCATATACCCGCAATGACACGCAATACATAAATTAATTTGTGTTTGCATTTCTTGCAGCTATTGCAATATTGTTATTTTGCATTATTACAAAATTTATAGATATAAGCAGGTTATTATAGTGGCATCTCGTGAATGAAGTTTTAGGCCATCTCCATACAAGTGACTATAAATAGTCCGTTACCATTAAAAGCTCATTCATTTGATTGACTGTTGAAATGTCATCATATCCAAATTATTTTCAACAGTCAATCAGATGAATGAACTTTTCATGGTAACGGACTGTGTCTAGTCACCTGTATCGAGGTGGCACAAAACGTCATTTACGAGACGATACTGCGTTATTAGTATAAAAATTATAATAAATACTATATTCTATCAATACTTTTTTTTAATTTAATACAAATATTTTTCAGATTTTAAATAAAAACTCTATTAATTAAATAGTGCCCGTAAAATATATAATTATATTAATTATTTACTAAAATTTTACTATATATTTAACTTTTTTTTTTTTTATTGTCTTCAATGGATATTTTAATTGGGTCTGTATAATGTTTCTAAATCAGTTATATCTATGTAGTGGAATCTGCATTACAAAGGTTCATGTTTATTTCCATAAGTAAAGAAATTGTTTAAAATAATATCTAATAACTGACTCTAAAAGCAAATTTCAAGAAATTTAAAATGTTTCCCATGCAAGCTATTTTTATCATAAATGAATGAGAGATTACGTAGTCCCATGTAGGAAAAGGCCTGTAGTTGGATCACCCCCCTTTGTACAGGACGAAATTAGACTTTGTTCTGAAAAAACAACATTTTATTTAAGTTTTTTTCAATGAAGAGAACATGGATAAAACTAATTAAAAAAAAAAAAAAATTATATTTTTTTATTTACAAATATCTCCTACAAATTAACACCTGTGTTATCAGTATAAAAACTCTATTATTTTTCAAAATGCAATAAAAACACATAGTACCGAGCATACGTCCAAGTAATCATAGGTTGCCGAGAGTCCCAAAGTGCACAATCTGGAGACTATGAAAGAGATACGAAAGAGATAAAATCTCATACAGTCATTTTTTGTCATCACTCTAAAGTGTGTGGCAGCAGCTTTTCTTAGGAATCAGGAAAGCAAGAGGGGTTCTTATAAATAATCTCCAAATGCTCTATTTATATTCCTCCGTGGTTTCCGATTTAAAGTTGTGCTTAAAAATCATATTTGACAAGCGCCTTGAAGAACGGAATGATAATGCTGTCGTGGGTTTCTAATGTCCCTAATACACTCAAAAATATTTCACGCAATTTTCATTTGAGCCGTATTTTGTACCAATTTCTGGATTCCGAAATACGAAAGAAGGTTTCAAAAATTTAGTCAAAGATCGTCCAAAAAACAAGTTTGTACGGTGTTCGGTACATGTCAAGACGTACCTATTTATTGCTCTTTAAAGGAGCCGACACGAAGTCTCCGATAGAACGAAGAGAAAAACGATGACTTCCCGAAAGCCGTGTCTTTTCTCGGCATGTATAACGAGCTTTCTTCTGATTGGCTTATCATAGTAGAAAAAATTGCTCTTAGAAACAACTTTTTATAACTTTTTATAACATTGGATATGTTTATGTCCATTTTAAACTTTGCCGTATGCTTCCCCTCCCCTTTTACGACAGAGTCACGTATTATCCGAGATTTTGATTATCCGAGGTGCACTCGGTCCACATTACATTGGATAAACGAAGCTCTACTGTACTTCAGTAGGTAACAAAAGTGTCCGAACACTAGCAAAAATTCCTATGTAAGAAAAGTACACTTCATACTGTTTTGTTAAATAAATCCTTGTCGAATCCTGTTCTTAGTCAGTGTAAGAACATGATTCGATAAGGATTTATTTAACAGAACCGTATGGAGGGTACGTTTTTTACATGAGAATCTTTGCTAGTGTTCGGACATTTTTGTTACCGACTGTACGATTCTTATTGCCTCCCCGAGATATTTACATTGCTCTTGTCATTCGGGGTTTTACTCCTTTGTTTTCAATATACAGGCCAATCTTCTAAGCCTCCTTTGAATACTTTTTATTATAATTAATTTTTTATAATGATTAATAATGAATCACTATTATCTGCATTTAACACGTCTCTGATATCTTCGAAATACTTTGTGTTGTTGAATTAAAATTAGAGAAAATATTGCAGAAAAATACATTTTTAAACCTTAAAACCCGTTTAAAATAAAACACACGTTTCATATTTTGATGGATAAATTATCATAACTTCCGATATTTAAAGAATTATCAGGCTGAATAAGCACTTAATCATATATAGTAGAAAATACGTAGTGAGATTCATCTTACTGAAATTTCTGATGTTTAATCAATAAGAATTATTTAGATGCGAGATTTCTTAATAAGAAATATATGTGAAAAGGCACTAAATTAAATGAAATCTCTCATATTAAATGCAGAAATCACCTTATCCTTTTCGGAATAGCCTGGTAACAAATTAATCATAGTGAATGTATTTATTTATTTATAGGTAATATAGATTTCTATTGATCCTGAAATATTTAGGTTTAGTTAAAATTAGTTTTATTTTTATTATTATCATTTTGTTAAAAAAATATACATTTGAAAATTTTATTTATACATAAACAGGTGTTTCTGAATGTAAAGTGGAATCAAATAATTTTTAATTGAAATTGCATTTTTATAATTTCTCCTATTCTTAATTAATCGAAATAATTTGTTTTTTGGACTCCTTCTCCTGTTCTTCTTTTAAATTTACTGAATCGCAAAAGAATGTTAAGTATTATAGATTAAGTATATTTAAGTCCTATGCTTTTCGAAAAATTCATTTTTGTTCTAATAAAAATTCAAGAACACATTTCTGACTTAATTTTGTAAAGACGTTGAGTTGTTATACGCTGACAATTGTACCTGTAAATAATTAAAAAAATCTGGAGTGACTCCACTCGACTTTCCGAACATTGAGTAATTAACAGTTTTGTAGATAAAGTAAAGAAAGAAGAGTTATTAAATAAACAAAAGAGAGAAAACCATAATAGAGTGTTTGAGTATTTTTATCCATATATTTCACGATGTTTTATCTAACGCTACTGAACTTGGAGCCCGTAGATCATAATGATAAAGAATTTTTTGTTGTGTCCCTGTAAAAACCTATAAAAACTAGATTCACCAAAATGCTTATATTTAGTGCAACAGTGATTTATAGCATTCATATAAATTTTCAGCTCAGTTGAATAAGGCGTTTAGATGCTATCGCACTTTTAAAAATTTGATCTCATAGGCCATAATGATAAAGAATTTTTCTTTGTGTCCATGTAAAAACACTGTAAGTGCTAAATTCACTAAAATCTATACAGTTGGTGCAACTGTGACCTATAACATGCGTAAAATTTTTTTGCTCAGATTAATAAAGCATTTAAACGCTATCACACTTTTAAGAATTTAGTCCCATAGGCCATAATGATAGAGAATTTTTCCTGGTGTCTATGTAAAAAAACTATAAGTGCTAGATTCACCAAGTTCAATAGGGTTTGTACTATGGTAACTTACAATATACGTACCAACTTTCAGCTTGTTCGAACAAAGCGTTTAGACGATAGCGTGTTCAATCACAGACATACACACATAGATACACACGCACATACACACACACATACATGCATCATCGTAAAAATAGTGAAAAAGGACTCAGGAGACCTCGACGCGTATAGAAACATCAAAATATCAAATTCGGATTTTTCACATGATTACAATACTTTCCTCACTATAGTGTTCGGAAAGTAAAAGGTATACATTTAGTTCTTTCGTTTTACGACGAAAATTACATTTAGCAATACCATGTCAACTATGTTTAGCAAGATACCTACCTAAGGCTATTTCATTTAAATGATTAATTTTCTTTTTCTCAAAGCATAATTTATAATTTGAATACAGGTATTTTTAATATTTTAAATTTTGAACAATAAGAACGATGAAACATAAGTATTTTCAATTTTGTATTTATTAATTTCGCTTAATTGGTTAGAATTGTTAGATTACATTTAGTAATTTTACATTTCTTAATAATTTTCTTGTTAAAAAGTGCATTTATACATGTTGACGAAAAAGCAGAGTAACAAGTATTGCTTATAGTATTATTAACATATATTTTTAATTTATACCAAATGTGGACAGTTATTGTATTAGATATATATAATGTGCTATATAAAACACAGGTGGAATGTCCGTCAAGTTGGAATAGTCCTCATTTACAAAGGAAGGGTAAATAATAAGATACTGACATAGAAAAAATATAGTAAAAATATATAAAGTAAAGCTAAAAGAGATTGCGCACATAGCGGATCGACGGGAAGGAGTAGATTGGGTGTAGTGACACTCCAGGTGATTATACAACATCAATAGTGGAGTTCCGATTTAAATGTGCATGTTAATTGCTTCAATCGTCTAAGATAAAACGTAATTAATATAACTCTTCCTAGGAATCTTTATAGATTGATATTAAGTCAATATATATATATATTTAAATTAAACGATTTCTCATGGACTAGATTATATACGTATCTTATGGAAGGTGATTGCCCGAAAGCTGATCAATTTACAACAATAAGTACAACGATTATAGACAACAACAGATGAGGTCAGCAAACAAGAAGCCATCCAATTTGAAAAGGAACTCTGCTAATTTTAAGTTAAACCTGTTATTTAGTACCTAATGTTATTTTTTATCATCTGGTCTTGTTTTGTTTGGTTTTTCTGATTCTTTAATTTTGTTTCTTTAAATATATACATATATATACAGTCGGCTGCAAAATTATTCGAGCACTAGCAATAATCCTTGCCAAAAAAAAGTACACTTAATACAGCTTTGTTAAATAAATCCTTGTCGAGTCATGTTCTTAATCAGTCTAAGAACATGATTCGACAAGGATTTACTTAGCAAAACAGTCTTAAGTGTACTTTTTAAATATAGGAAGTATTGGCTAGTGCTCGAATAATTTTGCAGCCGACTGTATATATATATATTAATTCTTTAAAAATTTCTTATATTTTTCTGATTTTTATTTAATTCTTAAATTAAAATGTTCACTATTAATACAAAAATACTTATTTATAAAAACTTTACTACAAAATCGTTTAAGTGCATTCAATTTTGTTAGCAATTTAACTGTAGTTATAATTAAACGCAGACTCTTCTAGCCTATAAAGAGATATTGCACAAAATATCTCTTTTAGTTTTATTACAGCTGTTGCTTTAATTTATACCATAAGAACAAAACAATAATAAAAATGCATAGAAAACAAATGAATTCCAAATTATTCATCAGTAGTTTAGCAATAGATTAATATTTGGAATATTTTTATATATTTCTTTTGAATCGTGCGCAAAATCTCCTAGCTTTACCTTCAGTAATTTAACAATATATATAAAGGGTTTTATATTCAGAGTGATACAATAAAAAAAAAAAAAAAAAAAAAAAAAAGAAAAGAAAAGAAAAAAGAAATAAATAAATTATTCAGTGAGACACATTTTTTTTTATTATTTTTATTTGAAAGCTTACATTATGACACTAAGTATGAAAACAATATCGTTCATGTGAGCACCACGACTTCTCTGTATATACCGCAGTCTGTAAACCCAATTTTCGATCACTCTTTCACATAAACTTACTTTTCACGAATAACACGTTCGATGTTGGTTTTTAATTGCTCGATTGTTATTGGATTATCAGCATAAACTTGTGACTTAACATAACCCCATAGAAAAAAATCACAATCGGTCGAGTCGATTAACTGAATAATATCGTCCATGAATTCTTCTCAAATTTCTATCAGTATTCACATATGAACAATGATTTTGATAAAACAATTTAATAATTTCGAAACGTTGTTCAAGCGTGTATCTTTGCATGATTAAATGGCATATCATACTAAACTCAAATGACACAAGAAATTTCAAATAATAATACGTAGTTCTGCCATTATAACCATTTAAAATTGTATCATCCCTATTGGAAAAACCTTTATATACACACTTCATGTCAGAATAAAAATGTATATAATTTGCTAAAGCATTAATATTAGAAGAATTATTACATATGCGAAAGTCCATTTACTTAAGTTGCCTGAATTAACTGATAAATTAAAGCATAAAATCTCGTGCCTATAATTCGAGTATAAATAATCACCATGGGCATTTTCCATAAGAACAGCAAATAACTTCCTCTATTAACAATGGATTGCTTTTCCTCTTATAAATACAATATTACTATGTATAAAATAAAATTCATTGTTAGTAATTGTATCTGTTCATTTTAAACATGAGAAAAATTAGTGGCCAAATTTATCTGGGAAGTCATTTTTTTTAATAAACATTTTATTAATATTTCTATCATCTTTCTCTCTTATATTATAAAAAATACGATTTATGTTTAAAACTTGTACACTCCTTCTCATATTTATAAGGACACTTTATATTTTGAAATAACTAATGTAAAAATAATTGTAAACAAGATTATACTAAGTGCACTTAATATATCTAGTATTCTAAAAACCAAAACTGTTATAATTTTTTTTATGTAAAACAAAATTAATAAACAATAATGCAAAATGTGTTTTTCCCCACGTTTTTAGATGTTCATAATTATAGGGACAATCCAGATTTTTCGTTTTATTTAACTTACTTGAGGCTAAATTACAGTTGACATGTGAATTTGTTAACTAATGGGATAGATTAATTTATATATAGGCCTTCAATTTTTCTTGGACGGGCATTACTGATAATTCTTCGAAAAAAAGAACGTTCAAGTGGTGAAGTATGATAAATGTGTTTTTTAAGTGGAAGGATAATTTCAATCCGCCTAATTTCTAATGAAATTCGAAGGTCTAAAATTGCTAAAGGAAATGTGATCAAACGTTGAACTGCTGGTTCGATAGGAGAGAGATCTGAAGCAAAATCAGAGTTGTTTTAAAGAGATCGAAGACTCATAATTCCTCTTACTGTTCTACTCATAATGACTGCTGCTGACTTTGCTCGTAATTTTTAACGATAGGTTAGGGTCCACATTTGTGCATGTTTAAAATAATTAATAATATGTTAAAATGAATAAAAAACCTGTAATAATCAATCAGCATTTGATGGAGGAAAGAACGTCTGTGTTAAAGTTGAATAATGACAATATTGAATGGTAAAATGTTGCATTTTCGGATGAAAAACATTTTATTCTTGATTAACCAAATGGTTTTAACAGTTACTGGCACGATCTGAAGATAGCGAAAGACGGAGCAGATTTTTTAAAGGCAGATATGAATCGGGCATTTTAAAGGTGGATCTATGGTGTTCTGGAGAGCTACTTCTACTGAAGGCAGAATGAATTTAGTATTTTTTTCTATTATTATGAACATCAAGGGAATATCCGCAAATTTTAAACGTGGAATTATCAGATTTTTGTTACATGTTGGGGGGTAATAATATTTTTTTAAGATAGAAAAACGATAAAACTTTTTAAATATAGTCTATTAATGAAATTTAAATTGATTAAAAATATATTTGTTTAAATAATAGTGTTCAGTGTTTAATTAATATAGAAAAACGGGTGTCCTTATAATTATGAGAATGAGTGTATTATTTATAGATAATTTTTATACTTACCTCGAAATGAATAATTAAAAAAAGAATCTTAGTTAAAGGAAATTATACGTTAATGATTATCACATTTACGAAAACTTGCATTTGTATAGTTTAACTTAGTTGGTTTCCAGAAAGCGAATTTTCGATGCAATATTTAAGGAGGAATTCATCTAGAGGAAAATAGCTTTTTTTTTTTTTTTTTTTTTTTTTTCATGGACCAAAAAGAAAACTACGGAATACCTTAAATATAGTTAAAAATGGTATTACGTAAATAAATTTCTTTAAAATGATCAATTTCGTTGAACTATTTCAGCTACTCTTATACACGAAATTCACTTTTTAGACTTTCAACAGAGTATTGATAAACATATTACTTATTTATAACCTTTTATATATGCTGAATGGTAATTTTATTTTACTAATGCAAAAATAAATAAATAGATAAATAAAATAAAATAATAAATAAAATAAAACAAATAAGTAAAAAAATAAATAAATAAAGTTATAAAAATACAACAAGAAAATTTGTCCTGTAAAACTTTCTATTATTGAACTGTCAATACATAAAACATTTAAAATTTTTCGTTTATTATCATAGAGTTTATTACACAGGATACAAACTTAATGTATTATATTTAAACACAGAATTATCCTTTGAATTTAATGGAAAAAAAATAAAAAAAACCATGAGTAAATCTATATAGAGGTCAAAAGGTCAACATTTGTTAGTGTAAACATAATTTGGCTTTTCTGTACTCTTAAATATTTTACTAAAGACCGAATCGGGCCATGTCAGTTAATCTGCACTCATTAAAAACCAAATGCTTATATTAGGCGAGACGTAGCAAACTATTGACCATTCAGGGTCCCGAGACGTAGCAAAACATTCAGGGTCCCGAGCCATTTCCTTACCACGTTTTGATAACTTTTTCTATTCAATTTTCATCGTATATCAATTCCAATGTTATTTATTTATTTACACACTTGTGATTGTGAGTTTTTTCTTTTTCATCTCATGCTTTTTTTCTATGGATTTTTAGCCTTTCCCCCCTTTTTATTACATTCTAAAGGGTGGTGGTAATGCTAAAGCAACATTTGTAACATGCCTATTATTCACATTTCTGTTACATATTTTTGTTGGTAATTTAGTCGGTATATATCCAAACTGGCAATATGTGATAGAACAAAATTGGCTTAAGTTTCGATTTCAGAACACTAAAAAACATAAAGACAAGCCAAAGTTATGGAATCAATTTTGAGATGTATAGACCTGTGTAATTCATATTGTGTTTTTTAAATAAATATTTAAGGTATGATAATACATTAAATATAAATTTATTCATTGTTGTTATTAAAGAATAAAACGAAAGACGCCAATCAGAATAACAGTCTTAAAAATAATAATAAAAATTCTATTAAAAACAAAATTACAAAATATCTACATATTACACATTTTTAATCTGATAAAACAAAGAACGACTGCCACGCTATTAAAAATTAACCACTAAAAAATTGAACCAAATTTTTTTTTCTTTTCCTTTTTTTTTAATTATTACATTAATAGTTACATGTAATTTTAACTCATAAGTCGTAAGGTATAGTTAAGGAATATACCATGCAATAACTAAAATTAAAGATTTATCTTGAAAACAATATGTTTAGAAATTGAGTCATAGTAAATGCTCATATTAAGTAACATGCATTTAGAGTTTTCAGTAAATTTATTTAACGTGCATCGCAATAAACCTATTATACAAGATATAAAATATACAACACTGGAAGGTAAAATCTATATCCGTGAAAATAAAATCATTTTTCCCCTTTGCGTCATTGTGTAAAATTATTTCTTAGAGTACTCTTTATGCGAATTTCCCAAAGGCAAATATGATATATTTTTAAATATAAATTTTCATAAAATTTAATATCCTAATTCTAGATTACCTTATCGCAAAATTTAAAGAAACCACTATCATTCTTTTAAGTGATTAGTAAGAGATATTTTCTATTTCAGACATAATTGACACAGTGTCAAGTAACATGCGTATGCTAGAGATATTGTCCGATTAAAAAATAATAATAATAATCTCTTAAAGACAATCGATGTTAAAAAAAACAATATGCCTTTATTAATAAGTCTATGGAAATATCTAAACACCAATATTGTTTTTGAGTCATGCGTTGTTCACCATGGTGATTTTACAAGCAGGAATTATAAAGATACATGAAAATCGGTAAAAAAATTAGAAATTCTAACTTCTAAACTTTCATTAAAGTATTTATTTTAATTTATAATTGTTGCCAAGAATATTAAACTTTAAAGTTTACATCTACTTTTTAAGATAGCACGCGATCGAGTTTTATATAAAAATCAAATCATTAAATTCATATTTTTATTTATTTTTATTTCATATTATTGCACGAGCACTATTTATTTCGTAATTTAAAATTATTAAAAAAAAACTTTTTCGATATCTCTTGTAACGCTACTGATTATTATTAATTTTTTTTTTCTTTTTCTTTCAAAAAAAAAAAAAAAAGATTTTGATGAAATTCTGGCAAAAGCAAAATTTAGTTTAGGACAGAGGACTAATATTTTTTTTTCTTCCCAATTATAACATCGCTTTCAAATTATTCAATTATATTTTCGATAAATTTTAGATTTCGACAAATGTCCAACTATCGAAAACGACAGCGCAAAAATCCCAGATTGAGACTAATAGGCCCTCAGTCCTTAAAAAGTTTACTTGCGTGTACTTTCCGCAATCTGTATGTTTTACAGGTTTTATTTGACGTTATATGTATAAAGTGTTCCCGTACAATTGTTCCTTTTGCTTTCATACAAGTATCGGCTTTTCGAGGCATCGAACTTTTTCGTCAATATTTTTAGCTTACATTTTCCATTTTCTTTGAAAGTGTTAGTTTTTTAAACGTTATATGTATTTCAATTATTTATGAGAAAGAGAAATTTTGAGCAGGAGGGCAAAAAGTTTTGGGAAAATTTGCCGAATTTATAGGATTTTTACCTTCAGTTCAATATTTTAGAAATCTCGATTTATTGCACTGCTGATCAGTAGTGAAAAAATATATATATATTGTTAACCAGGATTTTTTTACTTGGTAAAAAAATTTTGTTACTCGGTATTGTTATTCAACTTCACGACTTATTGCAATTTGGCAATTTAATTAATTAATGCTTCTCATGTTAATTTTTTTAATGCTTTATTTTGTTTCCAATGCTTCTTTTGTCTTCGTGTAATGCAGATTATATTAACCGTATCTGACATGAGCACTCTGATGTCGGTCAGAAATCTTCTCGGACAGTTGTCTGACAGAACCAAGCTAAGCTGTAAATTACACTTTTAATACTTGGAAGGACCATTTTTCTCCAGTATAAAATTATTCCTCTTTCAAATCCAAATATCGTAATTTAGGGAAAAACAAACAAACAAGAAAGCAAGTTAATAAAAACATGGTAAAAAAAAAAAAAAAAAAGATGAATTTTAATGGGCTATTTGTTATTATTATTATTATTTAATTTTTTGAAAAATAAATGTTAAATATTTTAGAATATTGTTATTTTTATGGCAGGAATTTAACTTAATGAAGTAATAATAATAAGGTAACAAGTTCATAGTTAAAAAAAATTAAGAAATATATTCATATAGAATTTATTATTTTAGAATAATATTCATATTAAGAAAGGTAAGTAACTAATACTCCCTTTCATGTGTCTATAAATAACACGTAAACCTGATATTTTAATATTTTGCATTTAGGTTTTTATTTAAAGAACAAACTAGTTCTGTTACATTAATAGAGATTTTGATGCAATTTTCACAAAATGCTTTCAAAACTCATGTAATACTTTTTTTTTTAAATAATTTTCTAAATGCTCTTTTAACAGCATACGTTACAAACTTAATCTTAGTCAAAATTTCACAAAAATCTTCAAAGAAAGTCTCTAGAATAAATGAAGCGTCTTTTCAATGTTAAAAATGCAAATGTGTCTAAAAGTTTCAATTTACTTATCGCGCCTTTTGAAGAATTAAACTTATTTATGTAGTTTCGAAATACTACTTGCTTAAATGTTAGACGAGCATATATGTTTAAAAGATGTTATTTATTCATTATTGAATTAAATGAAGTAGTTTCACCGAGAACCATTTGTTTCGATGATTAACTTTAATTTCCATTATTGCCTTATTTGACTAAGAAAATTTCTGTAAGTGCATTTAGTTAGTAAATAACATCATTCTGAATATATATTACTGAAATTTCAAAGAAAATATTAAAATAAAATGTTACGTAATTGCTTTCCTTTCTTTAATATAAAACTGCAATAATATTGTTATAGTTGTACATAAAAGAAAGCATTTGGAAATTTAAAATTTAAACTTACAATTTTGAAAAATTTGGGAAAAACAAAGAAAAGAAAAGAAAGAAAAAGAAAAGAAAAGGAAAAGAAAAAATGTAAGAGAGAGAGAGAAAGGAAATAAAAAAAAGAAATAAAAAAAGGGCATACACACTGTAAAAAAAAAAAAAAAAAAATGTAAGAATACATTAAGGCTTGCCACAACCATGTAGAGAAACGTTACCAGTTGTAATTGCGTAACATTCCACTGTATGCCTCTGTTACACAGCTATAGCTAATAACATTTCTCAACATGGTTGAGGAAAATAAGTTCCCTCAGTAACATTGTGTATTCTTACATAATTTTTTTTACAATTCAGGGATTACAGCGTTTCTGTAATTTTACGTCATTTTATAATTTTATTACTCTCATTTTCGAACTGTATTTTTTTTAACATACTATTGCAACATAAAAAAAAGGCATACACACTGTAAGAAAAAAAAAATGTAAGAATACATTAAGGCTTGCCACAACCATGTAGAGAAACGTTACCAGTTGTAATTGCGTAACATTCCACTGTATGCCTCTGTTACACAGCTATAGCTAATAACATTTCTCAACATGGTTGAGGAAAATAAGTTCCCTCAGTAAGATTGTGTATTCTTACACAATTTTTTTTACAATTCAGGGATTACAGCGTTTCTGTAATTTTACGTCATTTTATAATTTTATTACTCTCATTTTCGAACTGTATTTTTTTTAACATACTATTGCAACATAAAAAAAAGGCATACACACTGTAAAAAAAAAAAAAAAAATATTTAAGAATACATTCAGGCTTGCCACAACCACGTAGAGAAATATTACCAGTTGTAATTGCGTAACATTCCACTGTATGCCTCTGTTACAGAGATTTAGCTGATAACATTCCTCAACATGGTTGAGGAAAATAAGTTCCCTCAATAACATTGTGTATTCTTATACAAAATATTTTACAGTACAGGGATTACAGAGTTTCTCTAATTTTACGTCATTTTATAATTTTATTACTCTCATTTTCGAACTGTATTTTTTTTTAACATACTATTGCAACATAAAAAAAGGAAAATAATGGCAAAAATAAAGTAAAACGAACTCAATAGTATAGAAAGCCAGTGTCCCTTACGCATGCACCTTTGCGATCGACTTATAAATAAATAATAATAAATTTGCTATAACAAATAAATAATAAATACACATTGCATAATAAATTACTAAGAAAATTTCTGGACTATATGGAATTAACACATGAGTTTGGTAATAAAAAAGACATATGCTTGCTGCAATAATGTTTAATTTCGTAATTTTTTCCCTTTGAAAACAATAGGATTTTTAGAAGATAAACTTCTAAAATATATGTATATGGCAGTTGAATACGAAATTCTTATTTATCAGTATCTACTCACCGATAATTTATTTTATTTAACGCAATAGCATTAACTAATGTTTTTTTTTTTTTGCCTGCGCTGGATGTCTCCTATGTGTTTTGATACGCTGAATTAAAAAAATTCTGTCTTTTCTTCTTATCCCGTAAGGGTTTTTTATAACGTCAGGATAAAGGTCGAATTGGATTGGATTTGGGAATAAGGCCGATTGACTACTGTACGTCCTAGGCCTGAGGAAGAGTGCCCTCCTTGGGGGGTCTTTCTAAGGGGTCCTAGCCCGTATTTACACGAGTTTCGGAGAAAACCACGGAAAACTCCGAACGACTGGGGCGACGAGCGTCACCTGGGATCGAACCCGGAACTCATACCTACCAGCTTTGAACGCAGAACCGCTCGGCTGCTGGTGGATGAAGATCAGATAAATTCACACAGAAGCTATAACAAATTCGAAACTATTTATTTATAAATTACATTAAAACAGATTATTATTTACATATTTTTTTTATTGTATTCCTTTTATAGAAGCTCTATTTAAAGCTTTTTCTCTCATGCACAGCTTGGGGGCCTTAAGGAAGGAAGATGTATTATGCAGCATCCAACAGTAATCTGATAACACGTTAACACTCCATCTTCTACATTTCTTTGATGTTTTGATGAAAACGCTGTCCTTGTTCTTAACTCACTTTTGCAATTTCTAGGAAACAACTGAGATGAGTTATTATGCATGAAACATGTTTGGACCATTTCATTCTAACGCATAAAAAAAAAATAAAAAAAAAAACATAAATAAATAACAGAATTTGAATACAATAATTTTTTATTGTTTGTCATATTCATTTAACTTTAGTATCTCCATACTTTGATAGCTTATAACTCTAGGAAAAATTGAGCGAAATATATAAACTATACCATTTTTCGCGTTGTTTCGATCCAAATAATAATAATAATAATAATAATAATAATAAAAATGGGGGTTACCTTTAAAAAAAAGGACTTTGTTGCACATTTTAATATGTGGACGACCTCCTAAGCAATATCTAAATATACCATTATAAACTAGAAGTTATTACAAATCGATTGGTACCAGCCGCATGTTTCTACGATAATTTACTGCGGAAATTAGAGGGAGGGTTATTTTTTTTTTTTTTTTCTGACTGTACATTTTGTTAAAGGCTATTTTTCTTGAACATTAGATCAAAAGGGTAAGTCGGTTTAGACTAGTTGGTCCAGTCGTTTTCCCTTTTGAATAGAATTTTGAATTTGTAAAACGATTGAGGAAGATTCAGAGTGTATTCTATTGTGGTTCGTCTGCAGGTCAAAAACTGTATGCTATCTAGAAATACGTTTCAAAATAACTGAACGAAAATAATCACGAGGCATTTTCCTTTTGTAGAAGAGTTTTAACTTTTGTTTATTTTTTCCATTTGAAGATGAGTAGAACGATGTCTCAATATTATAGAGTTTGTTAAAAAAAAAATAAATAAAGGGGGGAGGCAAATTTTCTAGAGGTGATGTTACATATCAAAACAAACAACTTTCATCAGGTAATATATAGTCAGAATTTGGACGCAAAGGTGCTGGTGCATTTGAAAACTTGGTCTAATCAAACGTTAAAGTTCCATTCCTTTAGCAAATTACCGGGGGAAGAAAGACATTAATTGTCTTCTGTCAATATTCAAGAAAAGGTTCTTTAATTTGTTTAGTTATATATCTGTCTTTAATAGAAAAATGACTTCATTTATTCTTATTTAATTGATAAACTTAATAATGAACATAGAAAATTCTTGTATGGTAACTTTTATTTATATATATCTCTTGTAAATATAATTGGAAAGTTATACTGATTTTTAAATAATTGTAAAACTAAGATATATTTTTGAATTCTTATATCTTTTAAATAATTTAATCACAAATGTTCTTTAAATATTTTAGAATAGAACACTTATCCCTCTTTCTTTTTTAACAAATTATATTTTTTTCTGAATAGTTTTAGTGATATTTATCTTACATGTATCAAAAGTTAAAGATTTTATTTTTCTCTTTTGACAAAATAACACCGTTTTTCCCAGTAAATTGCTCTATACCTAACTCTTTTCACTTTAGTCATTAGTTTTAGTTCTACAAAGCATTTTTCTACTTTCTAAGAAGTGTGTTTAGTAAAACAATTAGGATGAATTGAAAATACTTTTTTAAAAAACAGAAACAAAGACTATGTGTAAATGTACATTTTGTTCTACATCAGTTATTCATGTTTAAATAATTAGAAAAAAAAGAAGTAATAATAAAAAAAAACATCCTTTTTTTTTTTAATAATTTGCACTTTTTAATTATGCTTGAAGTATAAGTGGTATTACGTTTTTTCTAAATTTCAAATAGAGTCAACAATGTTTTATCTTTTGCAAATAACTTCAATTACTTATAATAAATATAAATTGCGAAAAATTTAATAAAAAATATTAATTTTGAATACATTTAAAAGAAACAATGTTAATGTAACGTGAATTATTCATAGATGACTGTTTGTTTTTTTCGTTACATATTTTCAAAAATATATTATTAATATCAAGAATAAAATAAATAATGAGTATTATCTATATATTTCAGACAAAAATATGTATATATTTTAGAGCATAAGAGAAAGCTATATATTATGCTTTAATTCTAGGCAAGTCTTGATGTCTGCTAAAGGATTATTCTTATACGAAATTTTTAAACGTACACAGTCCAGTTACATTAATGTGACCATATGTCAAAAGTTAGAATGAGCACCTTTAGCAGCTCGGACTGCTGCAAAAACAGATACATTGAGATTCTGAAAGGTACTCCTAGGGATGTGTGTTCTTCCTGGCTCCAGTATCGTGTCCACCTGTGCTAGAGTTTACACGGTTGAGGATCCATGGTTCGAACAATCCGATCGAAATAATTACCCTGATTCTATACTGGTTTAAATCGAGGAATCTTTGTGGCCAGGGAAGTACGGTTAACTCATCCTAATGCTTTTCGAACTACGCGTATAGACTACGAGCTGTCTAGTATGTAACGTTATCTTGATGGTACATGCCATCTTGTTGCGAAAAAATAATCTGAATAGGGGTGATTATCCAGAACATATGCATACATCTGTTGATCCATTGTGCATTCCACAATATAACGTGGACTATTCAACTGTCACGAAAGCGTTCTAGAAGCAACAATGCTCTCTCCTTCAGCTTAAAAATTTCCAGTTATTTTTTATGTTAATATGTTATTAATATGAGTATTATCTATATATTTCAGACAAAAATAGGTATCTATTTTAGAATATGAGAGAAATCTGTAGATTATGTTTTAATTTTAGGGAAGGCTTGACATTTTCTAAAGGATTATACTTAAACGAAATTAAAAAAATGCACAGACCAATCATATTAATGTGGCTATCTGGCAAAAGCTAGAATGGGCATCTTTAGCAGCTCGGAATGCTGTGTGAAATCGCAAAACATATGTATTGAGATTCAGAAAGTAACTCCTTGGGATGTGAGTTCTTCCTAACACCAGGTTACACGGTTGAGGATCCATGGTACGAACAACCCGATTGAAATGATCCCACATATTCTAGATTGGGTTTAAATCTAGGGATTTTTGAGGCCAGGGAAGTACAGTAAACTCACACTGGTGTTACGCACATAAACTGCGAGTTGTCTGGCACATAGCGTTATCTTTCTAGTAGATGCCATCTTGTTGGGGAAAGACAATCTGAATGTAAGAATAAATATGATACTCCAGGACATATGCATACATTTGGTGATCCATCGTGTACTCCACAATAAAACGTTGACAATTCAACTGTCACGAAAGCATTGCAGAAGCAACAATGCTCTCTCCTTCAGCTTAAACATTTCCAGCAATTGTTTTAGGTTATTTCCTTAAAAATATTTCACGTCGTATGGGCTTATTAGTTTCTCCGTTAGATTATGGATCGTGATTCATCTGAAAAATCTATCATTCGCCACAAAGCAGACGTGCAGTTGCAGCATTACCATTCAAATTATAGACTTCATTAACAGCAATCCACATAGGTGCTTAAACCAGGCGTCTATTGTAGAGGCCCAGACGCAGCAACGTTCACTGAACTGTTGTTAAAGAGACATTTTACAGCCTCGTTGTTCATCAGGTAAGTCAACTGATCAATAGTTGTACGTTTCTTCGCACTACGACATCACCACAGCAGTCGTTCGCCTCTGCCATCTTTATCCCGTGGTGCACCAAATTGCTGAGTCGATGATTTTAAACAGTGCTCGTTATGCCATATATGTATACCTGCTAACTATGCTCGTTTATCCGTAATGGTATTAAGCCCCTCCTTTTTTTTACACCAGAATATCTGTAGAGCAATAGTCTTCATATTTAATCATGATAACATATTGCTGAATATTATTCTACAACTATTCTGTTGTGAAAAAAAGGTGGGTCCTAATACCATTATGGATAAACTAGCATAGTTAGCAGGTCTACATATACGTATAATTTAACAACGATGGCACATAAAAATTCTAAAATTTCGCTATTCGGAAATGATTCCACTCATGGACTGGAAGCTAATTATCATGACTTTTTGAACGTCAGACAATTCACTTAGATTTGCATTACGCTATCGATTGCGATGTTTTCTGCTTGCCCCCGACAACTTTTATATAATCCCGAGGGATTTTGCTGGCACATTTCGTCCATGACTATTTTTTTTTTTAGTTAACATTGAGCTAGGCAGTGCTGGCATTAATATGACTGGACTGTTTCTGATGACAATCCCTATTGAAGCTATTCGATGAAAAATACTTGGAAACATATAAAAAAAAATCTTATACAGATTTATGTAATTAAATTAGAGTAATATATACCTTGAAAAAATATTTTAGATTTTTTAGTGTAAAAATGTATAATATCATTTATTTAAGAAATATATATATACATAGCTGCCAATATTTTAATTTATTTCGGAGTACTTTAAGTCCCGCCTTTATTTCGCACCACTTTATTTACAGAAACATTTTCTTCAATACATAACTTCGATAAAATAAGAAAAATTACTTTAAAAAAATAAGTGGTACGAAATACAGGCGGTGCTAAAGTTACATCGGAATAAATTAAAATATTGGCAGCTATTTATATACGATGTATGTTTATAATTAAAACTGATCATATGTTTATATAACTTTTTTTCCCCTTGCGCATATTATTTTATGATATTTTAAGGTACATATTTAGAAACTCTATTTAAATAATTTATATAACTTTCTTAAATTGTGTTTTATGATTATTTTCTTTAAAATGAAGAATCAGTAAATTTCCGTTCAGAGATTTACAGTTAACGATTGATGTTCAGGCTAAACTATAAATACTAACATATTTACAAAAACTTGTTTTTTTGTTTATTGATAACATATACATCAGATTTGTATGCTTGACATGCAGTCCGCTTGTAAATCTTCGTCAGATAATTACCGATAGCACATGACAGAATTACAATACGAAGATTTGGGAAAAACACCTAGGGCCAGCGCGGGAATCGAACCAACACCTCCTGTAATAATGCCTCCGTGTTGAGCTCTACGTCATGGAAGATCGGTCGATTTTATCCAATCAACACTTCCTATGATACATTTGGATCGTGGGGATTGGATGAAATCGGCCGATCTTCCGTGACGTAGAGCTCAGCTCGGAGGCATTATTACAGGTGGTGTTGATCCAACCCGCTCTCCTACGCTCGAAGGCGATTAGCAGTGTGGCGACATAACCACTCGGCCACGGAGGGCACTACAAAAACTTAGATTAATAATAATAATAAAAAAAAAAACTTACATTAATATGGTTTGATTGCATTCCTTGCAATAGCCAAAAAAAGGATTTTCAAAACTGTAATTTATATTTAAAAACAATGAATTGCTTTAATCCAATTACAGAATGGTTTAGGAAAATATTTGTTTTTATTTGTGACTTTGTTGTATTTTTTAAGCTTTTATTATTCATGAAACAAGTACTCTTTTTTAAAATGAAGAACTACTAAATTAACATTTCATTGCAAATTTTTATTTAAGTTGAACGGCTTTTCAGTAACTTTTGAAACAATGCATAAAAGTTAAAAAAAAAAAAAAAAAAAAAAAAAAAAACTTAAATTCAAACAGGTTCTTGTAACCTGCTATAATTGTGAATTCACAATATAATAAAAATACGAGAGCATCGCTTATTAAAAAATATATATTTTGTAATACCTTCAACAAAAATCGATGATTATTCTGATCATTAAATCTATGTCATTTATTTTAAATAAAACCTTTAACTATTACCAATTTTAATACTTCATGAAATCTGTAATCCATTCACATCGTTGGGGCTAACAAATATTAGTGTCCAATGAAATCACAATTGACGCTTGCATTAAATTTAAATTCCCCACAGCGTGACAAATCTGATTGTTAATCATTTCATAGCGTGAATTTAATGAGAAGTACGTGCTTAGATTCATTTATGAGGAAGGAACAGCGAGAGTGAAAACCATTTAAATAACACCTAACTTAAATATGATCACACTCTCGTGCATTTAACATTTCATTATCGCATTTTACATGATATTAATATACTCATTCCTAAATAAATAACAAACTATTTAATGTGAAATTAAAAGTAATTAAAATTTTCTAGTACAGCATAAAAGTTAAATTATTATAATTAACATTTATCACAACTGAGCATCATGCGGAAAGAAAATTTTAATATGGAACTCGATTATTTAAGGTTCTACCCTATTTCAATTTATTGTAAATTATATATGTATCAGTTGAATATTTAACAGCTTCATGGAACATTTAAAGTTTTGTTTAGTTATGACAAGTAAAAAATTATAATTATAAGATTAAAAAAAACTTTTAAACTTTTTATATACCGTGTTTTAAATTTTCTGATGAATCATAGAGCTCTTATCAATGTGCTTAAAAATTTTAAAGTGATAATGACGTCTATTTTTGTGAGATGCATAATTTAACTTTTTATAATTTTTTAACGTTCACGTTTAATTAAATGTATATTTATATTTATGTCGAAAGAAAATGAACTCGTATTTTTTTTTTTTTTTTTTTTTGCAACAATTAAATTATAGCTAATATTTTAATGGGTCTTTTTTAAACGCTATTAGGATATTATTATTTTCATATTTCAATTAATTATAAGAAAACTAATCAAAAATTTGAAAACTAAACTTTGAAGTATTGTGTTGTCACCGGATTCTGAGCTACTGTGAAAGCTTCAAATGTCTAGCTAGTAGGGAAGTTAGTTGAAATTCGATTGCAAGATTTGTACCGGACAAACAAACAAACAAACAAACAAGAATATAAGTTAAAATAAAAACATGGTACTGAGTACTTTGAATTTTCTAAAAGTAAGTATTATATTTATATAAATAAAAAAAAAAAAAAAAAACTTTTTCAATTAAAGGCAGAGTTTTTGTTGTATCAAAACATATTGCAAGTTCTTCCTTCAATGAAATGTAAGTTGATAGTAATTACATTAAATAATTTAAAATCAGATTAATTATAACAAAAAATTTTAAATTATACTTTACATATAAAACATTTTTAAAAATTAAACGAAATGGTTTATTTTTGTTATAACTTCAGAATACGTTCACAGTAAAAGACTAATTTTTTTTTTTTCCATTTAGTCAGATATTAGGAAATCATATTAAATTTTGTCATTAATATGCCAGTTGTAAGTATAGTTCTTTGAAAAAATTTTTAGAAAACTTATTTCGTTTTTGAAAATTATATATTTACCATGTTCATTTTTTAGGAATGTCTTATATTCCAAAACGAATTATAAAATACATTAATAATTTTTAGTTAAGGATATTCCATTATGTCAAAAGTTTTATTTTTTATTCAAATAATGCTAACCACTTACTCTTTTTTCAATATCTTATAATTATCATAATTAAAATTAAAAACTTTTTCACACACCACAAAATTAACATAAGCGCTACCGGTTTTGAAAGGACGGGTCCTACTTGTTCATGGGCAAAGAAACACGTGCTACTATTTTAGAGGCGTAAACAAGACTCAGGCATACGATATTACAGATCACATAGCTATTCGCTACTAATGATCATAATATCATTTTCTATGTTGATAATTCTTACGTTTAGAATAAAGCATATACATTTCTTTGTTATATTTTATGCATTTCTTATTAAAAATATATTATATAGTTCAAATATATTTAAAGCTTTTAAAATATTTTAAAATCATTACGTTTCGTATTTAAATTAAATTTTAACCACATTAAAAACTGAGACAAACAATACGCACTAAAAATATACAATTTAAAACAATAAAAACACAAAACACTTATTTGTCAAACTGGCGGTTCTCTTCATACTCGAATTAACGAACATAAAACAAATTTCAAAAACCGTGATATACGTTCGAAAATTGTACAGCATGCCATGGAAACTGACAATTTACCTGATTTGAACAGTACTAAAATAATCATATCTAACTGTTCAAATTATCATTCTAGAATTTTCCTGGAGGGCTGGTACACAAATCAACATTTTTAACCCCTTAATGAGGCATTCACAGTTCCCGATGAGTACGTTGTACTCACTTAATGAAAGTCTGTTGTTCTTCTCTGCATTTACATTTGATGTTTTTTTACTGATGAGGAGCTCTTAAAAGGCTCGAAACGTTTAAATTTGAGTTTTGTGTTTTTATTGTTTTAAATTGTATATTTTTAGTGCATATTGTTTGTCTCAGTTTTTAATGTGATTAAAATTTATTTTATATTTAAAGCTATAAAACAGAAAAAAAAGAAAACTGATGTTACTTATTCTTTTCACTTTGATCATTATCTTTTCCCACAAAAATTAATATTTTTCATTTCAAAGAATGTTCTTTCCACAGTAGAATCTTATATATATATATATATATATATATATATATGTATGTATGTATGTATTCATTAAACGCATATTTTATTTCATCCACAGCGTAAATTTGTAAGAAGTTTTATTATTCTCATTTTTTACATAAACATTTCATTTTCACATATCAGGAATCGTTTATTAAATCCAAATAAATATTTGCATATAAAACCAATCTATATATATCTAAGTAATTTAAATAAATATTTGCTTTACTTTGTGTTTGAGCGCTAGAGTAAACAGTTAGTTGCAATCCGTGGAGCATGGAAGATTCAAAAATGCAAAATAATTTTTCTAATTTTAGAAAACGTATTATAATATTTTGCGCTTTATAAAATACAGTATACATGCCTATGAATTAAAAGTTATATATAAATTTACTTATTGTGCATAGTTGTATTTTTAATTCGAAAACAGAATGTTTCCAGCAGTTTTTCTTTGATGTCGTGGTAATATATATATATATATATATATATATATATTTAATTATTGAAATAAATTAAAATTGTGATTTAAAAAAAATTGTGTTAAGATAAATGAAAATCCGTCGATGTTTATTGTGCTTAAAAATATCAAACCAAATAAATGTAAATTGTTCAGCAATATTACTATTGTGAAATATAATCATTTATAAACTTTTATTAGGGCGCTATGAGTTTTAAAATTGTTTCATTTTAAATTTATATTAATATAACATAAGTAGTTTTATAGTAAATTCACTATAAGTTATTGAAAAACTGAAAGACTCTATATAACATTCTCCATTTATTTAACAATATTGGTATATATTTATATCAGTATATATCACCATTCATTTATCGATATCAATATATATATATATATATATATATATATTAATTAACAGTTTTAATTTTCCATACCTATTTATTGATGTTAAATTTCATAAAAATCCCATTAAACTTCGTTACGTTACATTTGGTAATTTGGTTTATAATTACAAGGCCGATAAAAAAAAATTGTTATTTACTCAATAATGCCTTAAAACTTTAGTGTCAGACGATAATTACAGTATCATTAAAAATGATTACCCAATTTAAAAATGGTTTAAAGAAAATTCAGAAAATATTTTTACAATTAATACTTATGATTTTGGAAACCTTTTTGGTAGTATCCCACATTACTTTGTTCTAGAAATTTTTGAAAAAAATTACGAAGATTTTTGTCATGTAATAGACTGCGAAAAACTTTACTGGATTAATCTCATTAAATTTTGCATCTTCGAAAATGTTTTGTTTAACGGTGTTGATTATTTTTTACAAATTCACGGTATCCCGATGGGAACAAGTTATTCGAGTGCCTTCGCTAATATTTTTTTGTTTATGTTTGAAAGAAAATTCAAAGATATTAAGTTTTATAGGTATATTGATGACGTAAAATCAATAAACTGTGTTGATTTTTCAAAGTATGCATCTGAGGTCTATCCCTCCGATTTTGTCTTAAACCGTACTGATTTTGAGGACCAAACTTCTATCCTGGATTTGAAAAAAAAAAAAAAAAAAAATAGATAATAACTGTTTTTATGGGATTTATGATAAAAGGCAAGATTTTAACTTTAAATTTGTAATTTAACAAATTGGTTCGCCTGCATTAGCCTTAAAGTTTTAAAAAATATTATGTACACCCAAATAAACAGAATTAAAATGATTTGCAATAACAATTTAGACCTGAATCTGGCTATGAAAAATCTCAGAAACATACTAACTGTTAACCGCTATCCTGTTTTTTTAATCAATAAACATTGCAATATTCTTGATCACAATCCCACTTAAGGTTTGTTGTTCCATTTTGGGCGACATTTAAGTGCTGGTAAGTGGCCCTACTAGCTGAAGCTGGTTATATGTTTATAATGGGGGGAGGTTTTCAATTTTCCATTTTCTAATGACTATTCGAGTTTGTCCAGGTATGTATTTATATATTCTTGTATTATTTATATTCTTGTATTTTATATAGATGTATTATATTTAAATCAAATTGGAGTGTAAAGGTTGATATTTTTATTTATTACCAACTATGCGAAATATACCCGAGCCGGGAATCAAATCCGGGCACCTCTGCGATTCCCGGCTCTGGTATTTTTCGCATAGTTGGTAATAAATAAAAATATCAACATTTACACTCCAATTTGATTTAAATAAGTATTCACGGTTGATGAATGAATAAAAATTTCTAAAGATGTATTATATTTTGTGCTTGATTTCTGAATTTAATTGCTTTTTATGCTTTGTATTAATTAAAATTCGTTTGCTGTATGGTCTTGCTTCCATCTGTGAGAAGTTGGGGGCTAGTAACGTGTTTTGTTTGGTAAAATTATCAGCGTTTCGTCAGAAACTTCTCATATTCCTTTCCCTAAATGAGGGAACTCCCCTGATGAAGACCCTTATGTATTTTGGGATTAATTTTTCATCTGGCTTTAATTATTTTGCTTATTTATTATAGTTTTATATTTCCTTTTGCTGCACTTGCGCATTGGTTTATAAAAACACTGTTCCAGTTCTATATATTTAATAATTCAAGTTTTACTCAATCCTATATTTAAATTTTATATTATATTATATATATATATATATATATATATATATATATATATATATAATAATCGTTCTTAATTACTCTGCACTAAAAAAATAGTTAACAACATATAAAATGTAGATGTGAAAAACAAATTCTGAAACAGAATCAAAACATACGCTAAAATCAAAGAAAACTAATTTAACTGCGAAAGTGCTTTGTATGACTTGAGACAAACGAGTAGGGATACAGCATGCTTTTATGTTAATTCAGTACTCCCCACTTCCCGCAAGTTTTTTAAATATAACGCACAAAGGCTAACATAAAGATGGATTTAAAAAAAGGAAATAAACTTTAAATTAATTTATAACAAAATCCAGCACAGAATTCATTTATTAAAATACGAAAAATATAAGCAAATAATTCCTACAGACACAATAGACCATCAATATAATTCAAAATATAAATGGAGTGTCATCAAAGGTAACAGACAACCTGAGCGTCCTCTGTATTATAATAGGGAAGCTAACATAAAAAACGAAGTAGTTTTATTGTGATTTAATTATCATTTCTAATTAAACAATAGAAATATGTGTAGTAATATATGTTTTATATTTCACATGGTTTAAATATTTTTCTATTGTCTAGTTATGTAAAAATCTATAGGATAATCATTATGTTTTATATATATATATTGTATATTTGTATATATATGTATATATGTGTATATATATATATATATATATATATATATGACGTATAAAATTGCAAATATGAGAATGTAAATGCAAAACAGAATATAATTTAGCGTACAAGGGATACATTATAAATGCCAATTTCATTCATAAAATTTTATAAATACGTAATTTATATAGTAAAAACTTTTCATATTCTAGAGGAAAAAAAAACTAATTAGGCTTTTCAAATTTTACTTTCATTAAATGGATTTTGTAAATAACTTTAAATAAAGTTTTAAAAAATGCAAATTTCCCATATTAAGAAAATCCGCATTAAGTGAGTCGGTTTAAATAAAGCTTTTCGAAAATTTTTTTAAACGTAGAAGTTTTAAGGATATTCCACTGATATCCATTAGACATCTATATTAGATCCAATGATCCGTATATGGTGCAAAATATCTAAAGAATGTCCATTAAGAGTCCTGAATATCCAGTACTAATTACAAATATAGACGAAATGTTTTTTTTTTTTTTTTTTTTTTTTTATGTCTTATAGACGAAACATGTTAGATCAAAACAAGATTTAGATATTTTCAATATCAAACAAGTTGGTATATTTGGATATCTGGAGATTTATTGGATATGTAACAGACATCTAATGGATGTAAAAAATAATGACATTTTTCGTGCTAATAGATATCTGTAGGGTATTTATAGAAGTTAATGCATCATTTTTTAACTTTTATATATGTTTATGGGTATCTTATGTATGCAAGTAACTGTGTGGGCTTATAATAAAAAATCTGGTGTGAAACAACCACACGACTTCCATTACCCGCTATTACATATATTATATGCATTTTTGAGAGATAATGTGATCATTAAACATAAAAATGGCCTAAAGAGAAAATCGTTAGAGCCGTTTTTGAGATACCAACTTTTACAAAAATTCAATTATTGACCGGAAAAAAAATAATTACATACAAAAGTATATTTAAAAGTGAGTTAATATGGCGAGTTTGAAAAAAATCCGTACAACCATTTTTAAAGGAACGCTTTTGCGAGGCCTGAACTTGAGCTATTTATACAGGACGCCTATCAATTTTCGTGAACTAACCAACTATATCATTCGAAAGGACATCTAATAGAGTGATTATATAGCAAGTTTGAAGAAAATCGTTAGAGCCGTTTTTGAGATACGGACTTACGGTCCCACTTCCGGTTCCCGATGTCCCACTTCCGGTTAAACTCAATTATTGACAGGAAAACAATAATTACATACAAAAGCATATTTAAAAGTGAGTTAAAATGGCGAGTTTGAAAAAAATCCGTACAACCGTTTTTAAAGGAACGCCTTTGCGAGGCCTGAAATTGAGCTATTTATACAGGCCGCCTATCAATTTTCCTGAACTAACCAACTATATCATTCGAAAGGACATCTAATAGAGTGTTTATATAGCAAGTTTGAAGAAAATCGTTAGAGCCGTTTTTGAGATACGGACTTCCGGTCCCACTTCCGGTTTCCGATGTCCCACTTCCGGTTTTTCAATTTTCACCAAAATTTGGAAATTTCATCTGTACACCAGATGTATTTCAATCCTAAAGTTTCGTAGATATATCTTTATTAGTTTCTGAGTTATAATAGCCAGAAGATTCTCCACATACATACATACATACACACACACACACACACACATACATACACACTGACCAATTGCCAAAAACCACTTTTTTGGACTCAGGGGACCTTAAAACGTGTAAATCAGGTGAAAACCCGATATCGAATTTTCAGACCGAATACAATACTTCCATTACCTACGGTAGTAGGGTAATGTAAGTAAAAATTATAAAAATGCACCTAAGTACTTGTGTTGGAAAATAACAAATTAAAATTTTTGTATTTAAACAAAACAATGCGTTTGTTGCTTTGGTTGCAGCACTCGCGTCTACTTGGTTTGACTGGCAAAGTATTATGTTTTATTTCGAATTATTGTTGCGAGATTTTTTTCATTTAATGATGTGTAAATTCACAGTTTTTAAATTATCATCACATCTATGCCTTACGTGGTGTCCCTAAAGTTTCATTTGTTTTCAGCCTATTTGTTTCATGATTTGTAGTTGTTACGTTGTTTTGTATTTGTTCGTAGTTATTTCTGTAAATATTCTTTACGAATCATCTCCATGTAAGTTTTAATATTAATCTTTAATATGTTTACGAATTTATATAAAATATTTCTATTTGTTTTAACTAAAAATTTCTTTTTTATTTATTTAATGTAATCTTCATAAAATTATATATATATATACACTGCTCGACATTGAAAATGCAATACCAAGAAGGAATGATAATAACGGAATGAAATTTGTTGGACATATATATTATAGTAGGAAGAATAATTGATTAAAATTTCAGGAAATTTAGAGTAATATGTACTGAGAAAACAGTACATAAAGCAGCGAACTCTGTGAGTAATAACAGCACATATCTGCCAAGGCACTGAATCGAACAGCGATTGGATGACATGTACGGGTAGAGCACTTCCTGGTGCTTCAACACGATGCCACAATTCATCGATCGAAGTTACTGGTGAGTGGTGGGGGGGGCAGTCGCTTTTTAGTGATTAAACAGTCATTTTCATTGGTGCGAGATCAGGAGAACGCGCTGGCCAGAGCAACAGTCGAACACATTCTGTATCAAAGAAGGTCCGGACAATACAAACAACTTGCGGTCCTGCATTATCTTGCTTAAATTTTGCGCTACAAAGGCCTCGAATACAGGGCCCACCAGCGGCCGAGCGGTTCTGCGCTCAAAGCTGGTAGACGTGAGGTGCCGGGTTCGACCCCCAGTCGCGCTCGTCGGCCTAGCCGTTCGGAGTTTTCCGTGGTTTCCTCCGAAACTTGCGTAAATACGGGCTAGGACCCCTTAGAAAGACCTCCACGGAAGGCACTCCCCCTCAGGCCTAGGACCCCAGTGTTGTCAATCGGCCTTAATCCCTAACACCAACACACCAACACCTCGAATACAGGGCAGAGAGGCGGGCCTTAACTCATCAGAAAATTAATGGCCGCTGTTCAGAGTGCCAGGAATACGAACATGAAGTAATCGAGACGTGTATCCAATGGGAACCCATAACATCATTGCAAATGATGGACAGTATGATGACGTCGAATCCCAGCTGGCAATGTGTATTATTCATAATGCATTTAAATATGTATAAGGCAATCTTGATGCTGTAAACAGGGTTGTGATTTGTCTGAAAAGTGACTTCACGCCATTCCTGCGTCCAGGTTCATCGTTGATCACACATTAATGGCGCCCATATCAGTGATACAGTTTTGAGGGTAATCAGAATTTTGGTAGCCGCATACTGAATCACCACCTGTATTGATGGTATGTTGTACCATTGGATACACGTCCCGGTCACCTCTTGTTTTCATTCCCGCCACTCTGAATACCAGCCATTACATTTCTGACGGGTTAAGGCCCATAGCTCTGCCCTATGTTCAAGGCCTCCGAAGCGCAACATTTAAGCAGGACAATGCACGACCGCAAGTTGTCCATATTGTCTGGACCTTCATTGATGCCGAATGTGTTCGACTGTTGCTCTGGCCAGTGCGTTCTCTTGATCTCGCACCAATGAAAATGGCTGTTTAATCGTTGAAAAGCGACTAACCCCCACCACTCATCAATAACTTCGATCGATGGATTGTGGCATCGTGTTAAAACTTCATGAAGTGCTCTACCCGTACATGTCATCTAATCGCTGTTCGATTCAATGCCTAGGCAGATATGTGCTGTTATTGCTCACAGAGGTCGCTGCTTTATGTACTGTTTTCGCAGTACATATTACTCCAAATTTCCTGAAATTTTAATCAATTGTTCTTCCTACTATAATGTATGTGTCCAACAAATTTCATTCCGTTATTATCATTCCTTCTTGGTGTTGCATTTTCATAGTCGAGCAGTGTATACATATACCGGGTGTCCCATAAATCTGTGGACATTTTAAAAATCCATAAAAATTTAGGGAATAATAAAATTAAAAGCTGTTTGCGAAAAATTTATTTTCGTAAGGAGTTGGGGAGGGCTATTTATTTATTTATTTATGTATTTATGTATTTATTTGTTTTTATTTATTTTATTTTAATTTATTTTATATTTTTAAAGGAAAAAAAAAACTAGTTAAATGTCTTGTTGATAGAGGACGCTGTGCGGTTGTTTATCGTGAAATATGCAAATCACAGTCCTATAAATTGCACGATTTTACAATTAATACATCTTTTTTTTCTCATTTTGCTATCTATTTGCGCGTACATCAATAATTTTAATTGTAATTCTGACTCGGTGGATAAAAGCTTATGTTGGTAAAGATGCTGTCCCTCGATAAGGACCGCCATCTAAAGATGCAGTTAGCGGTGTTGTCACTCGTTTCCAAACTGTAATTTGTGGTGATACCGGATACATAGAATAAGTTTTATATGTCTAAAAACATTTTCATGTAAATAAATATAGTATTTAGTGGAAATGTGTGATTTGATCACGTACAGCGCCCTCTATCGACAAAAAGTTTAACTATTAGCTTTTACTTTGCCAAAAATATAAATAAATCAAATAAATAAATAAATAAAATAAATGAATAAATAAATAAATAAAAATAAATAAATAAATAAAGCCTCCTCTTCAAGAATAACTTATTCGCAAACCATGTTCAATTCTCCCAATTCCTTCAATTTTTCTGAATTTTTAATGTGTCTATAGACTTACAGGACACCACGTATTGGACTCGTAAGAAAATAAGAATCTATATATATATGGGGGAGGGCGTATGTGTTCTTTTGTGGGAGAGATTAAACGAGAGAGGGAGAGAAAGAAAGAGTATGTATATATAAATGTTCACTTTTTTAAAATTCGTAAAACTCATTATAATTTCTAATACATGTGCGTTATTTCTTAAATTATTTGAAACAAATTTGCAAACTCATGATAAGAATAAGCACATAACATTTAAATTAACAAAATTTGACTTCTATGCATTTTCATCATAACGTTTGTTATAAAATCAATACGAATTAGCAAAACGCAAATTTCTTTAATGAGAAAGCTAGTTTGAAACAAATTAAAATCCGTCGATATATTTTCCAATTAAATAAGTAAATACCAACATTTTGTATTTCCGTTAATCGTGTCGCATTTAAGAAACTGTAATACAAAAAGAAGGTACATGTTCATATTGAAAATCATATGCATATTAAACTTTTCTTGAGACTTGCATAATATATTTGTAAATGAGTTTTAATATGGAGGTTTCATCAAATAAAGGTTTTGATGCATGGTAAATAGACAAAGCTATAAGAAAAATAAACATTTTTTTTTTTTTAAATATTAATTGTATATAGGAGAGATTAAATGTAAAGACATCTTAAAAATATTATTATTATTATTATTATTATTATTATATATTTATGAATTAAGTAGACATAGGGTAGGTGCTCCATCGATTGGCATGCTCCAATAATTGACATCTATCGCGAAATAATTAATAAATAAAAAAAAATAATAAAATCATATATTTTGCATATAAGAATTTTAACATTTTATGTCAAACATATATTTTAACATATATGTGGTTCTAAATGTCTTTCATGCCATATGTATTAACTTAAGATTTCTGAAAATATTTTCTGATGACTAGAACATTAAAAACATCAGAAGTGTCAATCACTGGTGCACATACCCTATATTTAACCATTTGGCGAAAACCTCTTAATATATTTCATAATGGGCCATCTCGGAAAAAAATTATATTATCAAATAACTATTTATGAGAATAAGTTATTTTTCAAGGAATTATAGCACTTATTCAAGATCGATTTCACTTCAGTATAAGATTGCCTTCTGAAATATAACTGATTTTTGAATATATTTTCATTTACATACTGAACCTGAAAAGAGAATAAATAATGTAATCGCTCACTTTCTAAAAGAAAAGTGAAGAAAAAAAAAACCTTTCTTACAATACATAATTTTATTTAAATCTTGATTAAAGATAATCTTTCAAAGACATTTATTTTTGCTTGTCACCACACACACAAAAAGAAAAGGGGGGGGGGGGAGGGAAACACTAATTATGAAAATCTTGGACAATTATTATTATTTTTTTTTCAATATCATTTAAAATTACAGTTAATTTTTCATTTTGCTGTATATCAAAAAATAGTACCATAATAAAAATAATTTGTGCACGTGATCTCAAATGCCACTTATGTTATATTTCGTTAATTTTATACAAAGGTTTATAGGCGATCTTTTTTGTTTATGCATAAGAATAAATTTCAGAATTGATCTAGCAATAAACCAAAGTTTAGATGAAATTGAATAATTCGAAAAAAAAATGGATAAAATTTGTATCACACTTGATTTATTGGAATTTCTCCCTGACTGAATGTAATTAAATTGAAGACAGCTGCATCAAATAATACCACTCTCGCTTTGAATGCTTTCACTGTGGTTCAAGGAAAGGATATTACCAAGCCATAATAAACAAAATGATTGAGCAATCATGAGAGTTGTTACGTCCTCATAAACAACGATTTTATTGATAATTTAATGCCATTAGCCAACTCGTAGGGAACAGTGTACAAATTGGATACATTCGGAGATGATTAAAAACATGTAGGCCGAGAATTAAATTAGCATAATAAATGACCCCTCTCGCCACCATTTTCATATTCAGCATCGGAACCATCTAAAATAGTACCGTTACTAAATAAACTGAAAAGTTTCCGAAAATAAGAATGTTCTTAGCGGCAAATTGCTGTGCTGATGACCCTAATGTACACGCGAGATAAAAAGGGTGAACACTCAAAAGTAAAATTAGTTACAGAAGCATATAGGATGTGACACTGGATGTGACAGTAATGGAAGAAAATTTCTGGAATAGCTGGTTTATTTTTTGATGTTCTATAAAATAATATCACAGCTTGAATGTATGTCATAACATTTTACGGCTGTTGATACTATGTATGAACATTTCCGCTCAAGTTCTGTTTCGAGCAGGGCAATGCTCGCCCATGTATTCGTATTATGTTGCAACAGTTTTATCGATGTGCTAGTGATCAGAATTGTTTACTAATTCTTCAGAATTTAACCATATTGATAACTAATTTCATTTTTAAAATCAGGTTTACACATATATATATATATATATATATATATATATATATATATATATATATATATATATTATTTTAAACTTAAATAATAATAATTTTTTTTTTTCAACAAATGCCATCATCATTGTTTCTAAGATTTAACAATTTACCGACATATAATGCATTTTACAATCTTCCTTTCGGATTTCTTATTTTAGTAAATGTAACATTTCTAAAAATTTATTCTTTCTTTTCTTTTCTCTTTTCTGTCTTCTTTTCATTTAAGTTAGATTCAAGACTGGAAAATTTAAATATGGGAGTAGCTAAAAATAATGGATTAATGCAGTAATGGAATTATTTTTATTACACTTTAAGTACATTAACAGTAATGGACCAATTTCTTAAAAGAGGATAGTTTGAAAGTGCTAATGCTTTCTTAATTTTGTAAAGAGCAAATGTGTTTGAAAGCATTCATTTATATACAAATCACAATTCGTAAAGAAGATGAATTATTTACTGATTATTTTTAAAGTGTTATATAATATGTGGTTCACATCATTAATCTTAGGATAGCATGTATAATATTAATTTTTATGAAATTATAATAAAAATTAACAAAGATGATTTTTTTTAAATAAATGTGGAAATAAAATAAAATGTAAATATTCCAAAAGTCTTTTTTAAAATGGTCTTTCTTTCTAAGATTTTTTTATATTTTGGAGAACAATGTGTCCTCCACAATTTTATAATGTATTTTTATCCAGGGAATAATTTTGTATTTTTTTAATAAAAATTTAATAAAAACTGTCTAGTTGATTTAAAACTTTAATTTCATTTAAATACAATGATAAATAACTATACACAGTCAGACAGTGTATGAAAACTATGCACAGTCGTCAGAAAAATTACTGAGGCGCTAACATTATTTCCTATTTAATATATATATATATATATATATATATATATATATATATATATGTATGTATATGTATATATATATTTTTATGAATTTTTATTTGACACCCACTCAATGTTCCAATAATTGACACTGCAAGGTTTTCATTTTATCAGTAATTGACCCCCTATGTTCCAGTGTTTGACACTGCTAGTTATTCCTTTTACCAGTTATTAGCACCATATGCCCCAGTGTTTGACATAAAATTTTAAAATTCTTATATGTAAAATATATTATCTTATTATTTTTCTTATTTATTAATTATTTCGGGATAGAAGTCAACTACTGGAGCATGTCAATCACTGGAGCACCTACCCTATGTGAATGCAATGTAAAAACTGTTAAAACATATATTTTCTAAAGTCGCACTCATTGTCTTAAAAGAATGTTCAAATTGTTTATCCAGCTACAGATTTTTATTATGTAAGTTTATTCCATGACCATTTGTTTTTATTGTTATTATGTAAGCGTTCTCTATGATCACATGTTTTACTTTTGTTTGACAACTCATATGAGTTTCTGAAAACTGGAAACTTTCATGTAGCCAAACCCATTTTGTATTGTAAATCCAATTTTTTTTTTTTAATTAGCATTTTCGGTTCCCTTCTTTTATAGAACAAGCGATTGAATTTAATTCAAGAGATGTATTTACGAAAAATTAACGGGGATTATATCGTAAGTTTAATTCTGGTTTTATAAATATAATAAGAATAAAAATCAGGTGTACATTAATATCAGTTTATCTGAAAATGGAATTTAAATGAGATATCCATAGTATATCCATAATTCCTGCTGGCATCTAACATACTGACATGGTGAATCTATTGTACGTTATTCGTTTACAATCTTAATAGTTAACTACGACTATATCTAATTGAATTTACAGTCAGTGAGTCATATAGGAAGTGACAAAGCACAATCTACTGTATTTAATCTTGTATTGTAATACTTTCTTTCAATCTTTCAAAAAATATTTATATGACATACAGAAGGAAAAGAATGTTGAATAACAATTTTACAGAAAAATCTAAGAAATTTAATTTCAGTATTGCAGCATTTACTCTTTTATGCTGCAATATTACATTTTAAAGAAATATTGAAAAAATGATAGTTATAAATCCTGATTCAGATAAAGTACATATATGTACTGAAACATTACATATCTAACTCCATAAAAATTATACTTAGTAGACCATGTCGAAAATGGGATGTTAAGTTTTTGCCTTGTATTTTCTGTTATTGTAATGTAATTTGTATATATGTATAGTTTTACATCCCCCCTTTTATTTTTAAAGAAAGTACTCTGAATTACAATTTTTAATGATCAGTAATTATACCTATTTATGGTTACAGCATGATAAGATCATAAATGAGGCATACACCATATAAAGTTCAAATTTAAACCATATTTAAAAAAAAAAGCCCCAAACTAATCAAAATTTAAATTGTGTTATTAAAATACAGGATTGGTTTTACTTTTTATACATATCGAGTGACATTTTATCTTTAACAGTGTAGTAATTTTAAATAAACCCTTTCAAAAAAAGAAAATATTTCCTAAGTTACAAACGAAATTTATCAAAATAAATCATGATGACATGAAAAGGATACCTTACAGGTCTAAAAAATATATTATAACAAAATCCCTTATATTTACCGAGTTTCCATTTCCGAACAGAAGGGAATAAAGAAGATGCATGTCAAAATAAATATTAAACTAAAACTAATGTATTTGACAGATAAAAATTCGTAATTTTATGCTTTTCTGCGTCCAATTTTACATAAAATACATGATGTTTGTCATAAGAGTTTACGTTAAATAATCAGAGTGTATGGTGTATTTCTTTTTACTTTTCGAACTTGCATATGTAAGGAAAGTATTGTATCCATGACAAAAAATCGACTTTCAGATTTTGGTGTATCTATACGTTTTGAGGTTCCTTAAGCAGATTTTTCTATTTTTACGGTGATATATATATATATATATATATATATATATATATATATATATATATATGTGTGTGTGTGTGTGTATGAGTGAACTCGATAGCTGTTAAGCACTTTGTTCAACTGAGCTGAAAGTTCGTACGTATGTTATAATTCACGGTAGAAGGATCCCTACTAATTTTGCTGAATCTAGAACTTACACTTTTTTTACAGGGACACAAAAAAACTCTTTTTCATTATTGCCTATGGGCTTAAAATATTTAATTGTTATAGTGTCTAAATGCTTTTTTTGATTGAGCAGAAAATTTAAGTACATGTTACAGGTCACATTTGCTACAGCTGTATTGATTTTGGTGGATCTAGCATATATAGATTTTTACAGGGTTTCAATGAAAAATCCTTTCCCATTATGATCCATGAGCTCAAATTAATTTAAATTTAATAGCGTTAAATTAAACAATATACTATTTGGGAAAACTTACTCGAACACTCTATTACAATTTTCACTTTTGTCTTTTTTACGACTTCTCTTTCTTTAATATATTTATAAAACCGTTAATTTCTTAATGTTTGGAAAGTCGAGTGGAGTCAATCCATATTTGTTTTTCTTTTTAAATGATAAGTTTCTTCAATATGCATTAGTTCACATAAAAGAACAAGGGAATAAAATTATTATTTTCTTCTATATTCAATAGAAGAAAGTATTGGATTCGTAAAAATTTTCCAACTCTGGTTTTTGATGGATTTACGCGTTTTGAGAGCTGTAGAACACAATTTGACCATTTTTAGAAAATGTCTGTCTGCCTGTTTGTGTGTGCGTGAAAAACTTTTGTGGCAACTGTATCTCAGGAACTAGTGCACAGAATTTCATACAAATTGGTATGCAGTTACAACTTGACATAAATTAGTACCTATCAAATTTTGGTAAAAATTGTCAAACAGGTTGCGTTGCCATCCCGTTTTTTCCTAAATTTTTAACATGGAGGTATAGGACAAAATTTTGTATAAATTTGCATAAAGAGAATTATATCATTATGAAATTTAAAAGAATTATTTGTAATAGGGATAGTCAATTGGGGAAAAAAATGTGTATATAAGAGTCCCCCCCTCCCTCAACGGTAGTAAATTTTCATAATGGGTAAAAGAGCTCACCAATACCTTTAAAATGAATGGTTGAACCATCGATATGCGATAATTTAAAATAAAGTTACCGATTATTTTAAATGTAATATCGAGAATAAAATGAACTTTTTTTGGATAATTAGTGTTATACTACTTCTCTAATTTGGAAATTGTATTGCATTATCTTGGAAGATAATTTTATTATATAATGATTTTAATAATTTGTTTTTACTGAGTGAATTTGCATGGGAAAATATAGAAAAAAGTCATGTGGTGGCCACAACATTCTAGTTTTTGAATTTATCTTTAAAAAAATTATCGCTTTATCATGTACAGATACGGAATCTTTACAGAATAAAATGTTATTTTTTCTGTTAAAGCCCCTAATCAAAAAAAAAAAAAATGTAAATTAATTCTTTATTTGAAATTGTCGTATAAATTATAGAAATTATTTTAACTCTCCATTTATATTACTTCAATTTTTATTCATGTTACAGAACATATCTATTTATTTAATTTTATAAATAGTAAATACATATAAGAGAAATTGTCTTACATGCAAGCTTATTTATTTATTTATTTATTTATTTATATATATATATATTTGTAATTAGACTGAATTCATAAAAAAGGACAGTATTTCTTTGATTTCAATATGGAGGCGTATATTTTTGACTAATAAACCCAGTAGCATAACATACAACCATTTAAAAGGATTCGATAATTAGAAATGGGCAAGTTTCAATAAATCTGGTTATACACGAAATTTTTAATTTGAGAAAAATTAATTTAAGGTTTTAAACTTTCTTGTTAAAGCCTGTAAATATTCTTTCATTAATTTAAAATGGTATTATTTAAAAAAAATCACAACAATGTTTTACATTAGTAACATTATAGTTCTTCTGAACACATTGATAATTTTTGATCACGAATATTTTTAAATTTTTACATGTTTTTGGTTTGAGAAATCTTAAAGTAAAAAAAAAAAATCAATGTGGTTTCTGCTTGTAAGTTAGTTTTTTAGTTAATTAGTTCATTGACTTTTTAGTCTTTATAGGCAATATCTCAGGAGAGAATGATCGCCAAATGATCAGATCTTTTAAAGTTTACTTATGATACCGGCAAGAAACCTGTTGATTTTCAAAATTTGATTTTTAAATATCATAAATTATTCGAAATCTATATTTTTTTATTTCCATTATTCGACTACTTGAGGTTATACAAGTATTTTAAACGGTCAAAATATTACTTTTTTTTTTTTTTTTTTTTTTTTTTTTTTGTTCCTTTTAAAAATATTTTCTACCAGAGGGCGCAGTATGTTAAAAAAAAAAAAGTCACCTGAGCGCAAGAAAATGGTTTTTAGTAATTGGATTATGTGTATGTGTGTGCGGAATCTTCTTCTATCTTCTTCTTCTATCTACGAAGGTCCTTAAGAAGAACTTTGTCAGCTTTAGGTGAAAACTGGAAAGATCAATTTTGACATAGGAAAATTAAATGCGGTACCGTAAATGCTTATGTCAAAAACGGTTCTAACGATTTGCTTCAATATCGCAGTATAAAACACTATTTGTCTTTAGGAATGTATTACATAGATAATTAGTTCAATAGGTCTCGTGACTGGGTTTCATTAAGAAAAAAAAAAAAAAAAAAAAAACTCTATAGATTTTCTTTAAACTCGCATTTACAACTCCCCTTTAGATGTCTTTTGTAAAGAATTATTGTTTTCCTATAAACAAATGCGTTTGCTACGTTTTGTTGAAAACCAGAATTGAACCTAATATCGTTATCTAGTAGAAAGAGATTTAACGATACACTGTTTAAGATTTCAACAAAAAACCCTGTGTAATGTATTATCTTAAGTTTTACGTAAACTTACAGAGAAAAACAAACGAATTTTTTAAAAAACTTATATTAAATATTCACTTTAATAACTAATATTAATTTAATTCATTATTGGTGAGAATATATTCCGGACTTAGAATGTTTTTTCTAAAGTAGAAACAGTCATTTTTAATTTTAATTAAAAAACTAAATTAAAAAAAAAATTGGCAAAAATACAGAATAAAGATTGAGAATCACGATTATTTACTTTTAACTAAGAATTACTCTAAATTTACAGAGAATCTGGATAAATATTTACATTAAATTTACAGAAATTTTTAACAGTGTATTATTCAAATTTGCTACACGATATCCATATTAGATGTCCTTTTAGATGTATTACTTGATGGCTTGTGAAACGTTGATAAGCATTCTAGTTAGAAAAGCTAGTTCTAGAGGATTGGGGACAAAATATCGCGGGACAAAATATCGCGAGGACAAAATATCGCAGGCGTAAATGAATACAAAGCAAAAATGAGTTGGTAATTATTAGTAATGTTGTATAAAATTTCATGACAACACATACCTTAGTCAGAGCACTGACATTCTGACAAACCTACAAGACATTTTTACAAATTTTACTTAAAATAGTTTAAAAAACTATATTTATTAACTTTTGTCAAGATTAGTCATAATGAATTCAATCATGCTTATCAATTTTAAAATTTTTATTTCAAGTTTGTGAATAGTGTTCAGCTTTAATGTCAGCAGTGATGTACACGATTTTTAAAATGTATTTTGAATAGCGAAAAGCAAAAGATAAAGATAAAATAACTTAAAAATAAACATACATAAAATAATGAAATTCAACTCTATGTTTTAATTATTTATTTATTTATTTTAATTAATTAATTAATTAATATTTATAAGGCCATGTGGCCCCCACCAGAGATCATGCATGACACAAAATCAAATTTTCAATTAGATCATACTATTTTTTTGACGCGATATTTTGTCCGGCGAGATTGTGTACCGCGAAATCATGTCCGGATCCCGTTCTAGATTTTCAAATGGCGTGCGAAAAAACTGATTTATCTATTTTCTTTTAACTTTCCGTATAAAATCTCCTTTGTTATTTTTTTTTTTACAACGTAAGGTATTGGTTTACTACTACAAGAAAATTGTTAGGCGTCTAATTGGTTAGATAAATTTTGTGTCTTCTGATCCCACTATCGTCAAAAATTATTTTTATTATGTGCAGTGTTAGATAATAAATGTCGTGTGTTTGTTAGACACCAGAATATTTTACCATGGGTCGTTAGATTATAATTGCAGTCCTTAATGTATCTGAATATTTTAGTGTAGCCCTGTAAATCTGAAGGTTAATAATATGATATTCAATAAAAAAACATTATTTTTGAATAATGACAATACATGCCAATGCCTTTATGATTTTTAGATCAGAAAGTTATTTAAATGTGTTTTTTAAAAATGTCTGCCCTATAATGTAATGCATTGACTTTTTTTTCTGTTGTTGTTGTTGTCCCTGTACACAAACTAGCTGTATAGGACTTATTAATGTCATTTTAAATAGGGAACATTTCATAGTGCACTTTATTAACACACACACACACACACACATATATATATATATATATATATTAAATTCTGAAAATATTTACGGGCGCTGGGGGCGGGAGACAGAGAGATAGAAATTATATAGACAATCGAACAGACAGATAAACAAATTTAAATCATATTCACACTTAAAATTGTTAGAATGCGTTAAAAACGTTTAATGTAAACGAAAGTACAATTCCAGCAAATTTTTATTAATAGCTCTTTAAGTAATTGATAATTTTTATATGGCCCTGTAAGACTAATCCTAAACATACTATATTCTATAGAAAGCATTTTTTGTACACATAAATAACATATTTTAATTTCATTAAGCTTTGCGCAAAGTAAAATTATTAAAATTTGGTTTATAGAAATGCCTCTCATAGAATTCAATGCTTCGGAATACCGTTTAATGTGTCTGTACAGAAACCAATGGGGGTAATTTACTCCATTTTATATAGGATACATCCGATAGTGAACTTTAATAATATATTTCAATTTTATTAAGATTTGTGTATAGTAAAGGTATGGAAATATGGTTTATAAAAATGCCTCTCATAGAACACAATGCTTTGAAATATTTTAGGGTGTCTCTGTATACAATTCAGTAGAGGTATTCATTTTTAATAGGGAATATCTGATAGTAAACGCGAATAACATATATCAGTTTCAAGAAATTCCATAATTATTTACGGGAGTTCGAGCGCGGACAGACAGATGTTTGGACAGACGAACAGACAGATACTCAAATTGAAATCATATTCGCACTTAAAAATTGTGAAAAACGATTAATATAAACGAAAATGCAATTCCAGCAATTTTTTATTAATAGCTCTTAATGTAACTGAATATTTTTGTGTGGCTCTGTAAATGTAATGATAATCATACTATGTTCTATACAAAGCATTCTTTTGTGCATATGAATAACATTTTTTAAATTCATTAGGCTTTGTGTAAAGAAAAGTTATTAAAATTTGATTTTTGGAAATACCTCTCATAGACCGCAATGCTTTCGAATACTTTTCATTATTTAACTCTTTGGAATAGTTTCTGTTGTCCCTATGCACAAACCGGTAGAAGTGTTCACTCCATTAAAAAAAAAGAAGAAAAAAAAGAAACTCCGATAATGAACTTGAATAACATAAATCAGTTTCAAGAAATGAAATAAACATTTACAGGAATTAGAGTGCGGACAGACAGACAGATACACAAATTGAAATCATATTCACACTTACAAATTGTAAGAAAGTATTAAAAACGCTTAATGTAAACGGGAGTGCAATTCCAGCAAATTTTTACAATTAACTCTTAGTATAACTGAATATTTTTGTGAGGTTCTGTAAACGCTGATCATATTATATTCTATAGAAATTATTCTTTTGTGCATATGAATAACATATTTAAATTTCATTAAGCTTTGTATGAAGTAAAGTTATTTAAATTTAGTTTATAGAAATTCCTCTTAGAGAACGCAGTGCTTTGGAATACTTTCGAGTGTCCCTGTACAAAACACAGAGGTGGTACTTACTTCACTTTATATATGAAACATTCGATAATGAACTCGAATAACATATTTCAATTTCATCAAGTTTTGTGTATAGTAAAGATATTAAAGTATGGTTTATATAAATAACTCTCATAAAACACAATGCTTTGGAATACTTTCGGGTATCCCTGTACACAAAGAAATAGATACATATTAACTCCATTTTCAAAAAGAAATATTCGATAATGAACTTGAATAAAATATATCAGTTTCGAGAAATTCCATAAATATATAAGGGAGTCAGAGCACGGACAGACAGACAGACAAACCGAATTCATTAACGATTTTCAACTTTATTGGAAAGTGTTAATAAAGGTTGTTATTAAATTTAAAAGTTTATTCAAATTATTCAAAAAACTTTCACCAGTAATACACCGTAAAACTTATGAAACTTGACCAAACGTTTCAAGTAATAACCTCATGCAAATTAAAAAATTCAGGAGGCTCCAAAATGTGTAAAAACGAGAAAAACTGAATTTCGAAAATTTAAATAAACTAATAGTTTCTCTGGATTTTACATTAATATTTGAAAGTAAAAATGTACCGAAAGGCTGATGTGGAAAAAAAAAAAAAAAAAAAAAACTCACAGCAAACATTTCGAGTCGCAATAATAGGGCTTTTCTTCATCAGGTGAAAAAAGCAAGCACTTGACTGCTTTCTCTTTAATATTTAATTACACAATAGAAGGTAAAGAAATAAAAATTAAATAAGATTTCAAATATGTGTCTTACATATATTTTACTACATTTAAAGAAAATAAAATTACTATACTGCTCATATATCCCTTTTATTTCACTAGACTTATAAATAATAAAACTATATATTATTTTACGATATTAAAACCTTACCTATCTCTAACAAGAATCTGAAACAATGAAAAAAAAAAAAAAAAAAAAAAGAAACTTTTAGTTATCAATTTAAAACTTATATTTTTGAAAAGAAAGTTAAATTTTATGATAAATATCTAATATTTCATATTTATCAGATATTTGAAAAATCGAATGTCAAAAAATAGTTTTATCAAGAAATTTTAATTACAATTCATGTTATAAAAGAACTTGTATCAGATTCTGTATTTTCATTCAATAAACTTCCTTCGTTTCATAAACGCTACTCCTCTAATGCGGTTCTAGAATTACATTTGATAACTTTGCGCACTTCTCAGTATTCAAGCCGCACTAGTTCTGTGTTTTCCCGCATAACCAATAGATGGCAATAGTTTCTGTTCGCAAAAGATAATCCTGAAGTATGATCCTCCAGTTGCTGAACGTAGGTCGGTGTGTGCGGTAAAACTGTCTTCAAACACTCAGAGCAGAGAATATTTCTGAGTAGCGGAGGTTTTACTTCTTGTCCTGGATTTCTTAAGTAGTTTAGAGTTACTTTCGTAGAATTGAAGTGAATTTTTATCCCAAGTTTTTATTTCGGAGCTAGTGGAGGGAAACAATGGCTAAAGGTATGGCATAATAATTATTTTTATGAACGAATTCCATTAAAATATTTAAGTTAATTTGCATGTTATAACACTATCACAAGTTAAAAATTATTGTTAAGAAGAAAAATATACTGTTTAAATGAAAGATAAAATAAAATTTTTACATAACAGGGTATTTAATATCCCATACATTGTTACCAAGCTACTTTAAAACGTGTTATATTATCACCTGTTACTTCAAAAAAAAAAAAAAAAACTTTTAATCGTGAAAAATTTTTTTAAAAAAGCTTTTTCAACAGGAAAGAAAATGAACATAATATAATAATTATTTTAAAAATGACATTTTCTCTTACGGTGGATTATTAGCTTTTTAAGAGTTTTTAGAAAATGCTTTGAAAATTCAAATATCAAATTAAGAAAAGCCAAAGCTTTTCGTCATGCACTTTTTGCACAGATTCGCAGTAAATTTTTCTAAATAAATATTTCATATACTAGAAAATGCAACAGTTAATTAGAAACTGTCATAGATATTGAATGAAAATAAATATTGAATATTGAATGGAATATTTTCTAATTTGATTAATTTACATTGATATAGACATCTATGTAAATAAAAGTGCAAAGATAACTAGACTCTTTAGCTTATTTACATATATTAAATTATAAATATTCACATATTTTTAGAAAAGCAGATATTATAATATATTCTGTATGTTTAATGGCATATGTATAAACAATAAAATCCTTATATCGTGCAACATTTATAAAATTTTTATGTTCATTAAACTCGTGTAATAATTGAAAAATATGTATTGTTATGGAATGACAAATGAATTATGGATATTATGCGGCAATTCTTTTTTTAATGAAACAAATTCTGAGTCTTTTAAATTCATATTACTATTTAAAATTTAAGTGCAATTATATTATTAAACATGGCGTTTCATATTAATTAAAATAAATTTTACGAATGAAATCTGATAAATTAAAAAAAAAAAGAAAAGAAAAGAAAAAGAAAAAGACGAAAAATGCATTTAAACCGGTTTTGCGAAATTCACGATACACGCAACATTTAAATTTTTTCTTACATTCTGTTTTGATATCATAAACAAAATGACTAAATCATGCAAAAGGAGAAAAATAAATTTAAAATTTATTAATTTAAATATAAATATATTTACATATTATGTATGTCCTGTGTAAGTAAATTCATCACATTCCTTATTCACACTGATGCACAGAATGTAAAAATTATATATATATATATATATATATTCTTATTTCTTATTATTATTTTTTTTTTTTTTTTTTTCAATATATAATTTTTCATTATTTGAGATTTTCTTTAAAAATTAAATGACTTAGAAATAAATTTGTACTTAATTTAAATTTTATTATAAGACATCAGAGACAACTAAATTTTTTGAAACACGAATATATATATATATATATACATTAAGTTATAAAGAAAATTTTTTGTAATGTGTATTTTAAATCAATAACATTAATTTAGAAAATATATATTTTAATCTTCATAAATATAAAATAAAATTCAGATAATCTAACTTTTGAAACTCTTTATATTTAAATACCACTATAAATTTTTTTATTTCTAATTATTTATCGTTTTTATAACTCATTTTATTTATAAAAGTTTATAAAACACTTATACATATCTCACTTATTTTGTAACAATTAAATATTTAAAAAGAAAAAAAAAAGTACCCCGTTTTCCGCGTGGAATGTACCATCTCAGTTCTAGTTTACTTTCGTAGGTAAGGCAGTGTAATGTCGCAGTAAGTCGCAGAACTCTATTCTTTAGATTATGCCTGCATTGCGTTTATATTATAAAGTTCAAAACTTTTAATTAATGTGTAGATTAAGGCAATAGTTTTCCTGCTTCAAGACCTCTCACAAAAATTAAGCAATAGTGATGAACTTTTTTTATTTTTTATTAAAACATAAAAATGCAGCAAACTTTTCCGCAAAGTTTATGCGCACGCGGTACTTTTAGTAGCGCAGAACACGCTTCATTTTTTAATATTTATTACTGTCTTTTATTGTTATAATAAAATGAAGAAATTTAAGCATAAATTGCTCATTATTAGATATAATCATTGGTACTGTTTTTAATTATTATAATTAATCATATATTATAATTTAATTTAAAAATGAATGTTTTATCTTATTTTTACTCTTTTGGTAAGAATTTAGTAGCGCAAAAATCATTTATTTATTTTACAAATATTTAATTAAATGTAGACATTACAATAGATGACAAATAAAATTGAAATAGTATAAAGATCATAAGTAATGAATATCGTTAGCGGATTAAAAATATAATTAAAATTATCGTATTACAGTATTATTATTAAACGCCTCTGTATTTTAAGATGCTACGAATATCTACATAATTAAAAACAGTGCATTACAATAATAAAAGTTAATTTAATGATACAATAATACAACACTATTTCATTAATATATCAAATAAAAAAGAGAAAAATAATAATAACATTTCATCTTTAGAGTTCTATATTTCATTTGTTTTTTGCTAAAATAAATATGTAATTCAAAATAAAAAATTAATAATAAGTAATAATTTTAAGTATTTCGATAAATACAAAACTGTATAAAATGATCCATGATTGGTGATATTTTTATAATTTAAACTAGTTTTCATAAAACCATTTCCTAAAAATAAATTATTAGCATATATAAACGTCTCTATTAAATTATGTATTGGTGATTAAAAAACTATTAAATAAATAAAAGATGCAAGAAATTTAAATATTTTGATTACTATAAATATTTTAAGAGTGTACAACCAAGAAAAAAACGTTTAAACGAATACTATTATGGTAATATTATTATATTCTAATGTTGAAAATTAATTATAATATTTTGCTAATCCCATTTTAGTTTTTGCAATGTTTTATAGTTTACTTTCTATAAAAGAAGGCGTGAAAAATGAAAAGTTTTATGACATATATATATATATATATATATATATATATATATATATATATAAACTTAAAATAATAAATAAGTAAATGACCTAAAATTCCACATGTTATGTAATTTAATCAATGTCATTCTTAATATAAACAATATTTTTGTTAGTGATTTTATAGCAAATGTTTATAGTATAGGTTTAGAAGCTAAAAAATCTTTTATTTAAATACTTATTAAAAAATTATTTAAATACCCTATTCAAAATTCCTTAAAATAAATTCGGATACAAAAGAAAATCCTTGGTTTGTTTCAGTAATCGGTTTAAAAATATTTTTAAAATTGCTTTTAAATGACATTTAAAATATATTATTTTATTTTTATCTTTTCTTACTAGAATTTAGTGTCAAACTGGACATGTATTTTATTATTATTATTATTATTATTATTATTATTATTATGAATATTTATACCTTTAATTAAAATTTTAGATAGAGTATAATCCTGATTATCAACAAAATTGAGTGAAACGGCTTCTGCGAATACTGCAAATCGTGAATAAACCACAAAACGGCTAGAAATGAGGGGTAAATTAGATAAAGAAAAATCTGGGCTTAAAACATGATTGTATTGCATATAAAACTTAATACAACAGTAAAAAATTAACAATATTCTAAAAATATTTGTACTTTATATACTAAAAGATGTAAAAACAATAAACAGAAAAGTACATTTATAAGGTACAAATTGAAGGCTAATTTATGCACTAAATTAAATAGTACCACAGACAATGCAACATTTTAACTCATTCCGGGCTATTCTGAACACCAGCTTCTTAGTCACACCACTTTATTTGTAGAGTAATTTTATTTAATACTTAATAACGAATAAATAAGAAGAAAAATACCGTCCAATAAAAGTGGTGTGAAAATAAATAAATAAATATATAAGGCGGAATCTAACAATGCTCCGAAATAAATTAAAACGTTGGCGTGCCTGGTACCGTACTGTACTGCATGGAAAAAAAAAGTAACATATTTCTTTATATTTACATATTTTTTTTTTCTTTAACAAATGTAATCATTTGTTTTTGTTTCTTGTTCAGAAATCACTTTTTTTTTTAATCTTTCCCTTTTCCTACGCCCGAGAATAATCGGGGTTTTACTGTAAATTAAATGTATATGCCGAACAAAATATGGTGATTATTTTGTTAATGTTAAGACAAATTGACTAAACTCCGCGACAAAAAGGTAGGTACAAAGGGTTTTTCTCTAATTTTTCATAAAATAGCTTTATTTAAATTGTGCTTATCATTTATTATTATCATAATGTAACACTATTTTAAGACTAATTTTTTTAAAGACTAATTTAGAAAAATTTTAATACTAAAATTTTACTAATTTAAGACTACACTCCGCGACAAAAATATAGGTACAATGTTTTTTTTTTTTTTTAATTGAATAAGATTATTTTGAATATGATACAAATATTAAGTATGTTTTTGATATAATAATATTTTGTTATGATAATAAATGATCAGTATATTTTAGATAATGTTATTTTATGAAAAAACTAAAAAAAAACGTTATACCCATCTTTTTGTCGAGGAGTGCAGTCTTAAATTAGAAAAAAATTAGTCTTACAAATTTTCTAAATTAGCTTTTAAAAAAATTTGTCTTGAAATAGTTTTTTTTTATGATAATAATAAATGATAAGCGCAATTTAGATAATGCTTTTTAAGAAAAATTAAAGAAAAAATCCTTTGTACCTATCGGAGTGTATATGAGAGACCTTGAACTAAGTGGGGTGTCGAACATGGGAATCTTTTTACAGTTTCTTATTTAGTATCCACAAGAATATCGGAAAAAAACCACGGAAAACTCTGAAAGGCTAGACCAACAAGCGTGACCTGGTTAAAACTCGGTAGCTGTCGACAATCAGCTTTGAGAGAACAACTTATCGATCACAGGGGATGATTAAATAAAAGGAAATTTAATATCAAAGTTATTGGTACGACAGAGCGTACCATTTCTTTCAGACAGTGATTTTCCGTGGTCACTTTTTTTTTCCTTCTTACTCTCCACTTTGAATGAACGTGCGAACATTTTGTTTTTATTTAAAATAGATAAAACTGAAAGTTCGACATTGTATTCGTGTGGATTGTATGTATCTGTACGGATTATTAGATTGTATATATATATATATATATATATATAAGGTATACTTATTAATAAGGAAAAAATGTAGTTAACGCTGTATTTTTTAGTTCAATCGGAGAATTGATTATTACCTGTATATATATCTATATATATATATTAATTAAATGTCCCATTTTAACTTTAAAATTATTTAAAAGGGGAAAAAATTTGCCAAAAATAAATAAATAAATAAGTGAATATATTTCTTTTTATGTTAAAAAATAAATAAGAAATTAAAAAAATAAAAACCTGCAAACTTTTTTTTTTCAATAATTAAAATGAGAAAATTCGTGCTAAACAAATATAACGGTTTCAGTATAGAACCCCTTTGCTAAATTCGAAATTTGGTACCGAATTTGCTCGGATGTTTGCCGGTAACGTCTTTACTTACGCAGTTGCAATAGCCATTTTAATTCATCAACAAAATGACAGTAAAAATTTAAAAGCAGCTAAGATGCTCCTTAACTAAAGCTCTACCAACGAAATAATATCTGAAAATTTGTTGGCTATATCTTCTGGATATAACCAACAAATAATCGAAATTTGAAATTTATCACAGAAATAGCTCTATGATTTCTCGACAAGATGTTTACTTACGCAATTGCGATACTAAATCATCACCAAAATGACAATAATAATACTAATAAATAAAATAAAATAAATAAAAACCTTCAAGGGACTTCTTTCTAAAGCTACACCAAAGTAATTTTAAGAAATGAATATGGTAAGCGATAGTAGGGAGTGAAATACAGTTACTGCATGCCTTTATATGAATCAATATATTAAAATAAGACTTATCGTACTAAATAAAATTCAAATTACAAAGCATGTAAGCAGAATTTTACTTTTATTATTATCGTTGTTATTATTTTTAAATGCTGTGAATATTAATATATTTAAAATTATCCTATTTCTCAAGTATCATGAGATCGTAATAAATAAATAAATAAATAAATAAATATATATATATATATATATATATATATATATATATATTTTTTTTTTTTTTTTTTTTTTTTTTTTTCATCATTATCTACAAAATATTCGCAGTTTAGAGTTTAAAATTTAAAACTTGCAAAAGACATTTTTATATAAAAATCATAATAAATAATAATAATAAATTAAAAGTGTATCACAATTATTTAAATACCTATTATATATTTTAAATATATTATTGTACTAATACTCATTTCTTAGCGTTTTGAAATCAAATGCACATAAAATAATATATTTTACGCGTATTTATTGCATTCCTATGATTTATGATTTTTAGTTAAAGTTGATGGCATCTCTAAGCAATCCGCAAAGCTTTATGTATATGATATTAATCTTTTTTTTTTTTTTTTTTTTTTTTTTTTTTTTAAGATTGTCCTTTTATGATTTTTCCTTCATATCACGTGTAATTGTTCTTTGAATAGTTGTACCATCTAAAGTACAGTTGAAAAATCTATATAATATTCTTTAACGTGGACCAGTTACGATTATATTTTGTGGAAACGATATGATATTGATGTATTTAATAAAATATGTAGGCTAAAAATAATATTTATAAATGGACAATATTCAAGCAAGCGGACTCAGCTCAATGTTCTAATAAGAAAAAAATGACGAAATTTGTTTCATGAGGTTATTTTATGGAAAAATGTATTTTTAAGGTTGCTTCTTCAGAATATTTGTAAGCGTCATTTTAAACATAACAATATTTAAGATATGTATGCAATACTTTAAAAAATATTAATTATTATCATAATTGACTAAAACACACAATCATAAAAAGTATAATCAAAACAGGAATAAGTTTTTTTTGAAACAAAAAATTGTGCCAAAAATAAATGAAAAGTCTTCGCCAACACAGCGACAAAAATTTAAAAGGGGTCATTGGGAGGGGGGGGGGGGTACTATACTGCCTGCAGAAGCGTGAAAACTAGATCGTGAACAATGAAATTTATTTTAAAACCTTTCTTTGAATGATTTTGGTTTCACTATTGCACAATATCAATTTGTTTTAATGATAATTTGGCGATTCTGTAAAATTAAAATTTTAATTACGCGGGGAAATTTGTATAATATTTATGAGCTTATTATAAAGATTAATATAATATATAATTATAAAGAATATATTTATAAAGATTAATAAGAAAAGAAGTGAAGTGCGAAAATTTCGTATGGCTTTGCTAGTAATAAATATTATGTTATCTGTTATCTGAAGGTTTTCCTATCCCGAAGTTTTTCCCCTGAAATGCCAAGCGTCCTCAAATGAGGACAAGCTTTAATTTTGAAACTATCAGAAGAGTTTTTTTCACATAATATACTTCACTCTGATATACTTCACCATATAAATTTAGACTTAAAATGTTCATCAAAATATATAAAGCACAATTAATTCGGGCGTTAATAGATTAAATTAATTAAAAAATGAGGACTCGAAATAAATATTTGATCAACTCTAATTAATTTAAAAATATTATTCAGTTGATTATAAATTAATTAAAATATTTATAGTCATATAATTTTGATAATAGTTATAATTAATATTTAGAAACCATGGATAATTTTTAGATTTGTTTTCTAAGTTTTTATTAATTATATACAGTAACCTACGCTTAATAAATTCACTGGCTAATATAATCAGCCGCTTAATCTGATCAAACTGACAGGACCGGAATCAAATCAATACAAACCATTTGAAAATCGACGCTTAATAAAATCAGCATATCCGGTTAATAAACTCAAAAATATTTCTTCGGCAGCAAAAAATGTTATTTATGCAAGCTAAACAAATTTTTTGTTTACAATTTTCTTTCTTTCTTTCTTTCTTTTTTTTTTTTTTTTTTTTTTTTTTTTTTTTAATTAAAACACAACAATTTTCCGGTTAATCTCTCTTCGTCGGAAATTTTATTTTTGCAGCTTAATTACAAACTAAACACGCCCCATAATTTTTCCTAGTATTAATTCTAATGATTGTATTCTTCAAAACGCGGTAATTAGTTAAATATTTGGTTTGATTTGCAAGTAATATTTTTAATTTTAACTTTTAATTATTAAAAGAAAATTTCTAATTTTTATTTTGAAAAAAACTAAAAAGCACGAAATTTAAGCGTAAGATTTTAAATTTAAAAGAAAAAGTTAAACTTTCGGCTAAGTAATGATGATTTTCCTCAAAGAAAAGCGCATCGGAAAAAGAGATGTGTTTAAATTACTTATTTTGAAGGAACAATTAATCAATTATATTTCAGAAATTAATAAATATTGCTTATTAATTCAATAATTCGTCACCTTTTGAAATTTCTTTCCAAATTCGGGAGAGTAATACCTTTATCTTGAGCACAGGAATGTTCGCCGGATATAAAAACCAGCCGCTTATTAAAATCACTTTGGCTCAGGACGAATGTGATTTCAATAGGCGGCGTGTACTATATATAATTAGATATCAATATTGTTTATCAGTACTGAATAAGATTCGAAATCTTATTGAAAGAGAGGAATTTTCTATCATAAGAAGTGAAATAATATGGAAATAATATTATAGTTTTAAAAAATTAAAGAACACGCTTTTATAGAAATGTGAACTAAAAAACACAAAATATCTTAGTATTAAAATGCAGGGTAAGAGAAAATCGTATGAGTGACACACCATAATATTTACTTACATTTAAATCTTTAATTAAAATAATTTAGAATTAAACAAAAACCATTTTTAAAAAATCCCCCCTGACTGGGATCTAACGCGAGACCTTTAGGTTCGTAGCGCGGAGCTATACCTCAATGCCACGGTGTTCACGTAGGGAAAGTCTTTTTTTTTTACAATATAGAATTTTTGCTTGCTCCTAGAGCGTTTACAAACATGCAAGCATATATACAAACATACATACAGGTGAAGCTAATAAAAGCGTGTTAAAAAAAATATTAATTTAATTTCGTAGCACACACGAGAATTAAAAAATAAATAAATAAATAAATAAAATATGCGTACTCAAAAAAAAAAAAAAAAAAAAAAAAAAAACATATATATATATATATATATATATATATATAATAAAAAAATATATATAATATATATAATATATATATATATATATATATATATATAATAGAAAAAATAAAATTTAATCTGTTAAAAATTGCCGATGCTTCTTATTTTTATATGAATTATTGTTCTATTAAAGAATAATAATACTCATCTTACATGTAGCTGATTGTGAATAATGAAATATTTTGAAACGGATTTTAATGTATGATTATTATATTAGTGAGGAGAGTTTTGATTTAAAACAGACGCTTTATTTAAGTTTCAAATTTAAATGAAATGCATTAAAAATTTCCGTATGAATGGTATATTTAAAATAAATTAGGAAGTTCAGTTTAAATGCATGTTATACTTAAATAAGTTTTACTTTAATTTAAAAATTACAGTTATTAATTTATGAAAAAATATATATATATATTTTTTAAATGTTAAACTCTTATTAATGATTTTTTAACATCTCATCATTCGTTTTATAAATTATATTTAATTGAAATTAAATGTGAAGAAATCTATAAATTTTATTTTAAATCTCAATAAATTTAGTCCTAAAGGTAAAATCCATATTTTAGAAAGATACGATAGATTTAAATGAATTATTTTTTTTATTTATAGATTTAAAAGTTCAAATAAACCTACTTCTTTAAATTTAAATTATTTTAAAAAATAAAAATAGATTCAATGTATTATTATACATTCCAATGTTAAATATAAAATATAAATATTTATAATATAAATGTTTAAAAATCATTAATAACAGTTTGAAATTAAAAAAATATTTTTTTTCATAAATTAGTAACTCTAATTTTTAAATTAAAATAAAACCTATTTAAGTATAACGTGTATTTAAACTGAATTTTCTAATGTATTTTAAATACACCATTCATACGGAATTTTTTTAATGCATTTCATTTAAATTATAAACTTAGATAAAGACTTATTAACTTAGATGTTAATAAAATCATTTTTAGAATTTTAAATAATATATACATAATATTTATTTATAGTTTAATGAGTTGCAAATTTATATAAAAGTGCTACAAATTATTTGACAAACAAAGTAAATATTGTTAATTGTTTCTATCTGTGTATATAAAATTACAGTTCGTGGTCATATCAACTTAAAAATTAGTATATAAAAGTTTTCATAGGCATATTAATTACTAAATCTATTTTAATGTGAGCATTGTTTTTCTTTTCCCTTTTATTAAATATTTTTACATGTATATTTTACTGATATTGTTGGTAAATATTTATTGGATTTTTTGCTAAAAAATTTACAAATTGAATTTATTAATATTTTTTTAACTAAAAAAAAAGGCATTAATACTTTTAGCGAAAGGAAAAAAAAAAAAAAAAAAGGGAGAGAGAGAGAGAGAGAGAAATGAAAACATTAAAAGAAAAAACATTCTTAATAATATTTATATGAAATCTCTTTGAAAGTTAATTTTGAACAATATTAAATTTTTAACTGACGATACATTTTCAATCAATTAAGTTTTGAACGAGTTACACTGCTCTGAAAAAAAAAAAAAAAAAAAAAAAAAAAAAAAAAAGAGCCCTGATACCTTTCTTCTTAAAATGTAAAATGACCTTCTGACACCGAATATGACTGCCATTTTGCCCAATCACCCACCTTTTTTTTCAGGACGCCACGGCCTCTCCCAATTTTTATCATTGTTTGGTAATTCTATGGCCATGAATTTGATTTGGAGAATGAAAAGGGATTATTTTAGCACTTGAAAAACAAAAATTATAATGTATAATAAAAAATAAAATATAATAGATTAATAAAATATAATAAATTAATTTTTTCTGTTTTCCCCACTAAGTATTCCTCTTTGTATAAATGATTATGTTTTAAAAATTTTCACCTCTGTACCTCTGTAGTTCCCCAGAAGATATTTAACAATTAAAATAATACTGCGCTGAAAAGAAAAAGAAAAAAAAAAAAAAAAAAGATCGAGCCCTGACACCACACCTGCGGCTGATTCCTATGTAAAATTATCTCCTGAATTCAAACATGACATCCATTTTTCCTTATCACCCAACGTTTTCTTGGAACGCCACCCCCTCCCCCAATTTTATATATGTTCAATAATTTTATGGCCATAAATATAATTTGTAGAATGCAAAAGAATTATTTTAACACTTAAAAAAAAGAAATATATAATTTATAATAATTAATAATAACAAATTACTTAATAAAACATAATAAATGTAATTCATAATATCGGTGGGAACCCCCCCCCCCCTAAATTTTTCCCTTGCTTTAAACGTTCATGTTTCGGAATTTTTCACTTCTGTAGCCTCACAGAAGATATTAACAGTTTAAAAAACCCTTCCCCTCACCCCGTACAAATCAAATATTTAACCATTAAATTACTGAAAAGTGATAAAAATAAGAGCACGTCACAAAATATGGTTGGGTGATAGGGCAAAATGGGTGTCATATTCTGATTCAGGATGTCATTTTACATAGGAATTTGCAGGTGTTGGGGCCGATTTTCATGCAGAGCAGTACAATCCTTTGCCTCCTTCCAAACCAAATTCGTATTCATAAAATTACCGGACAGTGAGAAAAATAGGAGGCGTTGATGTTAGGTATAATAGTAAGGAATTTATCTGGTACTATTAGCAGTTTTTCTTTCTTCTTTTTTTTTTTTTAATTTCATGTAATTATGAACAATTTATGCAACATTTGAGAGGAATTGCATTTTAGTTGAGCAGTTTTTAACATTTTCCAACAAAATTTAAAAGCGTTTATGAACTCGGATTGTATGCCTGTTATTTCGTGTTTAAATTTCCGTAAATATTTTTTAAAAAGACACTGAAACTTATATGTTCAAGTTCACTGTGGCATGTCGCATATTAAGGATGATATAAACAGCGCTAGTGGTATGTATATAGATAAATCACAGAAAACTCTATGGCGTGACGTTTTCTAGGATATTTTAAGAACTTACTGCCAAAAGCAAAATGACATTACAATCATTTGTAAAAGTTTAAGACCGGTAGCTGATTTTCAGTATTTTAACACATTGCATCGTTTACGCACATTATTGCGTCATCTCATGTGCTGATTGCATCAGACGCATTTTACTGCTATAAATAAAGATGGCCGGCATGTTTATCGCCAGCTGTTTATTGGATTTTGTCGTAGACAGTGCTGTTGTGTAATTATTGTAATGAGTAAAAATCCTCCACTTACTGTTACAAAGAGGTCAGAAATATTGACCCTGCATAAAATTGGATTCTTTGAACGTCAAATAAGTTCGAGGGTAAATGTGAGCAAGACAGCTGTGCATCAAGCTATGAGTAAATTTAAAATTTCGGGATAATTTGTGGACCTCAAGAGAAGGGGTCGCCCTAGAAAAACGAGTGCACGTGATGATCACGTGATAAGAAGGATGGTCGTACGAGTTTCAAGAACCTCCTGCAATTCGATTAGACATTTCCTGGCTGCAAAAGGCACCAACGTCAGTTTGAGTACTATTTCAAGACGTTTGGCCGAAGATTTTGGTTTATCATCCTATAAACCTGCTAGGAAACTTCGACTTATTCCAAGTATGAAAAAGAAACGACTGCCTTTCGCCAGACAATATCAGAATTGGAGAGTACAGCAGTGGAGTAGGGTCTTTTTTTCGGATGAGTCAAGTGTAGCAATTTTCTGCGGTACTACAGATTCTTCTGCAGATTTTTTTTCTTAAAAAATGAAAAAGAAAATGGATAACTTTGTTTTAAATTACTGCAGAATATTTTTTAACTATTCATTTTAAAGGGAGGGAAACGGTGCTCTTAGATGCACACAATTCATTTCTCAGTTTACTCTTACAAGTATCGATATTTAGTTTTAATTTTACAAACATTTATTAAAAATAACTCCCATAATGAACATTTATGCGAAATTTTATTCCATACTAAAAAATTATAAAAAATGAGATGGCAGCACCAATATTTTAGTGATTTATCTCCAAATGTTATCAGCACCAGTTTAAGTCAAGGTTTAATTTGGTTAAATTTTGTGCATTGTTTCATGAGTTACAGCTTCACCATATTTTTTTTTTTTTTCAAAAATCGTCAAATCGTGTTTAGTGCATATTAAAACGTATAAATCCTTAGATAGACGAAGCTTGAAAATTTCCAAGAATGCAATATTTTCTTCTTGTCAATATGCAGAAGAAAGAAAGAAAAATCATGTATATTTACGGACATAATATTAAATTGTGGTAACGATTTTAGTTGGGTTATGCATTTTTATCATTTTCCAGAGAAGTTTAAAATTTAATATAACTTCTATTAGTTTTCCTGTCTCTTTGTACGTATTTTTTTGCTACAAAATCCTTACATGTTTATAAAACAATTTGAAATCCATGCACCTAATTGAATTTTAATATAACATCTTTTTATTATTATTATTAAAATTAAAATGATGTAAATAGCGCAAGTAGATTGTGTATAGGGATTCCCAAAAGATTCCCAAAACATTGCGGTCTATGAAAAATATATAAGTTGTAAATGAATATTTTTATGTGGCACTCAAGAAAAAATAGCCAATTTACAATATTAAGACATACATATATATTCTGAATTGGAAATAAGACACGGTTGGCGTAATTGTCTGGTATAAAGGCCGCAAATTTTTATTCCGACACTGTTTAGAATATAAGTTTGCCTTTCTCGCTATAAATTATCATTTCTAAGATGTTTTTTTTTATTTCACTACATGATGTGTATGCAAATATTAGACGATATAAAAAACCGCACAAAGCAACCTTTTTAACGTGCTCGCTTAGAAATCAAAAGTATACAGCTGTTTTTGAAATATTGCTTCATCCATAGTTAAAATACAAAATATATTAGTCTGGACTTCGAGCATTTAGATTATATACAGCGCTGCACAGAAATAGTTTCATATTGTATTTCCTTCGAAATTAAAGCTTTAAAAAATAACTTTGAGAGTTTGTTACTTTCCATAAAAAAAAAAAAAAAAAAAAAAAAAAAAAGTATTTGAAGGTGTCAATTACAGTAATGAAACCCATATAATGTTAAACTGCCTGTCAGTATAAAGTACAGTTTAAAAACATTAATAAGGGATGAATCTTCTTTCTTGTTAAAATTTAAATATAAGAATGATATTTGGTTTAAAGATAAAGGCGTATTCTGTAAAAATAGTTTGTTGGGGAAAAAAACTGGAATTGACTGTTTTAGGATTGGTTCAATCCGCAAAGTCTTGGTACTTGGAAAATGAATTCTATACCAGATGTTATCTTTAAAAATTCTGATATAAATTAATAAAATATTATGTTGTAATGATCATATGTTATTTTATGTTTAGAATTTAATAAATCTGTAGCAAAAAATTATAAAAATAAAGTGCTTATGAATCATTAAAGTGTTATATGAATGTTATAAATGGTTTTTATGCTGATAAAATATATCAGTTTTTCTTTTTCCTGTTCTAATTTTGGTGCTATGTTTAGAATATGTTTTTATCTAAGAATGATAACTCAGTGAAAAACTTATTCAATACTGATAATAGAATTTTTATTTAAAAAAAAAAAATAATAATAATAATTCAGTAATTAATCTAACTGCCATATTTCACTTTCTTTTTTATTCAAATAAAGATTATATTTCATTAGTAAAAATTTTCTAGAGCCAGTTTACGACAGATTTACATTTTTTACAGATATCTGAAACTCAACTTGTCCATTTTCAAAAGATTTTCATCTATCTCTCTGCCCCTCTGTCTCGATTTCCCCACTTGACCCCAGGGATTAAATTTTTTTCAGTCTTTTCTAAAAAAAAACTCGCCAACACGTTTAGTTTTAGTTTATTTCACGCCAAAGTGGACAAAAAGATCGTTTTTTACATTTAAACTAAATCAATGATTTTTAAATTTTCTTGACAGAAAACATATCAATAAATATAACACAATATATATCTAAATCTTTTATGTCATTAATCTAAAAAAGTTTTGAATAGAAAAATAAGTAAACAAAAGATATTTTTAAATTTTTACACTTGTCTATCACGATAATTTTTTCTAAATAAATATTTATTTATTTAATTTTTTTAACTTTTTTTTAAATTACGTATCAGATGAAAGTCGTGTTTCAGAAAATTATAGTTCATTCGTACATTTATATTTAAATCTCAAATACATATTAACAACGAAACATTGTATTTACTATGTTTCATTAATATAAAAGTTTTAAACTCTAGATATAATAATTATCGTATATAAAGTCTCGACAGTAGAAGTCTCATATTTTTCTTGAGGGTTGGCATACTGCCATCCATTTCCACATTATCAATGAAGCATGCGCACTGGTACCTCAGTATTCTATACTACTATAAATTCTTTGAGTTTGTATGTAATGTTTGCAAAATATGAAGAAACTCGGATGAATTTTAAAACGTCTATATTTTATTAGTTTTTAAATGTATACTTTCATTGAAATTATATTGTATCGTTATAAAAAAGTTTTTGTTTTTGTAGTATTTACTGCCTCGTTATTTACTATATTTAACTGTCGAAAAGTCAGTGGAGGCCCTCTGTTGAGACTCAAAAAGATTTTGGGTTCCGCCTGTGTGTTTGTTTATTTGTCTGTCGCGTGACAGCGGCCGATAAAATCACGCTATTGACTTGAAATTTGGTACATATGTTTAAGCGCCTCACAGAATCAACGTATAGTTTTGGACATGTATTCCATTTATAATTTGTGTACAGGGATACGTCAAAGTTTTTCTTGTCATTATATACGGTCTATGGGAAGAACTTGTATGTACCATGATAGCGGCCGCAAAACTACGTTATTGACTTGCTTTTCGGTACACATATTCATGAGCCCAACAGAATTAGCTGTATAATTTTAGGTGTGTATTCTATTTATAGTTTGCGTAATGGTTCACGCCAAAGTTTTTCTTATCGTTACAGACTATGCGAAGAATTTGTATGTACCGCGATAGCCACTGCAGAAATCAAGCTATAAGCTTGTAATTTTTGCTGAAACATCAGTGAAGGACCTCTGTTGAAACTCAAAAAGATTTTTGGTTCCATCTGTGTGTGTGTGTGTGTGTGTGTGTGTGTGTGTGTGTGTGTGTGTGTGTGTGTGTGTGTGTGTGTGTCTGTCTGTCTGTCTGTCTGTCTGTCTGTCACGCGATAGTTGCCGCAAAAATCACTGTATTAACATGAAATTTAGTACACATGTTCATGAACCCTCCGGAATTATCTGTATAGTTTTAGTTGGAAAGAATTTCTATGTACCGCGATAGCCACCGTAAAAATCAAGCTTTTGACTTGCAATTTGATACACATATGCTTCCGCAAAACGGAATTATCTGTATAGTTTATTTGTGTATTCCATTTGTAGTTCGTGTACAGGGACATGCCAAAGTTCTTCTTACCATTACGGCCTATGGGATGAATTTGTATGTACCGCGATATCCACGGAAAAATCAAGCTATTGTCTTGCAATTTAGTTCACATATTTATGAGCCACGCGGAATTTTATCTGTATAGTTTTGGGTGTGTATTCCACTTGTAGTTCGTGTACAGGGACACACCAAATTTCTTCTTACCATTACGGCTTATGGGCAGAATTTGTATGTATCGCAATAGCGGCCGCAAAATCCTCCACACATTCAGGCTCTGTATAGAAATAGCTATATAATTTTTTATGTCTATATTTTTTATGGATTGCGGACATGTGAACATTCTTGTCATTACAGCATATGGCATGAATTTCGTTTCAACGCATTTTGACATCATTACTTTGCTATCAACAAAATGAAATTAGCGTATCATGCTTGAACTTATAGCTGAGATACTTAAACTTATGTTTTCTGCAGAAAATATGTGCTCTTAGACTTTCTAATTACAGGACATATTATGTTAAATTTCGAACAATTAGTCATGACAAACGTTGAATAAGCAAAATAGTTTTTACTGCTGTATACAGTGTTTATGCTTCGTTTACGGCGACACACAAATAATTTCGTGACACTAGTGACAATGAACAATTTTTTATTTAAGAGCACTTTAATGCATTTATGCGGCATTCAACAGAAAGCAATTAACATACATTATAAAGATGCTTAAAAACATGTTTACTCTAGAAAAAGGATTATGCATAAACTAAATAATTTATTTACAGAACCACACAAAATAATTCCGATGACATACTGTAATCATCGAAATGATGTCAAATTGTGATGAAATATTAATGAGTTATAGTTAATTAAATCAGTGTATTATTTTTAGTGTATAAAATAACTTTGGCTTCTTTTCTGGGATACATAAAAGAATTTCGTACTGTTGCCGTCTACAGTCGGTATTTCTTAAAAGTGTATTTTGGCATGCTTACACCTCGTTAAATATAATGAAATTTTATTAGAATTTTAAAAGAATGTTTTTCAGTGGAGAAGTGTGGCCATAGAATTGGTAATTCATTTACAGGGTTACATAAAATAATTCCGATATGCTATGTAATTATTTTGCATGAAATTTTGTACAAGTATTTATGAATTACGGGGAATTAATAATGACAATGAGTTATTAGGAATACATATATATATACATATATATATATAGTTATAGATAGTTATAGAAAGAGAGATACAGCGGGTGTTGAGGGGGGTTTGAGTACCCCTCAGAAACTTTTCTGTTTTTGTAGCAAATCAATCGAACCAATATACATTATTAAAAGGAATTCTAGAGAAGAAATATAAAATAACATGAGGCAGACGAGCATAGTGGATTTCGAGCAGGCAGGTCATGTATAGATAATATTTTCTGCATAAAACAGATCATTGAAAAGAGATTAGCAGTGGTACTGGAAACACACCTCTTGTTTATTGACTTAAGAAAAGCGTACGAATGTGTACCACACATGACACTATGGAAGGAACTGCAAGAGTTGCCGACAAAGGGCACTATTATTGAAGCAATTAAAGATCTATATAGAAATTCTAAAATTAAAATCAAAGTCGGAAGTATTTTTTTAATGAAAAAAGGTTTAAGACAGGGATGCTGTATATCTCCTACGTTATTTAAAATTTATATAGAGAGAGCACTAAAAACCTGGAAGAAAAAATGCAAACTAATGGGAATTCATATAATTGAGACAAAAATATTTAGCCTACAATTTGCAGAGGTTTAAGTGTTGTTGACTGAAGATAAAAAAGACTTTGAATATATGACAAGAAAATTAAAGGGAGAATATTAGAACTAGGGATTATCAAGGAATAGTAGCAAAACAAACTACTTATGTATTGAAAGAGGAGAAACAAATTTACAACTTGAGGGTGAAGAGATAGAGACATGCAAAAAATATAAATATTTGGGAGTGGATATAGATGAAGACTTTAGAGATAATTTAGAGATAAGAAATCGAATCACTCAGGGAAGAAAATCAATTGAAAGATTAAATGGAATTTGGCTGAAGGAGGAGTTAACAATGAATAGAAAAAGAATATATGCAGCACCATTGTGAAAAGCATACTAGTATATGGATCGGAGGTTTGGAGAATGACAAAGGGCTGGAAGAGGATGGTGTTGGCCGTGGAAATGGATGCATTAAGACGATCCTGCAACATCTCGAGAAAACATCAACAAAAAAAAAATAATAACCCAGCAAAACCTGGGATGGTGGCCAACACGAGGCCAAGTGTTGGCTGCCAACAGTAACAGCTGCTGGCCCGTTGGTGGCAAAAGTTAAGGTGCCGAAGGGAATATGTTACGCCGGCCATCAGATGGCCACATTCGGCCGATCCACTGCTGGCAGCCTGCAGTACGATTGGAATAAGTCAGTGGGCCACTGATGGGTCATTGCTGGCAGCGAGCTATCGGTTAAAAAAAGGTTGTGGGCCACTGATGGCAACCAACAATAGGTTAAAAATCGTTAGTGGGCCAGTGTCGGGCCACCTGATAGCAAACATAATTTTTTCGTATTGTTGCTGGAAGCCTTCAGTGGGCCAGTTGTGGCAAACATAAATAATTATATTACTCCGGGTGTTTTTGTTGGCCCTTTATATTTTCCCATTAACGGCCCTCTTCATTTACCGTCGCCTGAAGCCCGAGCCAATGTTATTCTATGGGGAAATTTTCTTTACAAATAACTCATTAACTAATACATATTTTTAAATTCTGTTTTCACATTCAGAAAATTCCCAACTGTTAAATTGACCGACCTTTTTTAAAAATGTATTTTTTAATTTTTAATATTTTATTTTGAAATTGCAAAATGAAAAAATTTCACATATTGAAAATTCGTATTTTGCAGCTTCAAAATAAAATATAAAAAATTAAATAATTTTTTAAAAAAGGTCCGTCAATTTAACAGCTGGAAATTTTCAGAATGTGAAAACAGAATTAAAAAATATGTATTAGTTAATAAGTTATTTGTAAAGAAAAATTTCCCATAGAATAACATTAGCTTCGGTTTCCAGCGGCAGTGAGTGAAGAGGGCCCTTAATGGGCCAATAGTGATTTGGTTATGACTATTATTTTATTTTATTTTATTTATTTATTTATTTATTTATTGTGATACCTTACATTTTATTAATGCTAATTTCTATGCATCCAATATTTAATTTGGTTTTGTAGCAACAGAGGGTGATCAAACTATTATTATTATTATTTTTTTTTTTTTACACTTTTTTTTTATTTTGATTAAAAAAAAAAAAAAAAAAAAAAAAAAAAATGCTTGACTAAATGATTTTGAAATGCAGACATGTAAAAACGTTTAAGAACTCACGTTTTCTACTATCGATTTAGTCCAAAGTTCAATTAAGGGACCAACTATAAATTAAAGAAAAGCACAAATATTTTGGATCACCCTGTGTCATAAAAAGCTACAAATGACTTGTAACTTGAACACATTATTGCTCTTACTATATACAATGTTTGAATTTTTTTGTATGGGAAATACACAATTTTTTAGGCATATATATATATATATATATTTTAATTATTACATTTTTGGCAATTTTTTTGCTTATAACAAGAAGGAATTTTCACAAAATTTTACAAAACTTGCAGAAAAATTGATAAAACATTAAAGAAACATTATTCTGAATCATAAAATTCATATGTGTAATTTTCGAGGAGATTTGAGCATTTACATTCATTTTTATTTATTTATTTATTTATTTTATTTTATTTTTTCTGAGCGTTCGCGAAAGATAGAAATTTTTTTATTACGTAAGTCGAAAACCAGATATCTTGGGTAACTTATACAAAAGTTTATTTCAATGGAATAAAAATTAAGCAAATTATTTGTAAAAGAACGAGCCAGATTTTAGATATGTTCAACCATTGTTACAAAAGGTCGTTTTTGTGAAAATCCCCTTATGAGCTCACAGATCGTACTAAATAAATAAAAGTATGTTAGAGTTACAAGTCCAGAAGGATTCTTTCACAAAGAAGAAATTTTGAAACATGGTTGAAAAAATTTAATCTTACAATTAAATGCCTGGCATGTGAAAAATCCCTTATGAATTTTCAAACCTGTATATACCTAAAATCTGCCCCATTTTTTCGCAACAACTTGCTTAATTTTTCCTGTATTGAAATGAACTTTCGATATAAATTGCCCAATATATCTAGCTTTCAACTAATGTCATGAAAATTTTTATCTTTCCCGCAAAAGCAGTAAATAAAATATTTATTATAAATACTCATATCTCACCGAATATTACACGTATAAATGTGTGCTTTAGAATAATATTTTTCTAGTGTTTTGTCAATTTTTCTGTAAGTTTTGTAAAATTTTATTGAATTCCATTCTTGCTATAAGAAAGAAAGAAAAGAAAGAAAAGAAACTTGCCCTTCCCCCCCTTGCCAAAAAAAAAAAAAAAAAAAAAAAAAAAAAAATACACATATTGTTTATAATATATGCAGCGTGTTAAGGTTACAAGTCATCGGTAGCTTTTCATGATATAGGGTGATCCAAAGTATTTGTGCTTTTCTCCAATTTGTGGTTGCTTCTTTAATTGCACTCTTGACTAAATCGATAGTGGAACATATGAGTTTTTAAATGTTCTTTGCATATTAGAAGTTCAAGACCATTTCATCCAGTATTTGTTTTAAAATAATAATAATAATATTTGATTACCCACTGTATTTATAGTTCAATTAAATTTTTACAAGCATTTGATTCTTAGACTATGTTTATAAATTTAGGATTTCTAGTACAGCGTGAGAAACACTCAGCCGATCCGTTTTCATTAAAAATAAATCTATGATAAGCTTTTTATGTATTACTTTTGTTCTATGCAAATATAAGATTTTGAAAAGATAAATATATATTTTGTTCTATGTAATATTATATTCTTTGTAAATTTTGTTTCAAAATGTTAAATTTCAAAACGTTTATTTAACTGTGTTAAGTTTTTTTTATATAAATAAATGTAACGTTGCAAGTGACTAGATAAAATATTGAAATAAAAAGTTTCTGATTTAAGTATGCAATATAGAGAACATTCAATAAAAAAATATTTAAATCAGAGTTAAGGAGATGGTAAATATTGAAAATCGTTCTTTGAAATTTCTTCCTTAATGTCGTGATTTAATACATAAGTATTGAAATGTATCAGTATTAAGTACATTAAAATTTCTCATAAACTATTGAAATAAAATAAATAAATAAATATTCCATGCAACATAATTTTTAAATTTTACACTCGATTTTACATCATTGTAATTTATCAAGATTTCTAAACATATTTGGGTATAACTTTGTGGATTGATTGAGAAGTTACTTTTTGAAAAGTATTTTGTACTTGTGTGCTAAATTTTAGAGTCAAACATAAAAGTATTTTTAACCAAAAAAAAAAAAAAACCTCACCATCCAATGCACAAAGTAAAAACCTAATTTATTTCGAATATATTGATACATTACAATACAATGAAATCAGGGTAAGGGGAGAATTTATTAAAAATATTAATCGCATAAAACACTTAAAATCTTTTGAAAATTTTTTATTTGATTTTTTTTTTTTTTTTTTTTTAACATATTTAAATAGTTTTTCCAGAAATTTTAATATGCTTAGTATTGATACATTTCAAAGCATATGTATGTAAACTTTAAGAAATCTAAGACGCTAATTTCAAAGTACGATTTTCAATTTCGTCATCCCTTAAAAGGGATTTAAAAACTACTAAAGTACGGAGTTCTGACTCTGAAGAATAAAATAATAAGTTACCATAAATCGAAAAAAAAAAAGCAACAGTGAACCTTAGTCAGGCGAACAAAAGTGGACACGAGTGTAGCAAATGTACTTTGCCGCACTCGTGCCTTCTTTGTTCACCCAATGAAGAGCCATGGTATTATTTCCACTCGAAACAAATGTTGCTAGTATTTTTTTTTTAATTATTGGGTTTTCTTACAAAGATTTTTATTATTAATAACGGTTCTTTGAATCGTTTATTACTGTGAAAATAAATAAATAAATAATAAGATATTAAAATAAAATAAAAAGCCAACAGATGTCACCACTATTATCCTTAGTCAGACGAACAAAAGTGGACACGAGTGTAACAGAAGTGTTTTGCTACACTCGTGCCTACTTTGTTCACCAAATGAAGAGCCGTGTATCACCAGAAACAAATGTTGCCAGTTTTTTTTAATTCAATTATTGCGTTTCTTTACAAAGATTTTTATTATTAATACCGGTTCTTTGGTGCATTTATTACTGTAATAAATATGTGCTTTAAATTTATTTTTATTTATTTATTTTTTAATTTAATTTTAATTTTAATTATTTTTATTTTTTTACAATTAAATTATATATGTACGCATTTCTTTTCTTTCTTTTTTCTTTTCTTTTTTTCTTTTTTTTTTTTTTTTTCATATATTTGCTGTCATAAAAATTTAAATTAAACATGCATGCATGATCCTGGAAACCAATTGAAAACCATTTCTTTTTTTTTTTTTTTTTTTTTTTTTTTCTTATTAATTTATTTAAATAACTAATTCATCTAAAGTTATGGATTACTTTTTTTAATCAGAAAACAAACTAACTGCCAAGTTTATTATTTAAAGCGCAGATTACAATTTGAGATTCAAATTCACATTTAAACTAGTATGTTGTGGCCACCACAAGACTTTCTTCTATATTTTCCTATACAAATTCACTCAGTAACAATATTAAAAAAAAAAAAAAAAAAAAGAAAAAAAAAAATCAAAGTTTGTTTTCGTTAAAAGTAAAAAAAATTCGATATCTTTGTTTTAAATTATCACATATTTATAGTTCAACCATTCGTTTAAAAGGTATTGACGAGACCTTTCGAAAGATACCCATCTTCAAAATTTACACCACCCCGCGGGGTACTTCCCCCCGGAGGGGGGGGGGGAGCGATGCCCCCACATGCACAAAATTTTTTTCCTAATTGACTACTACTATTAGCAATAATTCATATTAATTTTACAATCAAAGGTTAAGAAAAACTCTCATTATGTACATTTATACGAAATTTTGTCCTATACTACCATGTTAAAAATTTAGACGAAATGCGATCACAGCGCCTCCTGTTGTGCGATTGATCCCCAAATCTAATCAGCACCAGTTTATGTCAGGAGCCAACTAAATACCAAGTTTGGTTAAATTTCGTTAAAAAAAAAAAAAAAAAAAATAAGATTTTTTTTTGCGTTTTTTTTTCGTAAAAAGTAAAAAAAATCGATAACTTTGTTTTAAATTATCACAGATTTATAGTTCAACAATTCGTTTTAAAGGTATTGACGAGACCTTTCGAAAGAAACCCATCTTGAAAATTTACTCCCTTCGAGGGGGGACTTCCCCCCCAGGGGGGTTCACGAGGCTCCTACACATGCAAAAATTTTTTCCCAGTTGACTATCTCTATTATAAATAATTCTTGTAAATTTCATAATGATTACTAAAAAATAATTCTCCTTATGCACATTTATACAAAATTTTGCCCTATATCACCATGTTAAAAATTTAGAAAAAGCGGGATGGCAACGCAACCTGTGAGACGATTTTTACCAAAAGTTGATAGGCACTAATTTATGTCAAGGTGCAACTACATACCAATTTGTATGAAATTCTGTGCAGTAGTTCCGGAGATACAGTTGCCACAAAATTTTGTCACACACACACACACACACACACACACACACAGACAGACAGACAGACATTTTCTAAAAATGGTCAAATCGTGTTCTACAGCTCTCAAAACGTGTAAATCCATCAAAAACCCGAGGTCGAAAATTTTTACGAATCCAATACTTTCTTCTATTGAATATAGAAGAAAGTAAAAATTACTTAATGCAGTTCGACATTTTTTGAACTGATAAGCGCTGTTGCTAACCTTCAAAGATGCTTAGACAGGAAGCATTTGGGGCCATCTGGACCTGGTTATCATAATTGCTGACGAACAAAAATATTCCAATTCAAAACTAACACATTCGTACTGCACTGATTGATATATACGTTGGTTTGGTTTACTTTAAAATGAATTTATTAAATAAAGACGTAAGATGTTTCCAGTTGCTCTGAAAGATTTCATCATAACTATAGGGAATTACTTATTTCAAATCTTACATAACGAAAATGAAACAGGATGTTAAAAAATCTGTTTTATACACAGATTTAATGAGAATGACTATTATTTTAATGGGTGTAGAGGGTGTAGTGGGTGTAGAGGGGTGTAGAGGGTGTAGTTTAGTAGTGGGTGTACATCAATGATTTATATTTCCTTCTAAAGAAACCTTAATTTTCCTTAATTATTATTATTATTTGTTGAGAAATAAAACAATTTGAAAAAATAAAAATACGGGATGAAGGTAAAGAATTTCGATTATTTACTTTTTAGTTGAAAACCATTGTAGAATTACAGAGACACTGGATAAACATTTTAAAAAATTTATAGTCATATTCATTTAAAGTTTACTCAGTGTGTCTTACTCACTTAAAGTTTAGCAGTCAAAAGTGATCATTTAAATTACAAATATAAACAGGATATATAATTTTATGATGCAGTATAGTGATAATAATAATGCAGTTCAAAGATTAACGTCTGTGATAAGTATATAATATTTGAGAGAAAATTATTCTAATCTAAACAATTTTTTTTTTTTTTTTTTTATTATTTTAGTTTCTTGTCTTTATTTATTTAATTGAATTTATTTTTATATATTTTGTTTTTTATTTATTTTGTCTCACATCTTTATGTGGCGAAAACTTTATTAGTTTGTGAGTGTTATCTGTGTTAATAATAATAATTTCGGAATTTAAAAGGTAATAATGCACTTGTTATTCATGAAATATGAATAAATTGATTCAGATTTAGGACCATCTTCACGATTCTTGACTTTTTGAATCAACTGGTGGTCAGGAATGAAAGAGTTCCGCTTTTTTGCCACCACTAGTTTCCATAAAAAAATTCTGCTCTATAAAATCACAAAAATAATATAAGAAATATGATACAAATTTCTGTATTGAAACACTTTTGGCAGAAAAAGCAGAACTCTTTCTTTGCTTGGGCGACGTTTCTTTGGGATATAATAGAAAGTCTAATACTTATTTTGATTATACTTTTTCCTATTTCTCTTTTAATTAATTTATGGCAATACTTCATTTTCTATTTATATTTCTAACATATGGGAATTTTTAAATGCTGTTTACTATTTTACAAGTACATTTTTTAAATACTTTATATCTATAAGGATCTAGTCAAATATATATAGAAGGGATAATTTTTAAGATTTATTTATTTGTTTACTTTTTTTTTCAAGCGATGCTCTCTCGATTAAAAAGAAAAAAAAATCTTGGCTGACTGTTATTAACATAAACATTTATTTATTTTATTTCACATCTAAAAATTAATTCTCATTATGTGTATTTATGCAAATTTTCCTCTCATACTGCCATGTTAAAAAATGGGGAAAAAATGGGATGAAAGCGGCATATTTTGAAGGATTGATCCTCAAATGTAATTAGCACCAATTTAAGTCAAAGTCCAACTAAATATCTAGTTAAGTTAAATTGTATTAAATTGTCCATAGAATACACCGTTCAAAAAATTACTGATACACACAAAGATAGACAGATAGTTTTTTAATGAAGTCAAATCGTGTTCAGAACATATCAAAACGTGTAAAACAACCGAAAAACGGAAGTCGAAAATTTTTACGTATCAAATACTTCTTTCTTATACATGCAGAACAAAGTAAAAATAAAAAAGGTACAAATTTATAATTGTCCTAATAACTTTCCCACAGTTATATTATACAAATATAAAATTGGATCCATAAACTTATTAGCGCTATTAAAATAATAATAATAAGAAATAATAAGAATATAATTAGAAAATTAATGACTATCATAGCTCATTTTAAACGGACCAACGAGATATTTGCTGTACTTTTCTAGAAATCCTAATATTTTAATAATAATTCTAAAATCAAAGGCTTCTAAAAATGATAAAAAAAAAAAACCAAATTAAAAAATGAATCACTTACTCTTACACTTTTTATGAGATCATTTAACCTTTTAGTATCTTGTACGCCGCAGACTTGGCACGAAATGGCGAAGCGAAATGAGTGGGAATTTCAAATCAACAGCAGGTGAATCGCAGCGCCCTCTATGCATTCGAATTGCAAGTGATGGTCCGGTACCGGTCTTATAAATTGTGGCCGCAATATGGCAAACATAATGTTGGCCGTGTGCTGGTACCCTGCAAAAGGCCAGCTGTTATTATGCCGCTTCTGAGCCACCGGCCTTTTCACTGTAGGCTGGCTTCAATGCTGGCAGCCGTAAGCGGCCCACTGCTTCAGCTACATGTGGCAACCTGCAGCTGATGGCAAGTGCAAGATGCCAGCTGTAGGCCAGAACGAGCCCATCAGTATAAGTTTTGCTGGGAATAATAATAATAACGAAAGAATTAAGGAGATGATGAAACTGGACGAGACAATCTAAGAATATAAAAATAAATAAATAAATAATAATTTGAAACCCTACGTCGGAAACGCCAAAGAAAAATATTTGGTATGCTCACAGCTGTTTCGGTAGAATATAGCTATATGTATCTCAAATATTTTTCTATGGCGTTTCTGACGTAGTAGTTTATTCATGGTTTAATATTCCAACACCAAGTCTCCTGTTATTATTTATTAAATAATAATTTGTTTTCGGCATGGGAAGAGAATGGATGTTGAAAGACTGCCAAATAAAGTTATGGAATTCAAATCAATGAGGAAAAGAAAAAGTGGAAGACCTAGGAGAACCTGGATGGAGAATATTACCCAAGCCATTACAAAATTTGGTATTAATCAGAATCTATGCCTAGACAGAACCCAATGGAGAAAAGTCCTGGAGTTCGAAAGGATACGGCAACCTCCATAAACCGATTATATATATATATAATAAGGGATAGAAAACAAATGATCTGTTAAATAATGCGTGATTCAAATAGGACGTTGAGGCTCCTGATCTGCAGATCCACTATTTTGATATCTTGTCGACCACAATAGGGCAGCAATTTCTTGCGGAATATAGTAGTACAATGTGCTATGAGCACTATTTCAACCAAGTTTTAGAAAACTAATGTTTTTTGTTGTTATATATACTTCCCACTCTAAATATTTTTATTTTTAATTATTTATTTAAATATTAGTTTGAATTGATCAAATTACAGTCAGTAACAAAAGTTCCCGAACACTAGCAAAAATCCTACTTTAAAAAAGTACACTTCATACGGTTCTGTTAAATACATCCTTATAGAATCATGTTCTTAGACTGACTAAGAAGAGGATTCGACAAGGATTTATTTAACAAAACCGTATGAAGTGTACTTTTTTTGCATAAAATTTTTGCTAGTGTTCGGACACTTTTGTTACCGACTGTACCTCACACGGATTTCTTGGAGTTATACATAGCAGCCCATTTATTTGTATGTTAAATTATCGTAGTGTTTGGTATACATAAACATAAATAAATAAATAATTACAAGATAAGAAGAACTTATATACCACGTTTTTAAATTTTCTGTTGAATCATATAAACTTGACAGTTCTATGTATTAATAAATACTTTTATAATTTTTTTTTGATTTATTACGCCATCAACTTAAAAGAAAATGATCAAATGCGTAATAAAGAGAGCAATTATAAGAAATTTTGAAACAGTTATTGGTTGAATAAATATGTTAAAAGAATTTATTATCATCGTGTTCTGAGCTATTCTAAAAGTTTCAAATGTCTAGCTAGTCGAAAAGTTAGTCAAAAATCGATTGCAAGATTTGTACTGGACAAAAAAAACAAACAAACAAGAAAGCGAGTTAATAAAATCATGGTAATAAACCTGATCATGGTACACAACTTTATTGACACAACTTTATTAACCCTATGTGACTTTTAAATATTTACTATCGCCATTTTGACAGTGGATTATTATTTTTATCATTTTATTTATTTATATATTTATATATTTTTTGCATAAAAAGAGGACATAAGAATCCTTCATATACTGTTTACATATATTTAACGTACGGTTAGATTTAAAATAGTGCTTGTAGAACTAAATTTTCTATTCTAAAAAATGCATTTATTCTAAAAATGATTAGGCAAAAATTGATAATTTATATGACCATTATTTCTGCTTCACCATTATCATCATCATTATTATTAATACTATTTGTAATAGTATTTTATAATATATTCATATTTTTGATGCGCTACTTGGCTTAAAATGGCTGTTGCTATAGAAAATAGCTTGGGGGGAAATGTTCGGTGAATTTAAAAATCGTCCAGGAATTTGATAAAACTAATAAATGAAACTGATAAATTACAATTTATGAACCATAGAGTTTAATGTCTTAAAGAAACGCTATGCAGTCGAATGTGACGTCATGGACATTATTTTGAACAAGTTGACATTAAAAATATAAGAAATAGTAGTTTTAAAAATAGAGCTACAGGTATGAGCATCATGAACTATATTAACAGTTTATCAATCTATATAATTTTTTTTTAAATTATAATGACGCCTTTTTTTGTGAGATGCATAATTTAGTTTTTGAAATTTTTTTATGTTTCACGTTTAATTAACACTTTCATTCCCCATGACGCCAATACGCAAGCGAAGTGATGACGTCACTGTCCATCAGTGGATGCAAGAAAGAGATTTCCTATGTTAATCGCTCATTGGATTTTTTGTAAAAAATTATTAAAAATCGAGGAAAATTATTTCCTGATTATAATCCCAATATTTCGGTATAGATATGTATTTGTTATCGTATGCATGCGTGAGATTAAGTTGTTTTTGCTGCAAAACTGGTAAAATTTGAATTTTAAATTTCAAAACTCTAGAAAAAAAAATGGCAAACTTCCATATTTCGATTGAAAACAAATATTTAATTTCAAAGGAGGATATTTACACAATAATTATCCAACGAATATACTAATTAAAAGGAAAATGATAAATATTCTATTATAATTTGAAGTCAATTTCGTTTTCAAATGTCTAAATAAAGTGTATAATATAAGATACTCATATGTTGCAGTATAAAAGATTTTATATCTGTCATCCTTGGCAGAAAAAAAATATCGCCAAATTATTTCCCGAACATATTTAATTCCTTTCAAAAATCATGGTTATTTTAACAACTTATATTAAGAGAGTAATGAATAATATGAAACAATATTTCGTACGATACAATTTAAAATGTTGAAATTTAAAATTAAGATTTTGTCAATTTGACAGCAAAATAACTCAATCTAACACATGCATACGATAACTAATGCATATCTATACCCAAATAAGGGGATTAAAATTGGGAAATAATTTTCCTCGATTTTTAATAATTTTTTACAAAAAATCCAATGGGCGATTAACATAGGAAATATTTTTCTTGCATCCACGGACACTCAATGTCGTCACACTTCGCTTGCGTATTGGAATCATAACACTTTATATTTTCTTTCTTATCATCTAACACTCCCGCTGATTCAAAATGAACAATATTAGAATCTATATATATTTTCTCACCAAAACAAAAATATATTTTAAATTATTTCACTATCGTTGTCGATAAATGAAAGTTTATTTTATTCTATTCTGATAAAAAAAAAAAAAAAAAAAAAAAACAGAATCAGTTTCCTGTTTTGGGCAATTTAAGTAAATTTATTGTTTGTAATATTTTTTTATTTTATTTCTTAACGTTTAGAATTTGTATTTTAATTAATTACAATAAATATTTCTTCCAAAATTTTTATATTTTCCTTTATTAAAAAGGTTATGATTTTAAATGGCATCAGTGGTTATATGAAATACAAATAAACACCTCTCAGTTGCTTTGTTAGCTATATTAATTCGTACGCTGCTATTACTCCTATTAAAAAATATATTTATATATATTTATATTTATTACCTTTGAAATAAATTTATGACTTAATATAAGATTTATTGTTTTATGGATGGAAAAAATTGGGAATGAAAGTGTTAAAAATATTTCTTCTTATGTCGAAAATAATGAACGCGTAAGCCTCTGTGGAAACAAATTAATATGACATGCTTTAAACTTATTATTTAGGTTAATATACGCCAATTATTGTAATATATTATAATTAATTAATAAAGAAAAAACTAATAAAATTTTTTTAATTGAGCTTCGATACGAATTCCATGAACATTTTAGAAGCTCATATATGATATATATATATATATTTTTTTTTATTCCCATGAATATGTTTCTTTTTGTGTAAAAAAAAGAAAGAAAGAAAGAAAGAAAAAGAAAAAAATATATCCATTAATTTTTTGGCAACAGCTAAATTTAAAGCTAATATTTAAATGGCTATTTTTAAAGCTATTATAAGGTTACTATTTTTTATGTTTGAATTAGTTTGAAATAGAAATATTAAAAATTCGAAAATCGGGCTACCACTTTCACTAGGACATGCGAATGGGCATCTTAGTGTTAAATCACTTGAATGTCTGAGCTACGTCTTTGCACTACGCTGTCCACAGACACACAAACACACACACATACACAGAGACATTGGCTCTTATATATTTAAACATAAACTACATATGGCAGATTTTTAATTTATAAAGACACGTATTTTAAAAACTATAAAATATTTCTATGGCATCTTAAATTTAAAATTAACAAATAATGTAAAAGCATTGTCACCGTGCTTTCTTCAATTGAAGATTTAAAAGCTATTTTAGTTTTACTTTTTCCGACAGATGAAATGTTCCTAATTCATTTCAAGACTTTACATTTCTGTAATGAGAATGCTTGATTAAACCAGACTTTTCATAATACAAAAGAGAAACGAGGTCAGAACAAGTCTCAAAAAAATTTTATGTATTTTTTTCTTTTTCTTTTTTCCACTCTACAGTAATTAAGGATTTCTTTTGTACTTCGTCTTAAACTGCTCTTGAGAACAAAATTACAGTCATCTTCTGTTACAGAAATTTGTTCCTACAGCCTTAATTGAAAGGAAGTATTTTAGTGAAAGAAACGATTTCAGAATACTTTAAAAAAGTTGTCTAGCCTTAGGTGTACTTGTAATATAGTAATAATGTTATATATTTTTCAAAAAAGTGGGTTTTCTTTAATGTTGGTAAATTTAATGTTGGTGTATTCATGGACTTTTTTAAAGCATTTTTTGTTTTTTTATAATCATATATATTTTAAGTAACATCATATTGGTATTTCTTATTTCTTATTTTAATATCTTTAGTTTTTGTTAAATTAATTTCAGTATGTTTTTGTATTTTTAAAGTTAATTCTTGTGAATTGGAAGCATTCCAGTTCATAAGAATTGACTTTCAAGAACTTAAAAAATAAAAATAAACAATAAACAATAAACGTTGAAAAATAATTTAGAAGCAATGAAATATTTGAGATATATTTTAGTTAAACTTATATTTCTATATTTTACTAGATCCGAATTGCATATCGTTTTAATAATTGAAAACGTATATATATTCCTATCTCTCTCTCTCTCTCTCTCTATATATATATATATATATATATCAATATTCAGAATATTTTTAGAAAGTTGCATTGCTTTTAATATAGTAATAATGTTATGCTTTTCAAAGTATTATCCTATACATACATCCTAAACTTAAATTCAAAATATTTTAATGATTTCATTTATTTTTGAATTTTTGAACAATTTTGTACATTTTTACTAAAAATACTTAAAATACATTTAATTCTGATTATAACTCCATGAATATTTATTTTATAACTTAAAACTTGAAATATTTTATATTTTTTACATAATTACAATAATTAATAATAATAATTTTTAAACATGCGGAGGCTATAAATTTTTAAACGAAAAAGTTCTTTGTATTAGTTTAGTTTAATACTTGAAACTATCATCTCGAGTAGAGCTATTTTCTCAACACATCAAAGAAATGTTGAAGAGGTATCAGGGAAATGTTAGCACATTATTGTTGGAAGTTGCTTAGAGAATTCACCTTAAGGCCCTCAAACTGTGTACAAAAGAAAAAGCTCTAAAAGAAGCTTCGATGCGAAGAAACACATTTAAAAGGTAATGTAATAATAACCTATTTTAATAACTTATTTTTTCGAAACTATTTATTCTATACATAAATAGTTTCGAACATGTTATACTGTCTGTGTGAATTATTGCGATCTTTTATGAAGAACCCTTACATGACAGAAACAAAAGAGAAACATTTCTGAATTCATCGCATGAAAACACATTAGAGACCCTGACACAGTGCAAAAAAGAATTGAAAAGTACGATTTTACAGATCTTTGTAATCTGTATACTTAGGCTATAATGTATAAGAACTATTTTGAGTGTACTTGCAAATGAAGAAAAACAGCTACGTACAATATTATCAATTATGAGCAAAACATGTGACTTAGATATATTTTGTTCTGATTTGTATCATTTGAAACATAATATACACTGAAAAAATATTCCGTGACTAACATCTAGAAAATACATTGTGGCTCTAGTAAAAATAGTTCTAGGACATCCTTATAAATTATAGTTCTATTTTCTAGGAAGTTCTAAAAGCCCATTTATAATTTTAGTTTATTTCTGAACGTATAAATACAAATATTATTATTGTCAGAATTTTCACGATTATAATAATTTTACTTTCTTCTATATACATAAGAAAAAAGTATTAGATCAATGAAAACTCCAGTTTTCGATGGATTTATACGTTTTCAGGTGTCCTGAACACGATTTCACAGCTTTTAGAACATATCTGTCTGCGTATGTGTCAGCCTGTGTGTGTATCCCAAACTTCGCGATCGGTGTACGAAGAAACGAATTTAATAAAAATAGTTATTTCGTTGGACTCTGACCTAAACTGTTGCTGAATAGATTTGATGACAAATATCACAATAGGTGACGCTGTTATCCCGTTTTTCCTAAGTTTTTTACATAGCAGTATAGGACAAATTTTCGTAAAAATGTACGAGTTAAGAGTTAATTTTACTGTCTGATTGTAAACTTAATATGTATTATTGATAATAATAGTAGTAGTAAACTAGGAAAAAAAAAATGTGTGCATGTAGAAGCAACGCTTACTCCTCCATCTGGGGAGAAGTACCCCTCCCCCGCAGGTCAGTGAAAATTTTCAGTATAGGCATCTTTCGAAAGAACTCATCAGTTCCTTTAAAACGAGTAGTTGAGTCACAGAGCTGCAATAATTAAAATCAAAGTTCTCGATTTTTTTTTTTTTTTTTTTTTTTTTTACGGGAAAAAAAAAAAAAAAAAAAAAAAAAAAAAAAAGTCGCATTTTTTTTTTATGTTGGCATAAAATTAACTTTCTCTCGGAATATAGAGTTAAAATTCCGGGAAATTACAATCATGTGTAATCATTATGGATAAAAAAAAATATTGATTTATAATTTAATAAATAATTTGCACTGCAAGAATTCATGTAAATTTATAGAGAATAATGTCTTGTGTTGCCCACAGTATAATGTATCTTAGGAAAGCAAAAATAATAAACATAAAAGTATCGATAAAAATAAACTTTTTTTTTTTTTTTTTTGTCACAGATTAGTCGCATATTGCATTAAAAGTTAATTTATATTTTTAATGGTTATACAGTAAAAAAGAAATAATGATAGGTAATAACAATCCTGAACTAAAATACCCATTTCTAATAAAATTATTCATTTTCATTTAAATGAATCTACTGGAGACAAAAGAAACCGACTCAAAAATTAATTTTCTTCTGCAAACGATCTTTTTATATTATGTTTTTTAACTTCCCCTCAGGGGAATTTACGTAGGAGACCACTGTTTCTAATTACATTTTCTCTCCTGAATTCCCTTTCTCTCTTTCTTTTTTCATAAGTATTTTATTTTATTATAATAAATAGCATAATATATATATATATATATATATATATATATATATATATATATATATATATATATATAAAGATTTTTTTTTTTTTTTTAATTTTTAAAAATATTTTTTTGAAGCCTATAGTATGATTATTTATTTTTACAGACTGTTTAAAATTATAATTGGAATTATTATAATTAAATAAGTAATATGAAGTGTTTTTCTTTAACCCTATAATTTAGCAAAAAAAAAAAAAAAAAAAAAAAAAAAGATGAATGTTTAGATTATTTTTATAAAAACGAAAATTAATTAATTAATTAAATTTAAACGTTTCAGCAAATTAGTAACTTTTATGTCATTTTTATAGAGCATATATATTTTTTTAAAAGCTGATTGTATTTAAGTTTAAATAAATAGTTATTCATTATATGTATGCATTTATAACAAAGATTAATCATGTACTAGGACCAAAAATAACAGGAATAAAAAAAGGTATTTCATATATTTAATGCACGCAGGAAAATACAGTATAAAAGTTACTTAAAGAAAAGTAAGGTAACATATAACATAATATCAGACTAAGGAAAAATAAAATAAAAAAAATATCCAAACAATCATCAATACACCTTCTCGGTGTAGTGTGAAAACAGCGTCGAAAAAATAATGCGAAAAAAAAAAAAAAAAAAAAAAAAAAAAAATCAGGAAATGGTAGTAGTTTACAGAAAGTAGTTTAGACCCCGTACATCTTACTGACAGAAATGTAAATGCCTAATAGTAAGAGTGAAATATACCTAAGAGTGAAATACAAAAAAAATATGTATAAAAAAAATTAATAGAAGAAAATGCAATTTTACATAAAAAAAAAAAAAAAAAAAACCTTATATAAATATATAAATGTATTAAACGAATAAAATTAAAACTAATAGGAAAATGAACAAAGAAGAACAAAGAAGAACGGGGGGTTGGGGGCTACCGCCCCCAACCCCCCGTTTCATTAATGCACCTACAATTATATAGAATTTAATTCGGTTATTAAAAAGTAATTCTGTTTTTAAAAAATAATTTATTAAAATTATTATTTAAAAAATTTATCTTTTATGATAATGCAAATTTATCTTTTATGATAATCCATATTAAAGAAGTAGTATAACACCTAATAAAAAAAAAACTCCATTTTATTCGCAATCTATATATAACGAATTCTTTTTCTAAGTTTTATTTTCGTTAAAAGTAAAAAAAGAAATCGATAACTTTGTTTTAAAATATCGCAAATCGATGGTTCAACCATTCGTTTTAAAGGTATTGGCGAGCTCTCTTGAAAGATACCCATCAGGAAAATTTACTCCCCTCGAGGGGGGACTTCCCTCCCCATGGGGGGAGGTGAGGATCCTACATACACAATTTTTTTTTTCCCAGTTGACTATCTCTATTTCAAAAAACATATATTCGTTTCATTTGGTTTCGTGCAGTCTGTAGACGTTAAACTCTACTTACCTGCAATTTCCCTTATACACGTAAAGTATTAAAATTCTCTTGATCGTCCCTGTACTCGAACCATTTGCTTGATCTTAACGAAAGGCTTACTGCAGAATATAACAACACGGGACTTGGCGTTGGAATATTAAAACCCGAATAAACTACTACGTCAGAAACGCCAAAGAAAAAATTGCAATTGCAATATTTTTTTTTTTTTTTTTTTTTTGCGTTTCTGACGTAGTAGTTTATTCGGGTTTTAATCTTACTGTAGCATCCCTATATGATACACATTTAGAATACTAAGTTTGAACTTTCTGCCATAATTTGTTTTTGAGATATACTGATAACAGACAGACACACAGACACACAGACCATTTGCTAAAAACAGGATTTTCGTATTCAGGGGACCTCAGAACATGTAAATATAACAAAAACTCGCGTTTGAAAACTTAACCCAAAAACAATACTTTCTCTACCTTATGGGTAAGAGAAAGTAAAAATACGATTTTTTTTTTTTTTTTTCGTTAAAAGTTAAAAAAAAAATCGATAACTTTGTTTTAAATTTTCGCAGATCGATGGTTCAACCATTCGTTTTAAAGGTATTGGCGAGCTCTTTTGAAACATACCCATCATGAAAATTTACTCTCCTCGAGGGGGCACTTTTCCCCCAGGGGGGAAGGCGAGGCTCCTACACACACAATTTTTTTTCCGATTTAACTATCTCTATTACAAAAAATATATATTCGTTTCATTTGGTTTAGTGCAGTCTATAGACGTTAAACCCTACTTACCTGCAATTTCCCCCATAGACGTACTGTATTAGAATTCTCTTGATTGTCCCTGTACACGAACCATTTGTTTGATCTTAACGAAAAGCTTACTGTAGTATCCCTATATGATACACATTTAGAATACTACGTTTGAACTTTCTGCCATAATTTATGTTTGAGATATGCTGATAACAGGCATACACACACACAGTCACACACACAGACACACACACATACGCAGACAGGCACACAGACACACACGCACACAGACATACACACAGACCATTTGCTAAAAACACGATTTTCGTATTCAGGGGACCTCAGAACATGTAAATATAACAAAATCTCGCTTTATTTTACTATTAACCTTAAAACTATTTTTTCTTTTAATCATAAAGATCAATAATCCATTTATATAAAATCTAACTATATTTAAGAAAGATACAGACATAACGCGTGTGCTTTAAAATTGTCTGTAGAACTAGAAACCCATTGAAACATATTCAGTTAAAGACTATTAAATCATCACCAAAACTAACTGCAAAACTGGTGTACAAACGATAAATAGACAATAAGACTTCTTCACACACCATAAATTTAAAGCCAGCGCAACCGGTTTCGAATGGACGTAGCCTTCCTTCATCAGGTGCAAAAAAACACGTGCTACTGCCTTCGAGGCAAAAGCAAGACTGAAAGCAGAGCAAAATTCAGAGGGGGGGGGATCAACACAAACAACCAAGCGTTTCAATTTTCACGTTATTTTCAAACCTGTCAATAAATTCCAATTCCCTTCAACTAAATCCTCTGTTCCCGAGCTTCATAAGTGGGGTATCTATAATGTCCCTTGTAATAATTGTGATTTATCTTATATTGGTCAAATAAAAAGAAATCTTGAATGCCGTTTACGTGAACATTCTCGGTACGTTGTTAATCAAGAAATTTCTAAATCTTCTATTGCGAAGCATAGGTGGGAATTTGATCATAGTTTTAATTTTAAGAGTGCCAAAATTATGTTTCATGCCAAACGCGTTTCCAAACTAGATTTTTTTGAAAATTTAGCTATTTACCTTAATCGTGATAAAATTGTGAATGAAAAATCTGATTCCACTTTGCTGTCTACAGGCTGGAAAAATTTGTTTAATTCAATTAAATAATTCCCTTCATTATGTTTATAACATAATAATAGTTATAATTAAATAATTCTAATAATAATTCTAATAATAATAATAATAATAATAATAATAATAAATTTTATTAAATTTACTTATTAGTATAATATTCATTAAAAAATAAATAAATAAAATAAATAAATAAAAATAAAATAAAATTATTTGTTTATTCCTTCCCTCTCTCCATTTGTTTTGTGTGTGCATGTGTGTTCCTTTCTGATTGGTCCTGAATGATGCTTCCTATTGGTTATATGCGTTTCTCCTCCCCCTCTGGATTTTGCTCTGCTTTCAGTCTTGCTTTTGCCTCCAAGGCAGTAGCACGTGTTTTTTTTTTTTTTTTTTTTTTGCACCTGATGAAGGAAGGCTACGTCCTTTCGAAACCGGCTCTGCTGGCTTTAAATTTATGGTGTGTGAAGAAGTCTTTTTGTCTATTTAGTAAATCATCAGTCTATCGAGTCAAAATTAACTGATATTTTTTTTTATAAAAATAAAATCATTAGAAAAAGCGCTAGGTTAAAAAAAAAAACTGCTTACATTTTTTTGTAAACAAAATTTAAATTAGTACGACAAGACTTATTTAATCTATTCTTCCATATAAAAACATGCATGTATTTTATTCCGTAGTGTAGTTGCTATATTCATTTCTTAAAAATACTTTGGTATAGCTTTAGGTTAGGAGTCCCTTAACAGCTTTTAAATTTTTATTGTTATTTCGGCGATGAGTTAAAATGGCTATTGCAATTGCTTAGGTAAATCCCTTAGCAATAAACGTCCGAGCTCATTCGATGACGAATTTCAAATGTCGGACAGGGATTCTATACAAAAGCTTGTTCTATTTCTTTAACACGATAATCCTCGATTTTATTATTATTATTATTATTATTATTATTATTATTGTTGTTGTTCTTGTTGTTGACATAAAAAGAAATTTATTCATTTATTTATTTATTTCTGGCATCATTTTTATTTTTAATAATTTTAAAGTCAAAATATGGTTCTTACTTAATATTTTTGGAATGAATTATTAGATTGAACTAAAAAATAAGCGATAGTCAGATTTTGTCCTTATAATTAAGTGTACCAGTTTTTGATAAAATCAAATAAACCGGACAAATACAATAACAAACTTTTAGCTTTATATATTTTAAATAAAAACAAAATAATTTCCACGTTCATTCAAGGTTTAACACAATAAATGGTCCAAAGTCAAATCGCTCTCTGAAAAAAAAATAGTCCTGTCCAATAGTCCTGTATGTTGAATAAATAAAGGTCAACCATAATTGAAAGTTATCGTAAAAAGTTGTTCTGAAATGGTCTAAATATCTTTCTAGAACTATAATTAAAAAATAAATTAATTAATTAATCTAATTTAAATTTAAAACTAAATCCGTACCATTTCTGAATTAATTGCATTACACTGAACTTATATGGTTATCAGTAATCACTATATTTATCAAGCTTATACAATAAAGTGTTTTCATTATTATATATAAAATTTTAAATAAATTACATTAATTAGAAAATAATATTTTTAGAAGTTTCATCAAGTTAAAATCTAAACTAATTTTACACTGCTTAGGGAGAGGGAAAACACTATTGCATCATATTTTTTTTATTTATTTCACTCATATTAAAAATATATAAATAAAAATTATTACTAAATTTAATTACTAAAACTTCCAAAGTTTTATCTTCGCCTTTAATGTAATTAGCAGGGCTTTGTCTTTTAGGTTTATATTTTAAAAATATACAAAGCAATATTTTTCATATGTAATGTCTTAAATTTAAAATCTCAAAATTTAATTTTAAGTAAACAAAAACATTCTTTTATTTTATCCAAAGATTAAGTACTTAATATTCTTAATTTCTTTTTTAAGTCTAATATCAACAAAATTGATTCTATATATAGTGAACAAAATATTAAAACTGTTTTCTGATAAAATTTAACTCAAACAATCTTTAAAAAGATTGTTTAATCTTTGCTACTTTAAACGTACAGTAAATGCACACTTCATTAAAATATTGTTTTCATTAAGAATATAATTTTAAATCATAAAGATAAACGGTGTTTAATTTAATCATAAGAATACTTTCTTTTTTTAATCCAAAATTTTAATCGATAATCATATCTATAATATAAATATTAATTTTCTTAAAGTCATGCGTTTAAAAATATTTCATTTTAATATCATAGATATTTTTTTCTCAGATTCTTTATATCAATCTTCTCACCATTAATCCTAATATTATAATAGTAATAGTTTGACCAACACATAATTCATGCAGTACGTTCAATATTATATACTATACGAAGCTAGTTTAAGTACTTAATGCAGATCCAATTAACTTCATGAGGAAGGAAAAA